>CAWUFW010015826.1:0-340222 GCA_963921515.1 Calotriton arnoldi | reverse complement strand
GGATTGTCCCTGGTTTTGTGCAGGCTTGTGTAGGGTGGCATCTGCCACTGTCACCCACTTGTGACTTTGTTGATGGACTGGCCATTGGCCTTTGTTTATGTTCTACCGGACTTCTACTTTTAATGCCACATATGCTGAATAAAGCAACTTTCTGTTCTCTAGTGCTTTTGCTTCTGATGTACATGATGTTGATGATGCTAACCATGCCCTCGCTGCAGTGATGGTGATATTTGGTCTCATGATAATGAAGTGTTACTGTGCAGGAACCCATGTGGTCCAGGGGAATGTGTCCTATCCTGTGGTGTATCCATGTCATCCATAGCAGCATCTGAGGGTGTCATGTGTTCAGTATTTGGCAATGGGATTTCCTACTTAGATTGGCTATTTCACATCTGTGGCTTCCACCCCTGCACATCTGTTGTGCCTGCCATTGTTCAATTCGTCTACTTCCCTGACCGTGTGGCCATCTCCAGTGGACATGCAGGTTTGGGCATCAATGGGGAAGGACTCATCTGTGTTGTCAGTGCAACATTGCTATACAAGTGTGTTGGATCTGTGCTGATGATTCCGTTGGCACTTCCATGACCAGGCTGATGTGACGGGAGCCCTCATTTGGTGCTAATTGTTGATTGTGTGACCAAGTGCTCAGCTGACATGGTGGGGCCCTACTGAGGCAACATATGGCACAGCTTTCCTCACACAGGAGTGGAGTCCCCTCATGGCAGTGTGTACTCCTGTGACATTGCCTGCGCCCAAGGTGTGTGTTGTATGTGCATGTCTGTGTGTTCACTTCCGTTTAGCTGTGCATGCTGTGATCCCTAGTGTTGTACCTGTTTGTGATGCTAGCTGAGTTGAGCTATGTTCCCCAAAGTCTTCTCCTGGGTTCTCTGTGATATGGGTGCATGGCACATTACTGGTCATCAGGGTGTCACCCATAGGTGTGCTTGCTGTCAGGGCTGAGTTTGTGTGCAGACGCAGATGGGTCACAGTCAGGTTTCCCTTGGCACTTGTTGTTTGCCCCTGTCATGTGATTTCCAGTTTGTGTTATCTTTCAGTGATTGTGACACGTTGTGTGTGTGACTGCTGGCACTCCTCAGGGTCCGGGCTGCAATGTTGGTTGTTGTCTATGTGTGTTCTTTGTGGGTGACCTTGGCTTCTTCATTGGTGTGTGACTGTGGCTGTGATCCCATTGGTTGGTGTGGTATTGCCGTCATGTCCATGTACAGCGTAGTGTGCAGTGTGTCAGACATTCAGGAGTCTTGTTGAGTGTCCATGTGTGATGTGTTTCTGCACCTTGGTTCCCACCCACCACCCTGGAATAGTCATGGGTGCATGTGCAATGTCACCAGTGCATGTGTGCTTCACTGCTGCACATTGTTGGAGGTCGAGGGGTGTGGTGTTGAGTGTGTGCAGATGAGAGTTGTTGCCCGGCTAGGCCCCTGCCTCCATGTTGGCCTTGGCTTACTGGCCATGCTGTTTGATTTGTGCTTGTGTAGGTGTGATGGTAGTTAGTTGCTCAGTACACATGACTGTGGTTCACAGTGTGAACCACATTTAGCTTTGTCATCACAGTGGGATTGTAATGCAGCCCAGGGTCCCCACATTGTGGGGGCCCTGGGGGTGGTGCTGTGGTGTGTCTGTGTCTTGCTGTGTCAGTTGCTGTCCCTACGTGCCTGTGTGACATGTGTGATTTGTGCTCCCTCTCATCTGACAATGCCTGCTTGCCCACATAGGGGATTTGGATCCATGAGTTACCTTTGTGTGGCACTGTATGCACATCTGTATGATTGGTATTCAGGTCTCCTCATGTGTTGTGTGGTTGCCTGGGGACACTGGCACCCCCTCACCTGTTGTGTATGATGTGCAGTGTGGGTCTGCCTGTTTGTGTTTGTGCATCTGCACCACTGCATTGGCATATCTTTGGTGTGCCATTGGCTGTATGTAGTTTGGTGGGTTTCCCCTGCTGTCCCTGGGACTCCTAGGTCATCGGTCAGCACAATGATCATGGTTTGTGTGTCCCATTGCTGCCATGGTATGGTATCTGTTCACCACAGGGTATCTGCATGTGTGTGCCCATTGGTGCAAACATGTGGGTCTGCATTCTGATGGTCACTTCTGTCATTGTGTCATTGATGATTGTTGACGGTGTCAGCCCCCATGGGTGTTGTTTGTCTGCACATGGCCAAAGGTATGTCTTATTTGCACTGCAGGATTTGGCTCCCCAATTTATGCTGCAATGGGATACATACACTACTTTGCCACTGATGTGTTTGTTGTTCTGTGACCAGGAATCATCCATGCAGTTTGGCAGTTGCACCTCTTTCTTTGTCAACACTTACCTTTTGGTCACTGTGATGATGGGGGTTTGGACCCCATTGCCACAATGTTCGAAATGTGCTTCAGCTATGGACCCCACACTTACATTTTGGTCACTGTGATGATGGGGGTTTGGACCCCATTGCCACAATGTTCAAAATGTGCTTCAGCTATGGACCCCACACTTACATTTTGGTCACTGTGATGATGGGGGTTTGGACCCCATTGCCACATTGTTCAAAGTGTGCTTCAGCTATGGACCCCACACTTACATTTTGGTCACTGTGATGATGGGGGTTTGGACCCCATTGCCACATTGTTCAAAGTGTGCTTCAGCTATGGACCCCACACTTACATTTTGGTCACTGTGATGATGGGGGTTTGGACCCCATTGCCACAATGGTCATGGCCTGCTTGCATTGTGGGTGCCACACACATATATGTGTGGCACATGTGCTAGGGGGTCACATTGTATGTTCAAAGTCAAGTTCGGTGTTGTAGGCATTTGACACAGTCTACACACGCTTGTCATGGTGTTGGGGGATGTCTTCTTCTTGCATTCCCTAGGTTGTGGTGTGCTGGTTGTGTCATGCATTGTCCATCCTATGAGTGGGGGTGGTAGTAGTGGTAGGCATCCAGCCCCCCTGGGTGAGGGTGGTAGTAGTGGTAGGCATCCAGCCCCCCTGGCTAAGGGTGGTGGTAGGCATCCAGCCCCCTGGGTGAGGGTGGTAGTAGTGGTAGGCATCCTGCCCCCCTGGCAAAGGGTGGTAGTAGTGGTAGGCATCCTGCCCCCCTGGCAAAGGGTGGTAGTAGTGGTAGGCATCCTGCCCCCCTGGCTAAGGGTGGTAGTAGTGGTAGGCATCCTGCCCCCCTGGGTAAGGGTGGTAGTAGTGGTAGGCATCCTGCCCCCCTGGGTAAGGATGGTAGTAGTGGTAGGCATCCTGCCCCCTGGGTGAGGGTGGTAGTGGTGGTAGGCATCCTGCCCCCTGGCTAAGGGTGGTGGTAGGCATCCAGCCCCCCTGGGTGAGGGTGGTAGTGGTGGTAGGCATCCTGCCCCCCTGGCTAAGGGTGGTAGTGGTGGTAGGCATCCTGCCCCCCTGGGTAAGGGTGGTAGTAGTGGTAGGCATCCTGCCCCCCTGGCTAAGGGTGGTAGTAGTGGTAGGCATCCAGCCCCCTGGGTGAGGGTGGTAGTAGTGGTAGGCATCCAGCCCCCCTGGCTAAGGGTGGTAGTAGTGGTAGGCATCCAGCCCCCCTGGGTGAGGGTGGTAGTAGTGGTAGGCATCCAGCCCCCCTGGCTAAGGGTGGTAGTAGTGGTAGGCATCCAGCACCCCTGGGTGAGGGTGGTAGTAGTGGTAGGCATCCAGCCCCCCTGGGTGAGGGTGGTAGTAGTGGTAGGCATCCAGCCTCCCTGGCTAAGGGTGGTAGTAGTGGTAGGCATCCAGCCCCCCTGGGTGAGGGTGGTAGTAGTGGTAGGCATCCAGCCCCCCTGGCTAAGGGTGGTAGTAGTGGTAGGCATCCAGCCCCCCTGGCTGAGGGTGGTAGTAGTGGTAGGCATCCTGCCCCCTGGCTAAGGGTGGTAGTGGTGGTAGGCATCCAGCCCACCCTGGCTAAGGGTGGTAGTAGTGGTAGGCATCCAGCCCCCTGGCTAAGGGTGGTAGTAGTGGTAGGCATCCTGCCCCCCTGGGTAAGGGTGGTAGTAGTGGTAGGCATCCTGCCCACCCTGGGTGAGGGTGGTAGTAGTGGTAGGCATCCAGCCCCCTGGCTAAGGGTGGTAGTAGTGGTAGGCATCCTGCCCCCCTGGGTGAGGGTGGTAGTGGTGGTAGGCATCCAGCCCCCTGGCTAAGGGTGGTGGTAGGCATCCAGCCCCCCTGGGTGAGGGTGGTAGTAGTGGTAGGCATCCAGCCCCCTGGGTAGGGGTGGTGGTGCGCATTCAGGCCCCTGTGTGCATATGTGGCATTGGTGATGGGCATCCCGCCTCTATGGTGCTGCTGTTGCTGGTGTAAGTATATTCTGCATCCCTCTGTGTGTGTGTGATGTGTCGTGTACGTGTTGTATGTGTTTTGTGGTTGGTGTCTGGCTTACCTTCTGCGCCGTACGCGTCCGTGCCTGTTCCGGTAGTAAATGTAGAATATTGGTATGATCGGGACGAAGGGATTCATGGTTGGTTCGTGTCGTTCGTCCTTCTCGTTGCTTCGTGTCGTCCTCGCCGCTTCGCCTCGTCCTCGTCGCTTCGCGTCGTCCTCGTCGCTGCCGTGTTCGTCTCGGAGCCGTGGATCGTGTTGTGGCGCGAATCGGAGCTTATGTGCGCCTCTCCCGGATGCTTTGACGTGCCGTGCGTAGCGACGGGTTCGGCGCGTACGGAAAGCGCATCGTACTCGTTCGGCCGGACGGAGCTGCATTTTCCCTTCCGTGCGACTCGATTCAGCGTTTCCGGATTCGCCTCGGTCGAGGAACAGGACCTGGTTTGGGTGAGTACGGCTCGGCCGGATTCTTTGCTGTTGTGCGCATCGTACTTACTCGTTCGGTGTGCTGTACGGATCGGTCGGGAAACAGGCTTTCCCATGGCTTTTTTCCCGACCGAATGGTGTTGGGTGCGCCTCCAACCGAGATCGGAATCGGCCCCATAGTGTAACAAACCATGTAGGGGCTCCTAAATTTCTTAACATACATTTTAATTCCCCATGACGTCGATACCAATATTCATTAGTGCCACGTTGACATGCCATCAAATTAATTAACTGTGATTCTAAATGTTCGTCTCTTCCTTCAACTTTCTCCATAAATTCCTTTGCAGAAACATGTAAGAGATGCGCTCCCGTTTTCGATATGTGGTTGACTGCATATGAAAGTGCGGACAGATCACTCTCAAATAAAAGATTAAATAAATATGGAATACACTGACGAAATCTTGGATCTTCTGAGTACAGTCGTAAACTACGATATTCCGCAGCTGGAATCTGAACTGGTCGTTCATCATATCGTCCACCTTTTCCAGTAGAGAACAGCTGTGGAAAACAACGAGCTTCCAAACTTTTTTCCCACACACCCATGGGAGTTCCTTTTGCTTTTTTCATCTGGAACAATTCAATAGTATCTCCTCTCAGTTCTTTTGAATGTAGAGGGTGTACAGTATAATGTTCATAAATTTATTCTTTTTTTGAGTTCTCCACTTTTTCTATTTGTCCACTTGAAATGTCTGTTTCATCTTCTAAAGTCATTTCTTCTTCTTCTACATTTACATTTTTATAGTAAATATTGTTTTGCACCAGATACAATGTAGCCTTTTGCACTTTCCTCACATCTACTAACTCTTGCCATATTTTCCGACTCTTCGTGGGTACACCATTAACAAGAATGACTACAGGTTCAGTATCCTCTCTTTCTACACCAACAGTTTCAAAATTTGTCTTAAAATCTAAAGGTAAATACACAATTCTTCCTTTTAAACCGCTTTGTAGATCTGTTGGAGGCAGCTTACCTGTTTTAGGCTCCATACGAATTATAGCCTGAAAAGGGTGCACAGATTGTATAAGGATAGCCTCATATGTATTTAAATCTTTAAGTTCTGGAGGTATAGGTACTAATTCTAAGTCATTATGGACAGCTATAGCTGGCATTTTATTTTCTTCTAATTTATTATAACAATATTTACAAATGCATTGTACAGTACCTAACTCAAAACGACCTTCCACAAACAGATAACAAGCAAATTCTCTCCATTTATCATTGTTTTCCTTTTCACTTTTTAAAAACACATCTACATTCCTAGTTTGAATTTTATAATGAGTCCGTCGACAACAAATACAAACTTAGGGGCCGATTCCGATCTCGGCCGGTAGGGCTCTGAATCGGATTTGGCTTTACCGGATCCGATTCGGAGCCCTGTTTCCCGACCGATTCGTACATGCGTCTGGGCGAACGAGTACGATGCGAAATCTCCGACCGACTCGTTCGCGAGACCCAACCGCACCGACCGACTCGTTCGCGAAAGCCGACCGCTCCGACCGGCTCGCACAGACACGACTCGCACCGCGCAATGGAGACGTTCCCCGGCCGGGTAAGTACGATGCGCGCCTCGAGCAGTCCGACCGACTCGCGCCGTCCAGCTCAAAAGAGCAGTCGGAGCCGCACTTTGGGGTCCGTGTCGGACCCCTTGTATGCATAGCCGCGCAAGTCGCACACAGGGGGACCCATGGGTCCCCCTACCTGTGCATGTACGGCGCGACCCGCTCGACGCGTACCCGCTGTAGGGGGCGCCCTTGTTCGCCTCGCACCCATTGAGTCAATGGGAGCCCGCGTACGTGTTGTACGACCGGCTCCCATTGACTTCAATGGGAGTCCAACCGAATCGAGTCCGATAGCATGCGTGCGCATCGTACTCGTTCAGTCGGACTGCTAGGGTCCGATTCGGTCGGAAATCTCTCCGGGTCCGGCTCGGTCGGAGAGATTTCCGGCCCGAATCGGAATCGGCCCCAGAGTTGGGATTTTCACCAGAAACTACTTTAAACTTTGTTATTTCTTTTTCAAACTTGACATCAGTAGTATCTTCCTCCTCTTCTTCAACACCTACACTTATCAAAGTCTCACTTTCTCTACACTCCTCTTGAGCGGTAAAATAACGTAACTCTATATCATCACATACTTTTTTTACATCCAACACTGAACCATGCAAAAGAGCTGTATTAATTTCATTTAGACATAATGCAGGACTTTTCATGTAGTATAATCTTCTAACTAATTTCCGCATTTCTGAATGATGTACTGGTAACATTCTCAAATGATGAAAATGACTTTGACACACTTTCCTAGAAAGACAAGCCAGAGAATGACCTTGCAAGCCTGTATTTTTTCTCACTTTGCAAGGATCCAGTCCTTGTAATATCCTAATCTTCTGTTTCACAGTTTTTCTTCCATATTCTCTTAAGAAATTTAGTAAAATATCAATAGATTCTTGACGTATACTACAAATACTACTACAATCCCATGTAAACACTGGAGCCTTGAACTTCCTCAGCTATTAATTCTTCAACATTTCTCGGAACTAGCTTTTCTTTCTGAATTGCACAACCATCTCGCACCTCATAAGAACGACCACAGGTATCAACTGCATGCAAGTCAAGTCAAGTCAAAAGATACTTTATTCGACAAATCAATGCCATAAAAGTAAACATGCGAAAAAGGCATTTCATCAGAATAAAATACATTACATATAGACCTCATATTTAAAATTTTTGTAAATTAAGAGAATGGAGTTAAGGATATCGGGTAGAGCAGGGGGATTCATATAAAGTGCATAATACCAAATTCACATTACAGTAAGCCGTCGGAACAACATGTTCGAATTCCTACCTTGCCCAAAGCTAACATTTAAAATACTAACGAATAAAATGAAAAATACTACATTTACAATTTCATAAACAATTATACAAATGTTAAAATATTAAAAGATGAATCTTGATGCTCCCCAGTTGCAGCAAGCGATACAGGATTAGCGATACTAGATGGAACGAAGGGGGGTATCCTGAACGTACAAGACCCCAAAATATAAAGTGCAACATGCTAGATTTACAATTTGATTAACAATAGACATACAAGTGAACGTAATTGTATAAAAAAGTGATGATTAGATAAAAGTTATTAAAATGACAATTTTTTCTCTTTCTGATGGCACCTATTAAAAACTTGCCACACCAAAACAAACCATAGGCGAAGATAACATTTGAAGATATAACAAAGCTGGCCTAACTTGGGAGAAGTGGCAGTCTTTAAGAAGTGGAAGTATAAATCTTTTACGCAGCTGGACATAAAAATCGCAGAAAAAGATGAAATGTAAGGTGTCTTGTTCTGAGAAATTGTCGCAAAGACAAGGTTCGCGAGAACCTTGTTTTGCAAAACCTTGAGGGACGGCTAAGAACCAAGAAATCAAATCTAATCGGAACCTTGTTAATACATAGCGGTGAAATACATTATTTACAATAAATAAATATGGTTGAATTTGGTTACACAAAGGTAACATAATGTATCTTCTAACTGTTGGTTTCCTTAGCTCCTTTTCCTCTCTAAGGCCCTGTTGCTTCTCCAGAAACTGTGATTTTATGTCTCTGATTTTAGGCTTGCCCATCGGTTTTGGTCTGATGTATAAATCTGGGCAGCCTAGCCATTTTGGCAGGTCTCTTACATACTTCAGCCATGGGATATGCATGGCTTTATCCAAAGCTAAGCAATCCGTGATTATTATTTGGTTTAAGTTTGTATTAGGACTATCCCATACCCTAAGCCATCGTAACAAGGGGGCTATCGCTATCTCGTCCTCAATGTATCCCACCCCCATCTCTTCATGCAGGATAAACGCCGGGGTGGTGGGGGGTACTGCCAATAGTTTACGTAAGAACTTGTCTTCCGCTCTTTGGATCTCCTTACCTTCCCTATAGCCCCAGATGTCACTACCATATAAAGCCATAGAGGTACACTTTTCTTTATAGACTTTTAACAGAGCGAGTAGGGGTTTAGTTCCTAATCTCTTGGCAAACTTGAGGGTGGCCCCTGTGGCCCTGGTGAGGGTATTCTTTTTTTGTGTAATTTGTGCTCCCCGTGATCCCCTTTCATCAAAAAGTACCCCCAGGTATGGGAAAGTTGGGACTTTAGTTAATTCAACCTCCTTGCAATAAAATTTGGACTTCGTAGATTTCCGGGAGCCAATGGTCATTATGTGCAACTTTTTAAAATTTGTTGATAAATCTAAGGAATCCATAAAAGCTATAAAACCATCTAGTAATCTCCGAAGGTCCACCGCAGTTCTTGCAAGTAACACCGTATCATCAGCGTATAACAGTGCGGGTATTTTCTTGTCGCCTAGCCTGGGGATGTCTATGCAGCTAGTTTGTAGGAAAACCCCCAACTTATTTATATAAAGGGTGAAAAGAAGGGGGGCCAATATACATCCCTGACGTACCCCCCTCTTTACATCCCAAGTGCTTGTCAGGTCGCCATTTTTATTATATCTAACTGCAGCAGTGTTATTTTCATGCATTTTGAATAAAAAGCCACCAGCTCGGGATCAAGACCCATATCCCTTAAAATTATCCATAATTTGGACCTATTTACGCAGTCAAACGCTTGTGTCAGATCCATAAAAGCCAAGTGTAATGCTCCCTTTTTGGCGATGGTGTACTTTCCTATCATTAGATGTAAATTGAGACACTGATCCAGGGTCCCTTTACCTGCCCTGAAGCCATACTGCAAATCAGAAACAACATTTAGGGGATCTAACCAGGTCGTCAATCTCTCCAGTACAGCTTTGCCCATAATTTTAGCAGCCGAGTCTAGAAGGGAGATTGGCCTATAACACATAGGGTCATCTCGAGCCCCTTTTTAAAAATAGGGACAATGACTGCTTTTCCCCAAGATAGCGGAAAATTATGTGCACATGCTGCATTAAAGACGTGTGATAAAATTCTCGACCAGACCATGGGGTCAGCTTTAAACAGATCTGCTGGCACCCCATCGGGGCCCGGAGCCTTCCCCCCCGCTGTAGATAAAATTGCATTATGGACTTCCTCTGCAGTAAAAATGAGCCCTGCCCTGGTATGCTCGATCTCCACAGGGACTTTGGATCCCTCTATGCCAGCATTATCATAGATGTTGGCGAAGTGCTGGACCCATTGGTCAGCTGGAATTAAACACTCAATATTTGAATTTTGGGAATCCGAAAGAAAGCAACTATTAACTACTGACCAAAAATTTGTACTATCTTTTAGTACGCTAGCGTCACTCAGGGATTCCCACGCCTGCTCTTTTAACTGATTTTTCCTAGTCTGGGTTGCCAATTTATAGGCTGTCCTTTTGACTCTAATTACTGCTGCATCTCTGGGGATTCGTTTAATGGCCAGTAAGAGCTCCTTGTGGGTAGTAGAACATAAACTGTCAAACCATCTTTCGGCCTTCGGACAGCTGGCCTTACTCACAACGGTGAGGTCAGCAGAAATATTTTTTGATAGTGTTTCGAAAGCTTCTAGAATGGTATGATTATCCCTCGATGGTTCTAGACAAATTTTAATTTCCGCGGCACAAGAAGTATAAAGATTCTCAAGGAAGCTACCTGAAGTAATCCTTTCCCATTTTAGCCTGCGATTTTGATCTTTAGTTGATATTTCGATATTTGTAATATGAGTGATTGTCACCTCAGAATCAGTCGCAGAAAGTGAAATGGTAAGGATGAGGGGATTATGGTCGCTATAGCATGACCAAGAGATTGTTGATTCCACAATATTTGAGACTATTGGCGCAGTCAAAAAAATATAGGGGCATATTAGCAAGGAATAGCGATATTTATCGCTAAACGCGCTTAGCGCGAATCCTGTTAACGCCGCCTATCGCTGGAAAATATCGCTGAGATAACACCCTATTAGTAAGGTTTATCTCCATAGCGATAATATTTCCAGCGATAGCGGCAAAGATGTGAGAATATCGCTGGAAAACCAGCGATATTCTTGCATTAACGCTAAGGTGGATTCAGCATTAGAATCCACTTCCTATACCTTAAACAGGTAAGTCATAGTCAGTAGCAGGTGTTAAAATATAGCGATAAACGCGCTTAGCGCGATTTATTTTATCGCTTCGCCTGCCTTGATAATAGGGGTTAGTGGTGTTAGCGACTGTTTTCAGTCGCTTTTAGTGGGGAACGCCTACCTTGCATGTTATTAGCGATAAATATCGCTGACATGCAAGGCGATGTAATTCCCGGCCTCTAACGCCTGTAAGCTGTCGCTAACGCCTGTTAGCGACAGCTTGCTAATAGGGTGTTAAAAATATCACTGATTTAGCGGCAAAAAGTGCCGCTAAATCGGCGATAAAGCCCTTGATAATATGCCCCCAAGTCAATAGTACTAAGACGTCCGTTCCCTGTGTAAGTTGGTACTGACTCCAAATTGCTTGTTTGCCCGGAGCAGAGTAAATTATGGGTCGAGAGGGTATTTTCCAGAAAAGTGCCAGATGGTGTTTGTTCGAAATGAATTAGCTTAGAGGAAAATTCCCCTTGATCTAATTCCATAATACAATTTAAGGCACATATATGAATGTTAAAATCCCCTAGGATTATTAAATCATAACATATAGATTTACCCTCCTCATAATTTTCAAGGAGCTCTTCTAAGGCTAGCAGATGTTCCAACTCATTAACTCTGGAATGAGAATTATAAAAATTCACTACTAGCAGAGTAGCGCGATTTTTAAAAGTAAGTTCTACCGCTAACAGGTGATGAGATTTACATTCCACCATTCGGAATTTACAAGAGAGCTTAAGTGAGAACATTAAAAGTAGACAGCCTCGTGCTCTACCCATATTTGAGGGGATGGCATTTTTACAAAAAGATTTAAATCCGTCTAAATAAAAGCAATCAGTTGCCTCCCAAGTCTCCTGAAGGGCAATAATGTGATGGTTTGCCAAACATTTTTCCCAATCTGAGATACCCCTTTTTGATTTTAGGCCCGCAATATTCCACGACAAAATTTTCTCGTGGCCATCCAGAGATGAATGTTTTACAGAGGGAGGATTCACAGACTCACTGGCCTGTGGTATAGAGGTTAACAGATGTGAAGCCGCCTCTTGTCCTGAAGTTAGTCAATCTAATTCCTCTAGCGAGGTTAAAGGTTCAAAACGATTGCGGAGTGGGACATTTCCTCGAGTTAAGGGTAATGCATGGAAGTCCTCTGTAGATTTTCTAATGTCAATCCTAAGGGGAGGTGGAAGAGGTGGATAGAAAGCTCCTAGTGGTAAAACGTTAATTTCCTCGTTATTATAGAAAACATTCCCTACCTTAGTCAAAATAGCTCGGACTAGCATAGGATCGCTAAAGGTCAGGACTATACAGTCTCCTTGGAATTCTTTCCGTTGTTTTCCAAGCCAAGCAACTCGTCTTACAATTTTAAAATTTTTGAATAACGCGTCATGAAAACCAGTGTGCCTTCCCAGCCAATGTAGAGACTTATTACGGAGTTCACTCCAAGATTCGTGCTCTGATTTTAATAGAGTAGGGACATTGGCCAGAATTACGACGTACGGCGTAGCTGCCGGGGGCAAGTCAAGATGATTACACAATAATGGCCCCGGGTTAGACCTTGGACCTGCAGCAGTGGATCCCACACTAATATTAGGTCTAAGATTGTCTGCAAACCTATTACTTGGCGCGTTATTATAATGTGATACTGACATGGATGGGATGGATCCGTGGGGTGGGGGTCCAATAGGTGTGTTGTTCGCTGTTAATTTTGGAGTGGCTTTTTGATCTTTACTGGTGGGCCCCGTTAAGTCTAATCCTGTCTGCGTAGACTGGGATTTACCCACTTTTTTTTTATTATTATTTTTTCCCATTAAATTCCCCTCCAAGTTTGCTACTCTCTCAGTCAGGTTTTCCAAGGCTCCCACCATATAACTGTATAGTTTGTCCATACTTTGTGATATTTTTTCCAATGCCCGTGTCTGGCCCTCCATTTGGGTAATCGTGATGATTTTATCCACATTGGTAGGTTTTTTGCGTGTAAATGGCTTTACTAAAGACTGTTTGCCCGGGATTTTCCTTTTTTTACTTTTCGTGTTTTTTAACTGCTTCACCAAGGTATCCCCTCCCCTGTTCTGGACTGGGGACTCCTCTAAAGTTTCTACGTTTTTACTACGTTTAAGCGGGCGTCGTGAATCCTCAGCTGAGTCGCACACATCACTCCTGTCTATATCTATATTGTCCGAAATATCTAGTATGCAACCATTTTGGGCACCCTGTGCTGTATGGATCTCACTTGGGTGTATTGGATCATTTGGAATATGACCTCCCCCCTTCTTTGCCAGGCCCCGCCTTCCCTTGGATAGAGACTCCTCTACTGTATTAATCTGTTCTTCAATAGCTCCCATAGCCCCGGAGAGATAGGATAGCAATGATGTTTGGCCTGGTGCCTTTACTATGTTGGCTGCATGGCTCAGCTTCCTTTTTGGCATTTTTAAAATCTTTTAACAGCACACAATGCACTCGACAAACTTACTTTTGGACGAATAGTTCTTAGTCCCAGGGCAAGTCCGCTAAAGGCTTAGGGCCATATGTAGGTGGGCTAATACCGGTCGGTAACGGCCGAAAATCGGTAAATTTCCCGTTACCGACCGGTATTTAGCCCTTTGCGATGTAGGAGGCCGGATTTAAGGAGTCGGTAATTTACCGATTCGTTATTTTAAGGAATCGGTAAATTACCGATTCCTTAAATCCTATGTAGGGAGCACTCAAGTGAGTGCATTTTTGGTTTAAGGATTCGTTATTTACCACCAACTACAAGTTGGTGGTAAATACCGAATACCTTTTAAAAAGCAATTTTGTGCTTTGTTAAAGTGCCATGTGGCAGACATACATGCCCTTAGGGCATGTATGTGCGCCACATGTGCACACATGCACGATTCAGGGGTGCAACAGGGTGTCAATTTGACACCCTGCCACCCTTGAATATGCTCCCCCTATTACCGATTCAGTATTTACCGAATCGGTAATAGTGAATGGCTTCCCATTCATTCCTATGGGCCTCCAGGCCCATAGGAATGAATGGGAAGGTATTCCTTATTACCGATTCGGTAAATACCGAATCGGTAATAACTAATATTACCGAATTGGTAAATTTTACCGAATGTTTACCTACATTCTATTTACCGATTCTTAAATACCGAATCGGTAAAATTCGGTATTTAGGAATCGGTAAATAGAAATTACCTACATATGGCCCTTAGAGGATTGGCCCGGCCCGGTCTCTGTCGGTCCCGGACGGGCGCAGACGGGCCCGCCCTTGTCCCGGGCTTCGCCTGGGCGCGGCCCGCGCGCGTCCCACGCCGCGGGATGCGAGCCGCGCTGATGAAGGTTGCGCTGGCCCCTCCCTCTCAGCTAACCTGCAGGCGTTGGGAGCGGGAAGTACGCGTTGCACTCTGGGACTAGAAGTCCCACCAGAGTGTGGTAGTTGCCGCGGTATACTCGCGGTGGCCCAGGAAAGATGCTGGTCAAGGTCACAAGGGCTCAGGGGGTTTGGATGAAGACTGCCTCCGCCAGGATCTGACACGTTACCCCCTTGCAGTGATGGTATGCACTAAACTATTTTGTTGAAAATAACTTTCTTCATTAAAAAAAGGTTCCGTACTAGAAGTATGCTTCCATTCCCCGGAAAATATTTTACAAAAATTTGTTCTATTTACAATTCTTTTCTCTTACATTTGTCCTTCATACGCTGCATTATTGTATTTAAAGTCTTCAATCTTTTTAAAATTAAGATAAATAATCTTCTTTTAATTCAAAAGCTTCTTCAATAACACTTAGAATCTCCTTTTTTTGTCTGTAAAATGCTGATCTCCTTTAATATTTTTTACATTTTTTTAGTAAATTCTGCAGTACTCTACTTTTATATATTCGTTTTGAATTTCTAAAAATTGTTTGTTACGTATTCCAACATCATTCTTTTTCCGATAATCCAATTTTCCACTTTTTGAACATTTTTCTTTTGCTGTTGTTTCACTGTTCTTGTTCTGTCTGTCTGTTCTATATTTTTAATATTAATAACAGTTTTTGCAAGTTTTTTTTAAAAAACTTTACTTTTCTTACCAGAGCACTTTTTCTTTGAACATCCATGTTGTTCTGGATCTAATATCTCTTTTCCTTTTTTTCAAATAAACCTCCTTTTTTCTTTTCTTTTTCTTTGTTGTTTTCTCGTCATTGTATCTCTTTCTTAATAATGATGCAAAATATCTGTAAAAAAATAACAGTTTTGAAAACAGATTAATATAATAAAAATAAAAATATTCAAATGTATAATTATAAAAATATTCACATATATAATTATAAAAATACATACAAAGAAACTACATCAATGATTTCCACAATGGAACAGTACTACCTGCATAATTCTGGTACTCTGGGGTCGCGCTTTAATATAATGAGGCCCTTGGGTTGGCTAGGTTCAGGGGCATTTCTTAAAAAATAATAGTTGAGAACCCACCAATGGTTCCCAGAGAGAGCGCTACAAGCCTGCGGGCTGGCTCCTAGAGGAACACGTGCAAGTTCACTAGCTGGCTCGTACAGAGAGAGCTACAAGCCGCATCACAGAGGAACAGTTGCGGGCCGGCGTGCTGGCTCATACAGGAAAAACTGCGAGCCAACTCACTGGCTCGTACAAAGAGAGCTACGGGCCGGTTCACAGACGAACAGTTGTGGGCCGGTGGGCTGGCTGGTACAGGAAAAACTGCGAGCCAACTCGCTGGCTCGTACAGATAGAGCTATGGGCCGGTTCACAGACGAACAGTTATGGGCCGGCGGGCTGGCTCATAGAGGAAGACCTGCGAGCCGACTGCCTGGCTCGTAGAAGGAGTGCTGCCGGCCTGGTCACACACAAACAGTTGTGGGCCCACTACTATAAGTAAAACTGCGGTACGTCGACTTCCAAAGGCATAGGTACGGGACGGTGATGTGGGGAGGAACAACGTGAAGGGAGTATCTCGCAGACAGAGCTGCAGTACATTTCCAGTATTAGCTTGCACAGCTACAACTGCGGGCCCAACGGCTCGCAGGGCAAGAGCAGAGAGCCGACCGGTCATTCGCAGAGGGAGAGCTACGGGCCGGCAGGCTCACTCGTAGAGGAAGACCTCCGAGCCGATTGGATGGCTCCTACAGGGAGAGCTACGACCCGTCGGCTCGAAGAGGGAGAGCTGCGGGCCCACTAGTATACTGACAGCTCATGCCCGTCCACTTCTAAAGGAATAGCTGCTGTACGGTGATGTGGGGACAGTGAACGTGAAGTGGGTATCTCGTAGAGAGAGAGAGCTGCGGTATATTTCTAGTGTTCGCTTGCAAAGATTCAACAGCGACCTGGCTCGCAGACGAACAACTACGAGCCGACCTGTAGTTTGCAGAGGGACAGCTGCGAGCCGGTGGGCTGGCTCATAGAGGAAGACCTGCGAGCCGACTGCCTGGCTTGTAGAGGGAGAGCTGCAGACCAGGTCACCTGCGAATAGTAGTGGGCAGGCGAGCTGGCACGTAGAGAAACACCTGCGAACGGACTGGCTGGCTCGTAGAGTCAGTCCTGAGGGCCGGCTCACAGAACAACAGTTGCGGGCCGGATCACACAGCAACAGCTATGGGCCCACTAGTGTAGGGACAGTTGCAGACCGTCCACTTATAAAGGGATAGGTGCGGGACGGTGATGTTGGGAGAGGGAACGTGAAGTGTGTATCTCGTACAGAGACAGCTCCGATATATTTCTAGTGTTCGCTTGCAGACATACAACACTGACCTGGCTCGCAGACCAACAACTGCGAGCCGACCGGTAGTTCGCAGAGGCACAACTGAAAGCCAGCGGGCTAGCTCGTACAAGAAGACCTGTGAGCCGACTGGCTCCCTCGTAGACAGACAGCTGTGGGCCGGCTCGCACAGGAACAGCCGGGGGCCGACTAGTATAGAGAGAGCTGCGAGCCGTCCACTTGTAAAGGTATAGGTGCGGAACGGTGATGTGGGGAGAGGGAACGTGAAGGAGCTATCTCGTACAGAGAGAGAGTTGCGGTATATTTCCAGTGTTGGCTTGCAGAGGTACAACTGCGGGCCCAAGGACTCACAGAGAGACAGCTTATTCCGAAAACCATGTAATATTTAAACATATGTCTCGTCCCTTTTGTACCATTCAATCTCATTAAAACCTTCTCTATACACTACAGATCCAACCAACACCGCAATAAAAATATAAGTGCTATTTTTATACTGGCTAAAGCTCTATTATTTAATTTCTATAATTTTTATAAACACGACTGTTGGGTACACAAAATGGAGAATGTGAGATGACGAGAGTAAACAGAAGTGTAATTCCTAAACTTTTATTCTACGATTTATTTAATATACGTATATTCAGACCTTTGAGTGGGATAAAAAATTGCAGATATCTGAAAGGCGCACCAGTGTACAGCACAGCTAAGACCCGGCCAACTTAAAAGCCTGCGTATATTTAGCACAGAAACACAACCTAACAATTTTCATCACTTATAATCACGGTTACTTTACTAGTGTGAACAAACCGTACAGAAAATGTATTAAAACATTTTTTTTCTTTTTTATCTCTCACACATTTATAAAATATCTCTTCTAAAGAAACGCCCCTTTCCACCTTTATTTTGTAACAACGAGCAATAAATAATCCCTTTAGCCTCATCTAGTCACTAAGTACTAACACGGTGCAGTATACCTAAGTGTAAAGCACAAACACTATTTAGATTATATCTTAAAGCATCATCAAATTATTGTAACCATACATACATACATACAGAAAGCAACATGTATGTTTACTTTCTCCATTTACTCTCCATGTAATCTGTGCACATTATGAACAGGTTCGAAGTATAACACCTGTCTTCACTTATATACAAATCTACCTCACAGTGTAAAATATAACATTACAACCTATGTATATGTAATATTTCCAACATAATACAGTGCAGTTTTATACCATTGAAACTAATTGTAACATTCCCTATATACTACAAACCCTACCAATATGGCAATAAACTTAGAAATCCTATTTTTATAATACAAACAGCTATATTAGATTATTTTTATAAGCAGTACCGCTAGGGGCACAAAATAGTAGTGGGAGCTAGACAGAGTAAATAAAGGTGTAATTCCCAAACTTTTTATGTATCGTCCCTTTACTATACCTATATTAACAGCTTTAACTGGGATTATAAATTTCGCAACTATCTCAAACGGGTGACGGACCCGCACCACTTAAAAGCCTACGTATATTCAGCAGACAAACACACCCTAACAATTACCTTCACTATTAATCTTATTTACTTTAGCACTGTCAACAAAATCATGCAGAAAATATACATCAAACATTTTCATTTATTTCTTATCTCTCACATATTTATAAAAATGTCTTCTGAAGAAACGCTCCCCAACAACTTGCATTTCAGAACAACACCAAAATTCGAAGCCTCTCAGCAACACACCAGTCTTAACTTATATTGAAATCTACCTCTTTATGTAAAAAATGAGAACACAAATTGTCCACATAACATTTCTTGTTTTTGTTCCATCTCTGTTAAGTTAATAACACATACATTTTCTAGTATAACCCCTTCACCACTATTTCCAGACTAAGAATAATTTGGAAACGTGTGACATTCAGTTTATCTCATCGCAATACATATACAAATCCAAATAAACGCTACATATAATTTTCAAAACCATACAGTCTTTTACAGATGACAAGTTACATTTTTTTAATCTGAAAACTCCTAAACATATATAAAGTAATTCTTTAACAATTAGTCACACTTTATACATGTTTTAGAACCAATGTGAAACACCACACTTCACTAACACTATTACTTAGAAATAAAAAATACTTTCAAAGTTAAAAATAACGCCTCAAATATTAACCACTACTACACAACACATAACACACATTCTTAATTTCTAACTCACGTTCGTAGTTGGTATTCAGATTCCAAATGTCACAAACGTATGCAATTCTTTCTTTGTCACACAGTACATATAATGCACCGCTCTCGTCAACAATGGAACCAGTAATGGCACAATTTCCCTATTGCTCCACACATAAATACATGTAAAGAACAAATCAGAATAGTTCCTTGATTTTTTCAAATTGCAAAACTTCTCTCTATTGGTTATTTTTAAACTTCCCATATAATCATTTTTTTTTTTAAATCTAAAGACACATACAGGTGAGAAGTTCAACGTATTCTATCAACACTTTCTAGAACATTCTACGGCACCTGCATGTTAAAAGTTCATCATTGCTTTGAGTTCAAACAGTGCTTTCCATATACAAGTAGCAGGTGTGGTTCAACTGAGCAAATTTTATCCTATCATATGAACTCCACGTTCAAACTGCTTTTTATTAACTAATGACAAAGATGCTTTTCCACAAACTAATATGCACCCTACTTTTTAGAAAACAATGCTTTGCATCTCCCAATCAGTTATCGTATTGTATGAGAAAAAAAGTAGTTCCCCATCTTTAAACATATCTCTTATTCTACAAACGGACTGCATGAGCTACAGACATCTAT
Source organism: Calotriton arnoldi (assembly GCA_963921515.1). Classification (NCBI taxonomy): domain Eukaryota; kingdom Metazoa; phylum Chordata; class Amphibia; order Caudata; family Salamandridae; genus Calotriton; species Calotriton arnoldi. Next base: position 320,814 of record CAWUFW010015826.1, on the reverse strand, counting down.
CCATACCTCCCAGCCATACCTTCAAAATGCTAGTGTGGATCGTAGGACATAGCTATGTTTTCTGGTGCAAGAGGTATGCAGAAGAGAGACGTATTGACTTACACCTACGTTTACAAAATGTGGACATTAAATGGTTTGCACAGAGAGGATTGAAGTGGCACCAATTGTTGCCTTTGGTTTTAAACTGTTTCCGTCTCCAACACCCTGACCTCATGATTGTGCACTGTGGTGGAAACAACCTAGGCACATTGACTGGGGTAGGTTTGGAAATGCTAATGAAGGACACCTTTCGACAATTGATATTGCTTTTGCCTCAAACTGTCTTTGTATATTCCAATATATGCCAAAGACAGAAGTGGAAATGGTCAAACCAATTTTGTCCTCAGATTGAAAAATGTAGGAAGAATGTCAACAAAGCTGTGTCTGCATACCTCAGAGACCATAGCATGGGGTGGATCTACAACAGCAACATACGTTTTGATATGGCTGATATCTACAGAAGTAATGGAGTACACTTCACAGATCAGGGAAATCGAGTTTTTCTGAATAACCTGAAGCTGTGCATCCGCACTTATATGTAGCTCCAACTAATAAACACAAGGGCTCTTTTTAGAACCGCCTTATATTCCCAATATCGGTTCGCAGAGTGACAGCTGCGATCCGGCTAGCACAGGGAGACCTGCGGGCCGTCGAGCAGCCTCGCAGAGGGACACCTGCCGCCCGTGGGCTCAGCTCACACAGACACAGCTAAGGGCCGTCGGCTCTGCTCGCACAGTGTGAGCTACGGGCCGTCGGCTCGCAAACGCACACCAGCGTGCTAGCTCGCAGAGGGAGAGCTCCGATCTAACTTGCAAAGGGACACCAACGGGCCAACGGCCCTGCTAGCAGAGACACACCTATCACCTAACGCACTGACTCGCACATGTACAGCTACGGACACGACGGCTCGCAGACGCACAGCTGCAAGCCGACGGACTGCTACTGGTTTATGCTTTAGGGTAGTACAGTGGTATTTGGGTAGTGTAGGGGGTTGTGCTGGGGGTAGTATTTTATGCTTTAGGGTAGTACAGTGGTGTTTGTGTACTGTAGGGGGTTCGTGCTGGAGGTAGCGTTTTAGGGTTTAAGGTAGTGTAGTGGTGTTTCTGTAGTGTGGGAAGTCATGCACCGAGTACTGTTTTAGGATTTACAGCAGTGTAGTGGTGTTTGTATACTGTTTGGCGGTTCATGCTGCGGGTATCGTTTTAGGGTTTAAGGTAGTGCAGTGGTGTTTGGGTAATGTAAGAATCCTGCTGGAGGTAGTATTTTAGACTTTACGAAAATGCAGTGGTGTTTGGGTAGTGTAAGGGGTCATGCTGGGAGTAGTGTTTTAGTGTTTAGCGTAGTGCAGTGGTGTTTGCGTACTGTAGGGGGTTCGTGTTGAGAGTAGTGTTTTAGGATTTAGGGTAGCACAGTGGTGTTTATGTAGTGTGGGAAGTTATGCAGCGACTACTGTTTTAGGATTTAGAGTAGTGCAGTGGTATTTGTGTACTGTTTGGGGGTTCATGCTGGGGGTAGCATTTTAGGGTTTAAGGTAGTGCAGTGGTGTTTGGGTAGTGTAAGAATCGTGCTGGAGGAAGTGTTTTAGAGTTTACGAAAATGCAGTGGTGTTTGGGTAGTGTAAGGGGTCATGCTGGGAGTAGAGTTTTAGGGTTTAGGGTAGTGCAGTGGTGTTTGTATAGTGTAGGGGTTTGTCCTCGGAGTAGTGTTTTAGTGTTTACGGTACTGCAGTGCTGTTTGTCTACTGTAGGGGGTCGTGCTAGGGTAGTCTTTTAGGGTTTACGGTAGTGCAGTGGTGTTTGGGTATTGTAGGGGGTTGTTCTGGGGGTAGTGTTTTAGAGTTTAGGGTAGTGCAGTGGTGTTTGTGTAGTGTAGGGGTTCGTGCTAGGGGTAGTGTTTCAGGATTTAGGGTAGTGCAGTGGTGTTTGTGTAGTGTAGGGGGTCATGTTGGGGGTAGTGTTTTAGGGTTTAGAGTAGTCTACTGGTGTTTGGGTAGTGTAGGGGTCGTGCTGGGATAGTGTTTTAGGATTGAGGGTACTGCAGTGGTGTTTCCGTAGTGTAGGGGTCCTGCTAGGGGTAGTGTTTTAGGGTTTACAACAATGCAGTGGTGTTTGGGTAGTGTAGGGGGTTGTGCTGGGGGTAGTATTTTAGGGTTTAGGATAGTGGAGTGGTGTTTGGGTAGGGGGTCGTGCTGGGGGTAGATTTAGGGTTTGCGGTAGTGCAGTGGTGTTTGGGTAGTGTAGGGGATCGTGCTGGGGTAGTGTTTTAGGGTTTAGGGTAGTGCAGTGGTGTTTGGGTAGTCTTTGGGTAGTGTAGGGGGTCGTGCCGACAGACTGACTCACAGAGCTCCGAGCCGACGGACGGGCTTCTAAAGACATAGGCGCGACCTGGTGATATGAGGAGAGGCAGCCTGAAAGGCATATCTCACACAGACACAGATGCCAGTGTTGCCTCACAGAGGTAAAACTATGAACCCGATGGTTTGTACACGGAGAGATGCGAGCTGACGGAGTAAATCACAAAATGGCTGCCAACACTTCCTGGTTTCAACCATTCACAGCCAATAAGCCGCAAGCTGCTGCTTGTAACCCCTCAGCCAATCACATGTCAGAATTCTCAAATGTCGATATCTGTAAAATTTGATATTTCTCAAAAACTACTGAACGGATTTACACCATTTAAACAAAAGCGTGCTTTCTGGACCATCACCTTTCTCCCTGCCAAATTTGGGGTAATTCCGTTCAGCAGTTTCACCTGTAGTCTTCTGTAAAGTTTCGTATGGAAATTGCATGGAGAAAACACGTTTTAGGACCCACTTTTTCTCAGCCCCTCCTACACCATTCACCCCCAAACTTTCAATATAAGAGCTAATCCAAAAAGAGAAACTTTTGGATAATTTCATAAAGATTCGTCAAACAACGCCAAAGTTACAAGCACATACAAGGCTCCAGAAGGGGGGCCGCGCAACTCCCTCCCAACATGAGTGAAGCCCCGGGGCTGCGCGGACCCCAGTGTACCCCCGCAACCCCTGCGAGCCCCTGCTATTATTTTTTAAGAAATACCCCCGGAGCCTAGCCCACCCAAGGGCCTCATTAAAACGAAACGTGAGATCCCGCGACCCCAGCGCAAATTTTTGCCGATATTTTTTTTTAAATGATTATTTTGGCCCTGGGGGGTCCTTCTGGGACCCTCTGAGCAGACCTAGGGGGTCAGGGTTTTTCTACCCAGCCCCCTTCTCTTGTTTTATACCTTTGTTTCTCTGTTTTCGAGTGACTCGCTTTTACCGAGCCACAAGATGGCTGCCAACACTTCCTGGTTTGGAGTGCTAGCAGCCAATCACAGTGAAGCTCCCGCACACGACTTAGGCTCCGCCCAGATATCGAAACTTTTATTTTTCTAATGACTCAGTAACTACTGAACGGATTTACACCATTTTTATAAAGGTCGCTTTCTGACCCAAGCACTACCTTTCTGCCAAATTTGGAGTAATTCCGTTCAGTAGTTTTGGCTGTAGCCCTGCACAAAGTTTTCTATGGGAAAATGATTTTTTGACTCTTATTTTATGAATTTCTCAAAAATTACTGAACGGATTTACACCATTTAAAAAAAAGGTCGCTTTCTGAACCAAGCTCTACCTTTCTGCCAAATTTGGGGTAATTCCGTTCAGCAGTTCGAGCTGTAGCTCGTCGCAAAATTTCCTATGGAAATTAACATGGAGAAAACGAGTTTTGGGACCCCCCTTTTTTCTCAGCCCCCGCTTGACGAATCACCCCCAAACTTTCAGCATAGGAGCTGACCTGGATAGACTTTTTTTGGATGAATTTCAGGAAGATTCGTCAAACGACGCCAAAGTTATTAGCAAATCAAAAAATGCTTTTCCTATGGAAACTAGGTTCTAACTATAACTACCTACTGGCGACCGCCAGTAGGTAATATATATATATATATATATCAGAGACGCATTTCGGCAGTTGTAACTGCCTTTTTCAATCTGACTTGCGCCATAAGGGTGCTTCATATAAGTTTAAAAGATTTGTAATAGACATAGAGAGTGTACTCCCCGTTAGCAGCAATATAAATCAATCATCTAACATGAAACACAGAAGGAGATGTAAACTATTACACATCTGAAAATTAAAATGATGAATTTTCAGCAGTATTTGACATATTACTCTTAAATGAGTAATTAAACATTACGCCCGGCCAGTGCCCTTGAGCCTCCGTTCCTAAATACACTGATTCTGAAACGACACATCTCCCATCACAATGGCAATTAAAAAACCCGGACTGGAGTGTAGTTTCAAGTCCTTTGCTGCCAGGAGGAAAAATGTCAATGAAAGCATGCAAACTCGCAATTATAAAATCGGTTTTCCATGGTGGCTCAGTGGACTAATGCATCCACTGCAGGGGCCTATGTTCGACTTCATGGTCACAGGTTCGAATCCCGGTGGGTCCACTCAGCCTTTCATCCATTTGTGGTCGATAAAATGAGTAAGATTGAGTTGGGTAAAATAAACATCTGTTATTCAGCGCCAAGATGCCCCGTTGCTGGGGTGAACGTGTGCTTTACAAATACACGTTATGTTAACTGTTTACACTGCCTAAGTGTCACCTTTCATAATCATCCCGAGACTCCTTTTGGAAATGCATAATTGTATCACTGTCCTCGAGGGAATGTTCAACCTCGTAATTCCAATAGATATTAAATATCAAACACTGTTCACAGAGTCTCATACTTTGCCTTACAGTTTGGGTACTCACAGGGAAGGCGGCAAACAACTTGGCTAATGTCCACTTGTCCTGGTTAGATAAAATCCTCCAATCAGTGTTCAAGTCCCATGACCCCACCACTCGGCAAGTGCCTTCGTCATGGTGTCCAGCTCCAGGAATGGGAAGCAATCCTAGGGTGGGGTTTGTAACTGGTTTAAGGTGCAGGATCCTCAGTCCCCGCCAAGGGAGTCTCAGCTCCCAGCGCCGAACTGTCGCCTCCACGTCCGCCATTTACCCCGTCTCCAGTTGTCTTACGTCATTCGTGGGGGCACGCCGGCCTTATGTTATAAAAAAAAGGGAAAAATTGTCATCAGTGATGTCATTTGAGATGTCATCAGTGATGTCATCAGTGATGTCACTGAGCATGTCATGAGTGATGTAATATGTGACGTCATCAGCAGTGCATTGCGGGGGCGCGAGTTATAGTTAGCTCTACTAACTATAACAGCTGAATTTCTCTGGTTTTATATGAGTGAAATGTCCAACTAACTATAACGTCCCTGAAACCTATGGTTTTTTCAGTGAATTTCTAAGGTTTTTTTAAATGCTAATCTCTAACTCTAACGTTCCTGAAACCTATGGTTTTTTCAGTGAATTTCTAAGGTTTTTTAAATGCTAATTTCTAACTATAACATAGCAGTTGTGTTTGCAGAGTGGTGGAGAAAGGTGAGCGTAGCCTCCGAACACTTCTTAGCAATCCCACTGTGTGGGATTTACTGGAGGTAACAGGAGGGTAGTTAGCCCCCAACGTCAACCTTGGGGGCCAACTACCCTCCCATTACTTCCAGTAAGTCCCACACAGCAGGTTTGCTAACTTCTTATACCAGGCCACGCCCCCTTTCTCCACCACTCTGCAGATGCACCTCCTGGCGCGTTCTGGGTTGGGGGATTAAGTCCCCTTGAATCCTGAGGGTCCCTGGGGGCCAACTAGCCCCTCAGGTACCTCCAGTAAGCGCCACAGAGCTGGATTGCAGAGAGGTGCTCCGAGGCCACGCCCCTTTTTACACTACTCTGCAAAGGTGCCTCCTGGCGCACTGCTGCTCGGAGGATGAAGTCCACTTGTGTCCTGAGGTCCTCAGGGCACAAGAGGACCTCATCGCCCCACCAGCAGTCCACCAAGAGGCAAGTTTGCAAAGTGGTGGAAAAAGGGGCGTGGACTCGGACCACCTCTCTGCAATCCAGCTCTGTGGTGCTTACTAGAGGTACCTAGTGGGCTAGTTGGGACCCTCAGTATTCAAAGGGAATTAATTCCCCAACTTACAACGCACCAGGGGGCGCATTTGCAGAGTGGTGCAGGGAGGGGGCGGGGCCTCTAGGGAGATGCCGGCTTTTAAAAAAAAAAAAAAATTAGAAGGGGGGGCTGTGTGGCCCCCCCTTCTTTTAGTTTTTTTGGGGCCCTGGGGACCCCATCCCCCAGGGACTGACCCCTTTTTAAAAAAAAAGTTTCAAAAAACGGGAAGGGGCCGCGCGGCCCCTTCCCGAGGCCAATTTCGGCCCCGGGGACCCCATCCCCCAGGGCATGGCCTCCTTTGTTTAATTTTATTTATAGGGAAGGGGGTCCGCATGGCCCCCCTTCCCTGGGACAATTTCGGCCCCGGGGGCCCCATCCCCAGGGGCATGGCCTCATTTTTTTTATTTATTTCTATGGAAAGGGGCCGTGGGGGGAGCCCCAATGCCCCCACGGTCCCGCTGGCTCCGCGCCTCCTGCGGGAGCCGGCATTGCTTTTGAGCAAGGGGAGCTGCTGACATGCAGCTCCCCTTGCCCAAAAGCAATCCTGCTTTGCTTTGTTGAAGCAAGAGTAGGTTTCCTGCTCTTGCTTCAACGAAGCAAAGCAGAGTTTGCAATGACAGGGCGGGAGCCACGCGGATCCCACCCTGTCATTGCAAACGGCAATGTCCCGGGGGTGGGCACCCCAGGACATTGCAGGAGCCGGCCCTGGGGGGTGGCAGTCCCCAAGGACATCAAGGGCTCCAGGAGGGGGGCCACGCGGCCACCCTCCCAATGTTTGTAAAGCCCTGGGGAGGTGGTGGTCCCCGGGGGTCCATGACGGACCCCGTATTTAAATATAGAGTGCCCCGGGGAGGTGGTGGTCCCCGGGGCAGTGTGGGGGGGCTTGAGCCCCCCCACACTAATTATTTATTACAGCCCCAGGGAGGTGGCGGTCCCCGGGGCTTGGGGGGCCCACAAGGCCCCCCTGCCCTTATTTAAATGAAGCCCCGTGGAGGTGGCGGTCCCTGGGGCTTGGGGGGCCCACGAGGCCCCCCCACCCTTATTTAAATGAAGCCCAGGGGAGGTGGGGGTCCCCGGGGCTGCGGGGTGCAGCGTGCCCCCGCAAATAAATTATCAAGCCCCGGGGAGGTGGTGGTCCCCGGGGCTGTGGGGGCCCCCACGGGCCCCCGCTACATAAATGAAATTGTCCCCGGGACGTGGCCCACCCGGGGGCTTTGAAAAACAAAGCGCGGAAGTCCGCGCTTCATTTTTTAAAATTTTTGGACAGATTCTTGGGCCTGGGGGTCCTTGTGGAACCCCCTGAGCAGGCCTGGGGGTCAGGGTGTTTTTACCCTGCCCCCTTTTCTTGTTTTGAATGCATTTCTCACCTTTTTCCTTCTCCCTCGTAACGAGTCACAAGATGGCTGCGAACACTTCCTGGTTTGAAGTGTTGGCAGCCAATCAGAGGCAAGCTCGTGCTCGGGAAGGCTCAACCAATCAGATCTCACAATTGTCAAATATCGATATCTGTAAATCTTTAAATATCTCAAAAACTACTGAATGGATTTACACCATTTTTAAAAAAAAGCGTGCTTTCTGGACCAAGAGCTATCTCTCTGCCAAATTTGGTGTAATTCTGTTCAGCAGTTCAGGCTGTAGCCATGTCTAAAGTTTCCTATGGAAATTAACATGGAGGAAACACGTTTTGGGACCCCCTTTTTTCTTGGCCCCTCCTTGACAAATCACCCCCAAACTTTCAAGACAGGAGCTCACCTGAGTGAACAATTAGTTTTGAAAATGTTGTGAAGATTCGTCAAACGGCGCCAAAGTTATTGGCAAATCAAAAACGCTTTTCCTATGGAAACTAGGTTCTAACTATAACTATCTACTATATATTACTTACTGGCGATCACCGGTAGGTAGTTATAGTAAAGACCTAGTTTCCAGTAGGAAAAGCATATTTTGACTTGTCTATAACTTTGGCGTTGTTTGACCAATCTTCATGAAATTTTCCCCAAAAAGTGTCAAGGTAGGTTCTGGTTGTCATGGACAGTTTGGGGGTGATCCATGCAGTGGGGACTGAGAATTTGGGGCATGAATTAAGGGTGCGTTCGCAATGTTAATTCCCATAGGAACATTTAGCCATAGCTACAGCCCGAACCGCTGAACGGACTTGCACCAAATTTGGCAGATGTCAGTTCAAGGAAGTGCCTTTTGTCTATTTGGTGTAAATCTGTTCACTAGTTTTTGCAAAATTTAAGCCGAAAATTATAGTGATTTCTCTAGTCGCGGATATTTTGAGACAGTTTTGTGATTACTCGCAAATGCACGCGCCAATGGGAATCCTCTGATAGGCTGGACATAACCTAAACAGAAAGTTGCGGCTGCCGTTTTATTGATCGGGAACAGTTCCCGGGGCAGAACATTTCTGAAAAAACTAACATAAGGGGTCAGAATAGAGGTACTCCGATCTCATGTTTGAGAAATGGGGGTGTTAGTGACACAAGTTATGTATCCAAAATTGATTTTTTTAATTGTGCGCTACATTCGTGATGACAACGCGACCCCCAGTGCAGCCCTCTGTGTACCATCGCGGGGACATCACGAATATCACGGCAACACCGTGAATATTGCTGGGAATATAAAAAAATATTTCAGTGAATCATTAATAATCATTGTTATAGAGATATTGAGATTCTGATAAATGTTTTTATAGAGTTATTTATAGAGCGAGTTATCTACTGTGATGGTTGGAATTAATTATATAGTTATCATTTTTTAATGTGGTGGTGGCTATTGAATCCCTGCTTTTGCTTTCCATGTTCGCGACATGACCGCGGGGATCGCGACGACTAACGTCATCACTATCTCTGACCTTACCGCAATAACAGAAAATACGTTTTAGAGATGGTTGTTCTAGAAATACACTAGAAAAACATGATTTTAGAGTATACTGTAAGAAACCCCTAGTGTGTAAAATACTGTAAAATGTGTGTATATATGTGGTTTAGACTTTATGGAAAAAGCTTGAACATTGCGGTTAACGACGTCATTGCAACATCCTGAATAACCGCGAAAATGGAAAATAGGTCTGAAAGATGGTCTTTAAAGAAACTTAGGGCCTCATTATGATGTTGGTCGGAAAGACCGTCCGACCGACATTTCCTCATATATATTCCGCACGACTCGACCGCGATGTCCCCGACCGCCGTATTATGATGCTTAGCAGGTAAAACTCCAATTGCGTCGGTCAGAGACCTTTCCAACCCGACCGCGTCGGTCAGAAACAAGTCCGAACCGACCGATTCGGTTGGAAAGGCAGTCCCATAGGCATTCCAGTTACGATCAAGCATCTGTTGTCCTGCTGAGCAGATTAGGATCCATCCGACACTGTTGCGGAACCATGTCGGTTTGTGTGCCACATGGCAAGTGCAAAATAGAAAATATCTGGCCTAACAACAACAAGCATAGGCAGCGCCAAAATTAAATTAAATAGTAGACACACCCACCAATCCACCTATATAAAGTCCCAAAAATTACCATGATCCAATGCTCATACGATACTGCTGCAAGCCCCAGAGAGATATTTTTTGGGGCCAGTCACTGCTGTCAGCCCTGCACACACTCATGCACTGCATTCACACCACCACTTGCACATATCACTTTTTGGTTCAGATTGCTTTTCTAAGACACACCTTCTAATTCACATTCACCCTCACACTCACCATTCCCAAGAAGAAGCAGCCATGTTTTAAAGATAAGGAGTTGATAGTGCTTGTTGATGAAATCATCAAAGTAGAGCCACATTTGTTCGGGACTCTAGTCCAACAGACCCCAATCAGCCAGAACAATAAGATGTGGGACAGCATACTAAACAAAGTGACCGCTGAAGCTCACTGGATGATATCAAAAAGAGGTGGTACGATGTGAGAAGGAGGGTCAAAATCTTGTGCGGCAAAGAACATGAGGCCGCACAACAGACTGGTGTTGGCCCTCCTGCACCACCTGTGCGCTTTACTTCCTGGTAGGAGAAGGTGCCTGCCATCCTTCCGCCGAAGCGCTTGTATGGAATCCCAGAAGGAATGGAGTCTGGTAAGTAGGAACTCCACATTTCACACAAGTTAGCCATTAGACTTATGTAGACATCCCTCTAATGGACCCAGTTAACTAAATGACCATTTTTAGATTCAAACAAACGAATTGTCAATTATCATGTGGTGTGGATGCAATATAGATAACCCACATACCTGCAATGAGGATGAAAAAGCTCTAAACTATCACCATGTACACACTTCTCCCAAGTTAACATCAAGACCTTCTGCTCCAAACACCAGTCACCAGTGTCTGCCATCTTGCCAGTACATTTCCACTCACTGTCAGGAAAGCAGAGTTTCAGGTGGGCTGGTTGGGATTGGTAGGAAGGTGTGTGGAGGGCAGAGTCTGATGGGAGTTGTAGTCATTGCAAACACTCCTTCTCCCACCAAGCCCAATCAGCTCATCTGGGCCTATGGCTACCTGACAGTGATAGGAAGTGTACTGCCAATATGGCTGACACTGGTGACTGCTGTTTGGAGCAGAAGGCCTTCATGGGAGTTGTGGTCGACTCAGACAATGGGCACCAGTGTCAGACATCTTGCCAGTACATTCCCACTCACTCTCAGGTAAGCAGAGTTCCTGATGGCCTTCTTGAGCATGGTGGGAATAGTGTGTGGAGGACAGGACCTAATGGGAGATGTGGCCATTGCAAATACTCCTCCTCCCACCCAGCACAGAGCCCCACTGGAACTATTCTTTCCTGACAGTGAGTGGGAATGTACTGCCAAGATGGCTGAGACAGGGGACTGGTGTTTGGAGCACAAGGCTATGATGGGAGTTGTGGTCAACTCAGACACCAGGCATCAGTGTCAGACATCTTGCATTTACACTTCCCCTCACTGTTAGGAAACCACTCTTCCTGGTGCCCTGGTTGAGCAGGGTGGGAAGAGTGTGTGTAGGACAGGACCTGATGTCAGAAGTAGCCATTGCAAATACTCCTCCTCCCACCCATCCCAAACAGCCTACCCGGAACTCTGCTTTCCTGACAGTGCGTGGCAATGTACTGGCAAGATGGCTGACACTGGGGACTGGTCTTTGGAGCACAGGGCCTTGATGGGTGTTTAGGACAAGTCAGACACCAGGCATCAGTGTCAGCCATCTTGCTAGTACACTTCCCCTCATTGCAAGGACACCACTCTTCCTGGTGGCCTGGTTGGACTGGGTGCGAGGGTGTGTGTGGGACCAGGCCTGATGGGAGATGTAGTGATATCAAACACTCCTCCTCCCACCCAGCACAACTAGTTTATCTGGGCCAATGCTTTCTTGACAGTGATGGGAAATGTACTGCCAAAATGACTGACACTGTGGACTGGTGTTTGGAGCATAAGATCTTGATGGGAGTTGTGGTCAACTCAGTCACCAGGAATCAGTGTCAGACATCTTGCAATTACACTTCCCCACTTCCCCACACTGTTAGGAAACCAATCTTCCTGGTGCCATGGTTGAGCAGAGTGGGAAAAATGTGTGTAGGATAGGCCCTGATGAGAGATGTAGCCATTGCAAATAATCCTCCTCCCACCCATCCAAAACAGCCTATGTGGAACTCTGCTTTCCTGACAGTGAGTGGGAATGTACTGGCAAGATGGCTGACACTGGGGACTGGTCTTTGGAGCACTGGGCCTTGATGGGAGTTTGGGAAAAGTCAGACACCAGGCATCAGTGTCAGCCATCTTGCTAGTACACTTCTCCTCATTATCAGAACACCACTCTTTCTGCTGGGCTGGGTGGGGAGGTGTGGTGGTACCAGGCCTGATGGAAGTTGTAGTGACAGCAAAGAATCCTCCTCCCATGCAGAACAACCAGTTCATCTGGGCCTATGGCTACCTGACAGTGAGTAGAAATGTACTACCAAAATGGCTGACACTGTGGACTGGTGTTTGGAGCACAAGGCCTGGATGGGAGTTGTGGTCAAGTCAAACACCAGGCACCAGTGTCAGACATCTTGATAGTCCATTTCCACTCACTGTTAGGTAAGCAGGGTTCCTGGTGGGCTGGTTGGGATGGGTGGGAAGAGTATGTGTAGGATAGAGCCTGATGGGAGTTGCAGTAATAGCAACCACTCCTCCTCCCAACCAGCCCACCTGGAACTTTGCTTTCCTGACAGTGAGTGGAAATGTCCTGGTGAGATGGCTGACACTGAGGACTGGTGTCTCACTTGAAGCCAACTCCCAACAAGGACTTGTGCTTCAAACACCAGGCACCAGTGTCAGACATCTTGTCAGGACATTCCCACTCACTTCCAGGAAAACTGAGTTCAAGGTGAGCTGACTGGGATGGGTGGGAAGAGTGTGTGTAGGACAGGGCCTGATGGGAGATAGACGCATTGCAAACACTCCTCCTCCCACCCAGCACAAACAGCCCACCTGTGACTCTGCTTTCCTGGCAGTGAGTGGGAATGTACTAGCAAGATGGCTGACACTGGGAACTGGTGTCTGACTCAATTATAACTACCAACTGGGGCTTGTGCTTCAAATACCAGGCACCAGTGACAGCCGTCTTTCAAGTACACGTCCCATCATTGTCTGGACAACACTGTCTGGTGGCCTGATTGGGCTGGGTGGGAGGAGGAGTTTAAGTTTCCCAAATAGCCCATCAGCACTCAAACCCCAGCTCATGAAATTAGTTAGCCATAAATTAGCAAAAAGAAAGGTTTGAGATCTCATCTAACTATGGAGTCAAAATTCAAAATCCATGAGGTGTGTGTGCACAAAGCTAAGCAGTCACACATTTGGCTCCTTACAGGCATTTACTTAAGGATCATGAGATGAGAACAATAAGTCCCTCACTCACACCATGAACACAAAATTCCAGGGAAAGCAAAAGACTGTGAGTGTGTAGGCAGCCACACCTATGTGACTGCTGATACAAGGACTAAGCCTAGTACACAGGCCTGACAAACTCTAACATTAGGACCTAAAGAGTACATATGTCATTGTCATACTACAGATGTGGAGCACACTAAGCCACCAGTGTCATCTAAAGAGTTTCAGGTACAAGTCAATGTCAGTGGACATGTCATAAGAACTAAACACAACATGCCAATGTATGCACATAGGTGGAGCTGATTACCAATCAACATCTTCTCAAACTTGCATTGTTCCTCAAAAACATAGGAGATCATCATGGATAAAGGAGGCCAATCTATCATCATAAACTCATTTTTTGGTCCAGTCATTCATGTAATGGGTACCATTTGAGGTGCATTGGACATTCACACAATTGACCGTGTTATTTCTGTACCCACAGGGCAAGCTGGGAGCACTGCCAGGCAAAATGATGACAGCCAGTCCCAGCCGACCATGAGCTCACTGGCAATGAGGACTCTCACACATCCTTGGATGAGGAGGAGCAACCTGGCCCCTGAGGTTTCGGTCAGAAAACAGCACCAGCAGCTTCAGCAGGATCCATTGCGACAACTACCGCCTCAGCTAATGATACCCAGCTGACCCCTACCCTGACGGACACAGCAGCCCCAGACAATGACAACAGCACAGCAACACAGAGCACTCTGTAGTTGACCGACGACAACACCCCAGTCAATGAGGAATGAGGCTCAGGGTTGACTATGCCACCGCCAAATGTGCATGCTCCTGGGGGAAGGGGTGGTGGGAGGGGTTGTGTGGATCCATGCCGTCGAGCAGCTGGTGCTGCTGAAGACCACCAATCCTCTTCCGGGTATTCAATGCCTATGAGGGTTACCAGGGAGAAATGGGCCAGGTCACACAAATCCTAAAAAACATCGAGCAGCGGCAGGCATAACAAATCCAATGTCTGGGCCAGCTTAACAACCAAATGGACGACATTACTGGGTTGCTGCGGGATATTGGTACCAGCCTCCGCCAGATCGCTAATCACCTAAGCACACCTCCCTGGGTGCCCAAAACATCTGTTGCCACTACACCTGCCCAAGCCACAAGGAGGGATGTTGAGTCAGGCGGAGAGTCCCAAGTACCCCAGGAGCCTACAGCTGTGGGTCACCCCCCAAACATGGGGTGGGGCATCCGAGGAAACATCAGTGAGAGTCGGATGGCAATGCACCACCCCCAGGAAGTGAAAAGGTGCCCTTGTTATTATTCAGTGTGTGCCAAGCGTTCACTTTGTTGACTGTCAAAACTAACTGTCCACATCTGATGGAGGGTCAAGGTTGTACTTTGAACTTGAATAACTGTGGCTTGTCTCTGTTGGATTTAATCAGCAAACACTATCAACTCCAATCTGCACTTTCTTTTTGTTGTGAGCACACCACCATTGTGTGGCTTTAATTTTGCACTATTTTTCTGAAATAAACTAATTTACCCAGCAATACTTGCTCATGTTGTGACTTCGAATTCAAAATGTATATATTGTAATCACACTCTAATCATATTGATGAAAGTGTCAGGTAATCAATTACTTGCAAGTAGTAAACTAAGTGCCCGTGAGCAAATGAACTTTTGCACAGCATGATAGATATACACAACCAGGTTTTCATACGGACTGTAGTACAGAGTACATATTCACAGGAAGTCAATTGTCTACACAGCTACCACCACTTGCCAGCCCAGTAAACAATCCTTGTTAGCCAACTAGTTCATCATGGTCAAACTTTGATTTGAACATATTTGGATGTGTGATATCAGACAAAGCACACCTCAATGTGGAACACATTTATATTGCCCTGATGCAACCTGGTGCCTGAACACAAAGTAAAATCACATCACACAGTACTAAAAGGCACTAATAACAAAATCACCAGACTATCAGGTCTGAAGGAAGTGCGTGCCAGGGAGTTCAGCAAAATTTCCATGTCGGTGTCTGTCACAGCATCATATCTCTGGTGAGGTCACAACTTGCAAGTCCACTCTGTAGATGACATGCCAGTGTACCCTGGTAAAAAAGCATAAAGAACAGAGTTTAGCAATCAGAAATAAGGTAGCACAAGTCAGAGAAGTATGATATCTCAAGCACAACAATGTCATTGTTAACACTAGCTAGGCTTTACTGAAACACTGTGCATGCAATTCTGACCATTTCAATAACCACTCTTAGAAAAAACTTCAGGACACTTATCCTAAACTCTCAAGCATACATACACATTGTCCACCAGCAACACAACAACAAACAATGGTGGTTAGTCACCTCCTCTCGTTGCATACTTACAGTCATGTGGAAAAGTTGTGGATAAGCTGTTGTCTTAAATCCAGTCCATCATCATCACCACTGTCATCATGTCCCAGTCCTGGATCCTCCATCGGTGGCACCTGCTGGTCTCCTTCGTCTACTATCAGAGGTATTCCCTTACGTATTGCTACGTTGTGTAGCATGCAGCAAGTCAAGATTATCTGGCACACCTTTCCTGGGGCATATGGGAGGGCTCCTCCCGTCATATCCTGACAGCAAAATCTTGACTTCAAGAGGCCAAAAGTCCGCTCCACTATCCGCCTGGTCCGGCCATGGGCCTCATTAAAGCGCATTTCAGCTGGGGTGACTGGGTTGCACAGTGGTGTCAGTAACCATGGCTGGTTGGGGCATCCGGAGTCTCCTACACTGAACACAGAAAATAGTTCAGTTGTCTAACAACAAATCTCTATCTGACATACAAACAACACACACAACAACATCCACATACAACATCACCTACCAACAAGCAAGGCCCAGTCATGGTGCAGTTGACTCATCAAATGGGGGATGATGCTGTTTTGCAGGATATAAATGCATCATGTGCAGAGCCAGGGAAACGGGTACAGACGTGTGAGATGCACTTGTCAGCCAAACACACCACCTGGACATTGATGGAGTGGAAATGGTTGCGGTTGCAATACACTTGCCTGTAGTGGTATCGACGCAACATGAGTGCCATCAATAGATCCAATTCCATGGGGTATCCGTCCTAATGCACAGAAATCACCTTTGATGTCAGACAATTCTCCAGATCTAGGAAACTTGATGTAGTGGTCCATGTAACGGGTCAATGCCGGCAACACATCATGAAGGACATTACTGAACATGGGCTGGGACATTCCACCCGATGTTGCCACTGCGTACTGGAATGTTCCCATGGCAAAGAAATGTAATGCTGCCATCAACTTCACATTGGGGGCTACTGTTGTTGGATAAGTGTGGCGAGGCTGCAAATGAGGTCACAAATGCTGGCACAACACATCAATTGTTGCCCTTGTGAAACGGTATTTCTTGATGATGTCTTGTTCTTCCAATATTTGTAGGTCTGGAAAGGGCATGTACACAGGAGGCTGTCTTCCGCCTCCTCTGTGATACCTATGTGTAGAGTATATACACAGTTGGTGTTAGTTCACAATGTACCAAGCAACATGCACTTAGACCAACAGGCAATAAAAAATAACCACACCTAAAACCACATGTCACTGAAAATACACATTTCAATGAACAATGTTGACCTTAGCTACATATCACACCATACAAGTCATTGCTAGACATACTCCAAAACTCACAAACCAAAAAAACCTAGATTTACGTTTGTGAGAACAATCATATAGTTCATCTGTACACACAATAGGATCATGTAAATCCTGATATGTGGGACACCACATACAGATAGCGTAACACAATGTAAATTATGCACACTAATGTCACAGGGTGGACACTGTCATGTTGTCATGTCTGCATTACACAAACAATCACATACACAAACCATTTATGAGGTAGAAGTTCCCAAAAAATGCAGTTGTCCACTTAAGTGTAGCACACAAAGATACCTTAGAAACTCACATATCAGAGCTAAGCGTATGTGGCTGCTTAATGTCACGGTGTGGTCATTCCTTGGAAAATGCAGTATCCAGGACTTGAATCACACACCACCTTTCCAGTCTCACATCACACAGATTGCACACTGAGTAACACTGTCCTGTAATGCAGTGACTAGGTGAAGACTGTACTTGGAATGCACCAAAAACGCATTTTGACTGTGACTAACCCTAAGAGGCAAAATGGAGTTGTTTGCTTTCCTGTTGGTATAAGCCTCCCAATCAGTGTGTCATGTGCCCCTCAAGGTTAGGTCATCATGGGATTGTGAGCGTTTCAGTTAGATGTCCATTTCCACTGAAAAATGCTGCATCCAGTCATGGAATATCACAAATTCACAACCGTTACAAAAGTGTTTGCCCATCCGACCGATTTTTCAAAGGTCGCGGTAGGCGCATATTAACCAAATCGGACACAGCCATAGGCTGTTAGTTGTTATGGTGACAGTCGTGGGTTTTGGATTGTGCCAGCATCGCGTGTAAACTGATGCGGTAAACTCCCATTGGTAACGTATCAAAGTCACTCTCGGTCCGATGATATTTTTTTAACCGCGCGGTAGGCGTGTCATCAGTAAGCAATGGAATGCATTTAACAGATTCGGATTATGCGACCAACGCGGACCTATTGCTTTAGCCTCATGGACTGAAGACCGCCTCTGCGGTTTAGATATAAGTCTGTCAGTTCCCTGGAGAGTGAACTTGCCTGCACTAACTGCATGATTCCTGGACCTCCCCAACTCCCTGCTGCTGTCCGCATCCTCTGGGAGCTACAATGGCACGCTGTGAAGAGCGCAGGGCCCCAGCATTCACAGCTGAGGAGAACAAGATGCTGCTGGACACGCTCCTGCCTCTGTAGAGGCAGCTCTATGGCAAACCAAAGGAGCAGGTAAGTGATGATCAGACAGCATTGTTAGTTTACATGTGCAATAACCATGCAGTACCGGCATAAGGAATCCTAGAGACAAGCATTTAAACTGTATTTTTAAAGTTTCAAAGTGTGTATATAACTGTTCTGGGCAAGTACACTGCTGTAGCAGTGTATGTACTGGTGTAAACATCATATCACTGTTCTCATGGGAGAGAGTCATCATTAAACACTGGTGAAGTGCACAAAATGCCACTTTGCTAACCTTTAGACAGTGTGGGCAAGCTGCTCATGTCCTATGTGTGCCAGTATTTGTCTCTGTACATGTTGCATGTGAACTAAGGGCCTGTCACCATGCCATCCTTATGGGTCAACTCCCATCAGAAGGCCAAGCTGTGGAGGACCATCTCCTGGAAGGTGCACTCCGTGGGGGTCACCCATCGGCGCAGTGTCCACTGCAGGAAATTGTGGCAGGACTTGAGAGGCTGAACCAAGAAGATTGCAAGAGTCCAGCTGGGCCTGTCACCTCCACGCAAGAGGGGTGCGCACCACACCCTGACCCCCCTAATGCTACCCATCCTTGCAGTGGTCTCCCCTGACCTGGATGGGCAGTTGAGAGCCAAACAGCAGCAAGGAGGGGGTGAGTATGTGCCTTGTTGGACAACATATTAACCCATGCATGTCCAAGTATCTTAGCCTGCTGGCCCTTTTCAGGTTGTAAGACACACAAAACCACTGTTCAGTGTTAAAAGATGCATATGCACAAGGATAAGTAGATGCATAGTTAAGCCCCTTTCATCTGGAACATGTGAGAATAAAATGGTCAAGGTATTGACAGTAGTGCCATGCTCATGTAATCTGAATGCATGAGAACAACATGTGCATGGAGAAAACTTTCAGAAATATTGTAAGTGCTCAACATGTGTCAGCACATTGACAAATGTGTGGACTGTTCTCTGTGTGGCCACACCAACTCTGTAAACTATGTTGATGTTGGAGCACTCAACTGTGAAATCCCATGCTATATATCCAGATAGCAGGTAAAGTCTATGTTGAGGGCTTGGTGAATAGTGATTGGTCAGTGCGCCTATGTCAGGTCCCAGCACTAGTGCCCAGTGTACTCCAGTGTATCCCATGGGCAAATTACAGGTTTGGTAACTCATGTCGTCTGTCACACTGGCCTTTCACATGATTGGGTGTAAGATTCCATCCTCTCTATTCCAAAGAGTGAGTCCATGTTTCTGACTCTGTAATAGTGACAACACATGCCATTCAGTGGCTAACAAAGTAGGTATCTGGTGAAAACAGGGTTTTGATAGTAAAAGAATGATGTCAGATACACATTCACAATGGTTTTCATGTATGTAAATGCTCTTGACTTGGTCATACTTACTGTTAGATTCAGAGATGTCACATAAGCATCATTTGGAAGTAATTTACCAAAATGAGATGGAAAGCAATAGCATTTAAGCTGTACAAAGTGTGCACGATGCCAAAAATAAGTGAGGGACATTCAGACTTGGCCTTTACAAATGTGGACTTCTGTAGTCTTGACAAAATGGTACGAAGTGTTGAATACGCATTTACAAGTAGGATGTTCAGGACTAATAGTCTGTACAGACGATGCATCCAGACTGCTCAGTGGCATAGTGATCCACATGAAGCATGGGGAAGATGCAGTAATTGGACTTGGCAGTGTGCTGACCTGTGTTTACATGGCAAACTGGTGAAATGTATCCAATGTGGACAATAATCTGATTCATCATTCTAACACTGCATAAATGGCACAAAACTGTGGACCATATACCTTTCACCTTAGCTATGCCTGCTACCTTGGTGTCTCCACGACAAGAGTTAGACGTGTGACCTGACAAACAAATACTTCAGCTACTGGACAGATGAGCAAAATCAATATGATCTGTGTGATATGGCCTATGCAATGACTACACCAGCTTGATGTATGGCAAGAAAGATGTGTGACCTGTAACACTAGACCTAATGGTTCCCAAGTTCATGAATAGGGATTGCAGAATGGGATGACTCGTGATTTATTTTACTTCTTGTTCACAGAATCAGAACCGGCCAGTGGAGCAGACAGCGCCACGGAACTTGGGGAAGCAGCTAGCCAGAGTGGTTCCTGTGCTGAGACCGAGCAAGAGGGAACCAGTGGCACGGAAGGTGGGGGGAGCCTCACTGAGGGCACATCTGACATCACATCTGTCAGCTCGACGATGAGTTCAAGCTCCAGTGAGGACACCCATGTGGTGGTAGATGACCCAGGATCTGGATCCACTCCATCAGAGTCCACCACCACGCTTACCATCTCCATCCTCCCAGCTGCTCCCCGGCCCACTGTCTGTGGCTGCTCCCCTAGAAGGGGAGGGTTCTCCTTCGTGCCAGGCACCAAACCCCCTGCTTCTGCCTCCCCTGCTGCCCTGAGTTTGGAGGCCACCGACATCCTGAGGCAGATCTCTGTGGGGCAGACAGCAGTGCTGAATGTCTTCCAGGTGCATACCATTCACCTTACCCAAATAGTATCTTTCCTGGAGGGCATTCACTCTGACATTTCTGCCCTACAGAGATCCAATCAGGCTCTAGCCTCCACAATGATGGCAGCATTGTCCCAGATTCAGCTGTCCCCCCCTCCTGCCTCTTCCCCATCCACAGTCCGACTACCCTCCCTGACCCAAGCACATGCAAACATAAGCATGCATCCACCTCAAAATCCACATGCAGCACACAAACACACGGACATAAGGGCAAACAGATGCACATGCAGATGTCACACTCACCACCACAGACATGCCAACAGACACCATACCAGCATCCACCAACATGCGGCTGACCTCACAACCCTCTGCCTCCACAACCACTACCCTTGCCTCTCCTCATACCCACTCTGCCCAGAAACTCCACCTCATTGCCTTTGACCTCTTCTCTATCCAAACCTCCCAACCCCCTCCCAAAAAGAAGAAACTGACCCTGACGCCTCTGCCATTCACTTCGGACCCCCGTGTCCACCACAAAAAAAGGTACCCCCAAAGCCTCACCAAAAAGAAAATCCCCCGGTCCAAAAAGTCCCAACCCCTCCTGAAACCCAGACTTCCACGTCCCACCCCAGTACCTCCACACCAAAGAAATCCCACCCCAAGAAATCACCTGCCCTCCCCATCCCCTTGCAGACCCTTACACATTATCGGATCCCCAAACTTGTTAAGTCCAGCCCATCTCCCTCCATCTAGCCCTCCCACTAAAGTTGTCACACCCCCCTCCATCTGACCCTCCCCCTGCAGTTGTCCCACCCCCCTTCATATGACCCTACCACTGCAGTTGTCCCACCCTCCTTCATCAGACCCTACTACTGCAGTTATCCAACCCCCTGTCCTGATTCCATACCTCCCAAAACCCAACCCAGTCCTCCCTAGTCTTGTCCCCTTGCTACCTGGCCTGCCCCCTAGATGCCTCTCCTGTGGGAGGTGTCCCTTTGCATGACTAGTGCAGGGAAGTGATGAAGGGCATGATTTTGTGGCCCATGAAATGAACAAACTTAATTGGACTGGCCATTGGCCTTTTTCGCATTCAAATATTCACACTATTTTGCTGAATAAAACATGTTATGATTTTGGTTCCAGATTTGTGTGTCCCCAAAATGGATTTGTTCTTAACTGACATTCATATCTGAATTGTGATGTAAGTATACAATAATGGTAGTATGGTATGGATTGCCTATGGTCGATGGAGTACGAGCACTTGGTTAGTATCCATCCTAGATTTTTGTGCCTACTTTGGCTAGATGTCAATGTCGTGTCTAATCAAAAAGAGGGAGAAAGAAGGAGCTGTGATCCATTCAGCTTCCTCGTTATGTTACAAAATATCAATGGGGAATGGATCACTTGTACCTGAATAACCAGGGTTCAATGCTCTTGCCGTCTGTCAGTAAAAAACCCTCATTCACGTAAACAGGTCACGGGCGGTGTATCTTGATTCTCAGCCTTGTTAAAAACGTGATAGCATCATCATTGGGTTTCATTTTTGCTACCTCCACCTGGAGGGACCACTGGTTAGTACAGTAGCGATCAGTAATCAAAAGGTGAGAGTGCTCTGTGAGAGTGAATAGTGAATTTAAAAAGGGGGAAACCCTCTCACTACCTAAACTGTAGCTTTATTCAGTTTGGTAGTTGAGGTAAATAAAAACAGTGGAGTGCATAGGAAGACGTGTTATTAGTCTAACGCACAAATATGTCCATATATGAGGTCGACATGTTTCGGCCCCTAGAACTTGCCCATACGGATCAGGGGGCCTTATCAGGACCTAGAAGGGTGTAGGTTGTGTATTGTCACAGCCTCAATAAGAGTTGTTTTGTTCGACCAAGGTCTTAAGGTACCTGTGAATATAAATACAAAGAAAGAAACAAACAAGAAATGTGTTACATTGGGTGTCCTATTTTGTGGCATCCTCAATGTTAAAGCATGTCAGCACGTGGATGATGCGGTCTGCTATATAGGAAACAATCACATTTTGATAAACAAACACATATTGATAAACAACTGTAAAAATGGCAATTCTCTACCCCCATATAGTGCTCAAGTAATACTAGAGATGTTACGGGGTCCACATCTCTGTATAAGTAGTCAATGTTGTGGAATAACTCAAACTGTTGTTTACATTGCAAAAACAACTTAATCTTATGGTCTAGTAACTATGGGAGAGTGAACGCTGTGCGTGATCTAAATGTAGTCCCTTGCTGCGCCCACCTAATGCTGCGCTTACAGTGTGATGTGAGCGTTCGCGTTTAAGGAAAGGCGCATTATATGAATACGTTCGCAAGTCTAATTGCGGCTGAAATTAAGAAATTTCATTGAAATAAATCTGCTATTCAATAATCGTTCGTATTTTCAGGAAGATCGTGTATTAACCGTTCGCGTCTTTAAGGAATTGTGTGTGAGGTCAGGAATGCGCTCTAGTGCGGCGTTAAGTGTGCTCGCTGCTTGTTATCCGTTTAAACTCTATCTTATTGAACACGCTGGTGTTAAAGGCGCGATGTGGAGGAGCAACCGCTTTTGCGGAATATGTACGGTGTACCTTGTATTCCTTAAATACGGAATCCCTGGGGTGCCGGCGGGCGTAATTGCCTGTTGGAAGCAAGGGAGATTGAATTAGGGAAAGGTTTAGGGGTTCGATTATACGTTACATATCCGTTGACGATGCCAGCTTGCTTTCTTCTCCACTCGTACCTTGTGCAGTTGCAAAGCACAACTTGTGCTCGCTCTTCCTCCGGTGCCCCGAGTGACGCGGGCAGATCGGACGTGATCATTAAGTATTGGTTCTATGGGAGCCATGGTGGAAAGACTATGTTAACTTTACCGGGGCAAATTTCATTTTGAAAAAAATAATTAGTGCCTAAAGTAGAAAAAGTCTTTTTAAATCTTTTTAAATTCATTAGTTTTAATTGCAAGTTCCAAGAGAGTTTATGTGTATATTGTAGGAATCGCAAGAGAGTTTTTGTGTATATCATAGGGATAGTTGAGTATGCCTCCAAGTGTCTCCTGACATATTTTTGTGACCTTTCCTTGATTGTATTGATGATCACCGTGTCAGTTCCAAACACTTTGGTCGGGAAAACGGTTATTGGTTGTGTTAACCTCTTAGTGTCCCCACAGTAGTTTTATACTTGGTTTTGCACAGATGGTATTATTGGTTGCAGTTTCACTGAGGTTTTCAGTTCTCTATGTTCGGGACAGGAGTTAGTTAGTCCCTGTGTATCAGGCTCAGCCAGGGGATGTTATCATTTAGACCTCTAGTATTTGTCTTAAGGCGATGCACCCATCTTTGTTCCTTTTCGAAAAGTATGCGTTCCGCATCTCTATTCTTGACTTCTAGGGTTTCTAGGATCACCCAGTTAAGGTCTTCTACAGTGTGCTGTACGTCAATGTAGTGAGTGCTCATTTTGGTTGTCCCTTTCGTGAACTTCACGTTGCTTCTGTGTTCGCATATTCTCTGTTTTACGTTGCGACACGACATGCCGGTGTATCTTAAGGAACACGGGCATGTGATCATACAGATTGCGTGTGTGGAATTGCAATTCATATGGTGTCTTATCGTCCAGTTAAGTTCTGGTAGGAATTGGATCTGATTTGTTGCGGTGGTAAGTTTGCAGACTGAACATAAACCACATGGGTATTGTCCGGTTATATGGGGCATATTCCATAACGTGGCTGTTAATTCTCTCTTTGGTACTTGTGTTGGTCTTGTATGCACAAGAATATCTTTGAAGTTCTTTGTTCTTTTGTTAGCAAACCTGGGTTTGGGCCAGTTCAGTGAGCCTGATGTCAGAATCCTCCAATTTTTGTTAATTATCTTTTTACTTCATTGGTGGCTGTGTTGTATGTAGTAACACAGGTTACAATGTCTTGTTGAGGTTCTTTAGGTGTAGTGTCCAACAGGCTTTCTCTAGGTTGGTTTCTCGCCCTCTTCTGGCACTTGTTGATTGTTTTCTACGGGTAGTCTTGTTTTGTTAGTTTGTTGCAAAGATCTCTTGCTTGTGCTTTGTATACTGTAAGGTCGCTGCAATTGCGTCTCAGCCGTAAAAATTGGCTGTATGACAGGTTGTCTCTCAATGGGCGAGGATGGAAACTTTTGTATGAGAGCAGACTGTTCTTGGACGTTGGTTTGAAAAATGTTTTAGTCTTGAGAGTGTTGTTTTCTATACAGATCGTTATGTCTAGAAAGTCCAGTTGTTTATTATCTGCCGTGTAGGTAAACTTCAGACAATTGTCTCTCGTGTTAATCCATCTGTGGAAGCTCTGTAGATTCTCCTTTGATCCTTCCCAAATCATTATTACGTCATCTATGTAACGTTTCCAGAAGCGTATCATAGAGATGAACGGATTGGTGGTATTCTGTATGTGGGTCTCCTCGAAGTTGCTCACGTAGAGCCCTGCTACACTCGGAGCAAAAGTGCTGCCCATTGATGTTCCGTGGCATTGCTGGTACATGGTGCCATTGTACTCAAAATAATTTTCTGTGAGGGCAAGTCGGCAGCATTCTAGAATGAAATGCCTTGGTGTTTTGAAACTCCATTGTTCATTGAAGAGTAGGGTTTCTAATGTTTCTAGTGTGTCCTGTTGGGGGAGACTTGTGTACAGACTCTCCACGTCTAATCCGACTAGGAACATATTTTCATCCGAGAAGGTCTGTCCTTTGAGGAGATTCAACAAATCCCTCTTGTATTGCAGTTCCCCAAGGACTGGTCAGCCATATCAACGGAAATGTACCAGAGACTACCTCGTTCTTATCATAAAGACTGCGACCCGACTCACAGAAGCACTGACAATCAAGATACAAATTAGCGAGGCTAAATTAAAAAACATGGTACACATCTCAATATACAAAAAACGACTAGAAGAAATCAATTGAGAGATGAATGAAACTAAAGAATACATAACAATGAATAAAATACAGAAGTTAGGAAAGGACCTTAAACGTTTCTCAATGGAAAAAATGCACCCCTACATCAAGGATGATTATAAAGCATCTGACCAACTGTCAGATAACGACTCAAATGGAGGCAACTCCACAGGAGGCTCAGACTGGAGCAGCGAAGAAACAACACCTCAACGAAGGAATAGAGGACAGACTAGACGTCAACAACGCCGGAGACCGAATTCCTGGCGTACACCGCAGTATGGAGAACAACCACCTCCCTCCTTCCAACCTTTCACACCTAACTACCATGGATGGATGAACCCCTACTTCCAAGGACCACCACCAATGGGACCAATGATGGGACCGAATTTTATGCAGAGACCTCCTTTTTTAGGGAGAGGCACGACCAACCAAAGGGGAAGAAGAAAGGGAGTGAGATGGAGAGACCAAGACCGACAGGTACTCACGAGAAGCATGTCAAAAGAAAAACCAGGACCGAGCACGACTCACTCATAGTCAACTTGACTTATATTACCCTGACCCACGAACAAGAGAACGTCTTGAACAAAGGACTAGGTTATGTACTAACACCACCACTGGATACCTTCAAACTACAGTGCGAAATTGCTGAATTCTGTAGAAAACTAAAGCTAAAAGCTTTCTTTCACGATAAAGAAGAACAAATCACGGACGGCGATACAACTCTACGACGAAAATCCACCTTCTGCCCCATGAACCATCAAGTACCAATTGAGATTCAAACTTTCGAACAAGCTGTCCTGAAAGAAGTGAATGACATCAAGACACACATAAAGAAATCCTTTGTGAACGTCACCAGATCAGAACAACAAACCCTGGACAAACTACGACAACATGAAAATTTCATTATCAAACCGGCGGACAAAGGAGGAGGGATAGTCCTACTAAGCAAAGAAGGATATGACCTCCAATGCCTCGAACTCCTCTCAGATCAACAATTCTACAGAATAATCACCACAGATCCGACCACCAGACTACAAAGAACCATAGAATTAATGGTGGATGAAGCAGAACTGAATGATTGAATCTCAAAAAATGAGGCAGATTTTCTCAAAACAAGATCACCCAAGGTACCTTATTTCTATTCACTTCCTAAAACTCACAAGGAACGAAGACCACCACCTGGACGCCCAATAGTGTCAGGTATTGGTACGGTCTTAGAACCACTTTCACAATTTGCTGATCAATGCTTGAGACCCCTGGTACAAAAAACACCTACTTACCTGAAAGACACGAGGGATTTGTTGAATCTCGTAAAAGGACAGACCTTCTCGGATGAAAATATGTTCCTAGTCGGATTAGACGTGGAGAGTCTGTAAACAAATCTCCCCCAACAGGACACCCTAGAAACATTAGAAACCCTACTCTTCAATGAACAATGGAATTTCAAAACACCAAGGTATTTCATTCTAGAATGCTGCCGACTTGCCCTCACAGAAAATTATTTTGTTACAATGGCACCATGTACCAGCAATGCCACGGAACATCAATGGGCAGCACTTTTGCTCCGAGTGTAGCAGGGCTCTACGTGAGCAACTTCGAGGAGACCCACATACAGAATACCACCAATCCGTTCATCTCTATGGTACGCTTCTGGAAACGTTACATAGATGACGTGATAATAATTTGGGAAGGATCAAAGGAGAATCTACAGAGCTTCCACAGATGGATTAACTCGAGAGACAATTGTCTGAAGTTTACCTACACGACAGATAATAAACAACTGGACTTTCTAGACATAACGATCTATATAGAAAACAACACTCTCAAGACTAAAACTTTTTTCAAACCAACGTCCAAGAACAGTCTGCTCTCATACAAAAGTTTCCATCCTCGCCCATTGAGAGACAACCTGCCATACAGCCAATTTTTACGGCTGAGACGCAATTGCAGCGACCTTACAGTATACAAAGCACAAGCAACAGATCTTTGCAACAAACTAACAAAACGAGACAACCCGGAGAAAACAATCAACAAGTGCCAGAAGAGGGTGAGAAACCAACCTAGAGAAAGCCTGTTGGACACTACACCTAAAGAACCTCAACAAGACATTGTAACCTGTGTTACTACATACAACACAGCCACCAACAAAGTAAAAAAGATCATTAACAAAAATTGGAGGATTCTGACATCAGGCTCATTGAACTGGCCCAAACCCAGGTTTGCTAACAAAAGAACAAAGAACTTCAAAGATATTCTCGTGCATACAAGACCAACACAAGTACCAAAGAGAGAATTAACAGCCACGTTATGGAATATGCCCCCTATAATCGGACATTACCCATGTGGTTCGTGTTCAGTCTGCAAACTTACCACCGCAACAAAACAGATCCAACTCCTACCAGAACTTAACTGGACGATAAGACACCGTACGAATTGCAATTCCACACATGCAATCTATATGATCACATGCCTGTGTTCCTTAAGATACATCGGCATGACGTGTCGCAAAGTAAACAGAGAATATGCGAACACAGAAGCAACGTGAAGTGCAAGAAAGGGACAACCAAAATGAGCACTCACTACATTGACGTACAGCACACTGTAGAAGACCTTAACTGGGTGATCCTAGAAACCCTAGAAGTCAAGAACAGAGATGCGTAATGCATACTTTTCGAAAAGGAACAAAGATGGGTGCATCGCCTTAAGACAAATACTAGAGGTCTAAATGATAACATCCCCTGGCTGAGCCTGATACACAGGGACTAACTAACTCCTGTTCCGAACATAGAGAACTGAAAACCTCCGTGAAACTTCAACCAATAATACCATCTGTGCAAAACCAAGTATAAAACTACTGTGGTGACACTAAGAGGTTAACACAACCAATAACCGTTATCCCGACCAAAGTGTTTGGAACTGACACGGTGATCATCAATACAATCAAGGAAAGGTCACAAAAATATGTCAGGAGACACTTGGAGGCATACTCAACTACCCCTATGATATACACAAAAACTCTTTTACGATCCCTACAATATACACATAAACTCTCTTGGAACGTGCAATTAAAACTAATGAATTTAAAAAGATTTAAAAAGACTTTTTCTACTTTAGGCAACAAACTAATTATTTTTTTCAAAATGAAATTTGCCCCGGTAAAGTTAACATAGTCTTTCCACCATGGCTCCCATAGAACCACTACTTAATGATCACGTCCGACCTGCCCGCGTCACTCGGGGCACCGGAGGAACAGTGAGCACAAGTTGTGCTTTGCAATTGCACAAGGTACGAGCGGAGAAGAAAGCGAGCTGGCATCGTCAACGGATACGTAACGTATAATCGAACCCCTTAACCTTTCCCTAATTCAAACTCCCTTGCTTCCGACAGGCAATTACGCCCGCCGGCACCCCAGGGATTCCGCATTTAAGGAATACAAGGTACGCCGTACATATTCCGCAAAAGCGGTTGCTCCTCCACATCGCGCCTTTTACACCAGCGCGTTCAATAAGATAGAGTTTAAATGGATAACAAGCAGCGAGCACACTTAACGCCACACTAGAGCGCATTCCTGACCTCACACACAATTCCTTAAAGACGTGAATTGTTAATACACGATCTTCCTGAAAATACGAACGATTATTGAATAGCAGATTTATTTCAATGAAATTTCTTAATTTCAGCCGCAATTAGACTTGAGAACGTATTCACATAATGAGCCTTTCCTTAAATGCGAACGCTCACATCACGCTGTAAGCGCAGCATTAGGAGGGCGCAGCAAGGGAATACATTTAGATCACGCACAGCGTTCACTCTCCCATAGTTACTAGACCATATGATTACAGTTGTTTTTGCAATGTAAACAACAGTTTGAGTTATTCCACAACATTGACTACTTATACAGAGATGTGGACCCCGTAACATCTCTAGTATTACTTGAGCACTATATGGGGGTAGAGAATTGCCATTTTTACAGTTGTTTATCAATATGTGTTTGTTTATCAAAATGTCATTGTTTCCTATATAGCAGACCTCATCATCCACGTGCTGACATGCTTTAACCTTGAGGATGCCACAAAATAGGACACCCAATGTAACACATTTCTTGTTTGTTTCTTTCTTTGTATTTATATTCACAGGTACTTTAAGACCTTGGTCGAACAAAACGACACTTATTGAGGCTGAAACAATACACAACCTACACCCTTCTAGGTCCTGAAGAAGGCCCCCTGATCCGTATGGGCAAGTTCTAAGGGCCGAAACATGGCGACCTCATATATAGACATATTTGTGCGTTAGACTAATAACACGTCTTCCTACGCACTCCACTGTTTTTATTTACCTCGACTACCAAACTGAATAAAGCTACAGTTTAGGTAGTGAGAGGGATTCCCCCTTTTTAAATTCACTATTCACCCTCACAGAGCACTCTCACCTTTTGATTACTGATCGCTACTGTACTAACCAGTGGTCCCTCCAGGTGGAGGTAGCAAAAAAGAAACCCAACGATGATGCTATCACATTTTTAACAAGGCGGAGAATCAAGATACACCGCCCTGTGACCTGTTTACGTGAATGAGGGTTTTTTACTGACAGACAGCAAGAGCATTGAACCCTGGTTATTCAGGTACAAGTGATCCATTCCCCATTGATATTTTGTAGATGTCAATGTCAACATTGGTTTTGTCTATGAGTGTGACATGAAGTCACAAAGCTTTGTTTAGGAAAACACACTTCCACATAGTTCATGCTTTCAGATGTCAACATAGTGCAAGTGTGGCAAAGTACAACAGTTTAGGAGAAGCATGCTGCATATGTATGTAATAGGATGAAAGACAACTATCTCATCTATACACATGGATACAAATGGACTTTGACTGCATGGTAGTGGCTTTGGGCACACATATGCACACAAAGTAATGGTACAATTGTTGTATATGACTTGATAGTGGTGGACCCATGTCTGTGCCTTCTATGGATCTGGTTGACTAGTTGCAATGACAACCTTGTCACAGGTGGCATGCCACTGTAGTCCAATACCCTTTCAAGGCTATGGACCCATATGATACATTTCCTGTGCCTATGGTGAGTATAAGGTAGGCATTGTTCTGACAATGTCCTGACCCTGTTGCCTTCCAGGACTCCACTTTCTGCAGATATTCCTGTTAGGCAAGGTGCCTGTGGTCTGTATTGTCCAGTGCCTTTAAAATAAGATGTCAGTCATTACATCCTGATTTTGTTTGGGTACATCATGTGGATCGTGTGTGTGCCCAGGACATGTCTCAGTAAGTTACAGTGTTTTATTGTCTTTACAGGGACACAATTGTTGTATGTGTTAGTCGAATGTGAACACAGCATATGGTACATGAATGGTTGTCACACAATTAGAATGCTAGTGAGGACATGCTTTGTTTGTAGAGTTGTACAGTAACTAGCGTTGTAATGTACATCTCATTCTGGCCTTATGCCACAGTTAGAGTGCGAGAGTCTAGGCATCTCCCTAATCTGTGACCTGGACATTGGCCACATCATGCCCATGTGATGTTCCTTTTGATTCTGTATTGGTGCACACATGGCCGTGCATTTGCTCATACACCCAGAAATAGGATGCACTCTACCAGAGTATGGTAAGCAACAGGATGGTATGGTCTATCCCAGACTGATGTTAGTTGCAATATGTTGTCCAAGCTTTTCAATTAGTATTTGTGCAATAAGTGAAGTTGAGTGTGTCTATATGGCCAGAGAGGTTGTGTGACAAGCTAACTGTGACCAAGACACAATGTGTGGTACTTCAGGCTTGTGGTTTAGTGGTTTATTCTACTTGTTTTTTGCATTGTGACAAGCTTTTTGTTGTTCCTCCAATTAAACCTATTGTGTATACTATTTTGACAAGGGTTTGTTTGTGTGTAGTCATAGGGATGTGTATCATGAGAATGCGTCTACCTTTTCCACCCAACTGAGCAACTTGCTAATGCATTTCACATATGGGCACTAGTTCTAAATGTTGTTGTTTCAGGCATATGATGATTCTGAAATGGGATATGACATGCCTAACATTGTAACTAAGATGACAAACAGTTTGTATTTGCCAAAGGCTGTGATAGTCATATCAGTTATGTGACACACATGTGACCTAGCTACATAGTGATTAGAAGTTGTCACAATACTGTCAGGAGTGGATTGTGCTTGTTGTGTCCAAGATATGTCATCTAATTGTTCAGGGACACTGCTAGGTGCTGCTTGGTCTAAGTGTGTCATTTATGTTTCAGAGATTTAGGCAAACTCTATTAATTTCAAAGGGTATTTTTTATGTACATCAAATTGACCTGTTGGGAATGCTAGGCTATGTCAAGTCCTGTTAGTACATTCTGAGTGACTGACATTTGTCTGTGCTTGGTCATCCAATGCCTCTTCTAGTCCCCTCATGTGTCACAACTGAAGGTATACGTTTTCAACATGACAATGCACGGCAGCAATCTCCTTCTTGGCTCAGTTCATGCAAGCAGACTGAATCTCAGTCGTTGGTAACAGGAGAAGTGTAGAGTGGATTTAGTTCAGGGTGGATGCTGTGTGCCATTCCGGGCTGACGCTGCCCGTGGAAAGCTGCCCAGGGCCTCACAAATGTTAATGACTACAGAGCCCAGCAACAGAGCACAGACTTTAGTGGGCTGTCACTGTTACGAGCTACTGGTGGACAGACCCCTCCCTTGGGTTTTCATCCATAGTGCATCAGGGTGATGCACAATCAATGCACAACAACCCTCACCTGGGACTCTTAGGAATGGGCTGAGATGTCAATCTGTTTGGCACAAACAGCCCTTCACTTTACAGACTGGAATGAGAATGTTTAATCTGAGTTTCTTTTCATGCCACACTTGACTTGCTCTCACCCCTCACTCAGTGTACACAATGCATCGTCATCATTACAGCATGTGCCACATCACTTGAGGGTGCTATAGAGGTGACCATTACCTGCCCCTGCCTGGATGAACATTGGGGAATCCTATGGTACGCCCACACAACTGAAGTCTGACAGATATAATGGCATTGTAACACAGTGGGCACTGCTCAACAGAGATAAGAGCAGAGTGAAAAGAGTAGAGAATGGAGGAGATTTTGGATTTTTGCACACTTTTCCACTGACAATTGTTTTGTCTGTACAAGCTAGGACTATACAATTTAACCCACACATCATTTGTAGTTGAGCATATGATATGTGTGTATGTAGTCATTTGTGTAATGAAAAAATTGAGCACTTTTGAGATAAGCTTGATGCTGGCCAAGATCACACAGAGATGACCTTTGAGTGCTGTTATGGTTAGTAAATTACCCTGTGCTACATGTGGTAAGCCGAGTGGACTGTGAGTTCACAGAAGTTTTGTGGGCCCGTCTGCTGTGCAGGTGCTACAGGAGCCTGTGTTACACCCATGCACTTAATTGACAGACAGGGGAAGAGGTTGATGTTGGGATGTCAGGCCTAGCTGCACATGTTGTTTGAAAGGTTGATGTTGTATGGGCTGAGATAGCTAAACAAGGGTAGAGGTGAGAGTGACGTGGTTCCATTTTGGAAATGGAGGGGAGACTCGGACGTAATTGGGGCAGAACAAGTAACAATTTTTATGAGAGTGGAAGGGAGGAGTTAAGGTCAAAGGCATTTCTTGGATAGGATACATGAAATATCCTCATTATTACAATGTGAATTTTTGGAAATGCTGGGGTGTGGGAATCAGAGTGTGGGACCTTGAAAAACTGGTTAAAGCCTGGGCGAGTTATGCTTGGAATAGGTAGATGTGATTGAGGTAGAACCAGCTAGACAAGGTTAGAGGCTGGCAGGAGATGAGAGCTGTAGTCTGTGGCACTACGGTAAGAGTACAGTACATTGTGTACATAGCATGAAGGGAAGAGGTGTTGTGTACATAGTGGTGAAGAGTGGTGCCGGGAATATAGGTGTGGATGTAAGAGGTACAGCACCAGAATGAGAATGTGAGAGTCTGGGTGGAAGAGTTAGCGTACAAGGGTAGAGCTTGGAGGTCAGAAATGGTTTTAAGGATGGCAGCACCAGAGGGTGATTGTAAAGAGCTTGTGTATGATGAATAGGTTGAGAGATGAACATGTACTTTGAGGTGGATGTGAGAGGGGTCAGACCAGCACAAGTAGAGATTATGCAGGCCAAGAGGTAATGTTGAAATGTACACATGGAGAGGATAGGTAGATGTAAATATGCAAAAACAGTTGCCAGATGAAAGTTTAGGATGTAGTTAATGTTAGCTGCAGCTTGCTGTCTCCCACTGATTATTCATCACAGATTGTTCACATGGCTGCTAGGAGACCATTAGCATATGCAAAACTTATTGGCATCACAGGACACGTTCCCTCCACCTAGCCATGCCTTGGCTGAGTTGTGTGTGGGCATAACTGCTAAGTTACCCTTTGTAGGTTGATGTTGTCACTGATTGCTCAGTGTTCCCCTTAGATACTGTCCTGGGATGGAGGTGTTGAGGGTTCATGTTTACTTTCATGAGGCAGAGCCATTGAATGGCAGTCCATTGATCAGAGTCCCATAGCCCCCCAAGTGAAAAATATGGGATGTGTGTTGGTGGCCCACCTAGGGGCAGACTACACCTGAAACGCCTCCCCACACTTCCCAGTACACTACACACACATGGGTACCCATGGCATTATGACTTTGAATGTAAGAGGTATGGGGACTACAAGGAAGAGACACTCATTGTGATGATATATCTGGATGCGCTGGGGAAAAAACATTGTACTGTTACAAGAGACACATGTGACACCGGAACATTTGACTCAGTTCCAGAAGTGTTTGCAGAGCCAATATTTTTGCATAATCTACTCTGGTTCAGCGAAGGGTAGCCCTTGTGTGGATCCATATGGGGGTCTCATTTAGCCGATTAGACACTGCAATGGAGCCGGAGGGCAATATGTCTTTGTAGAGGGGCTCCTTGATGTTTTCCAAGATTATGGGGCAGTGTTTCTGTGCTGAATGTGGACGAACTGGACTTCATTCGGCACCTATCCCTCATCCTCACGAGGTGTACCCATATCCCCTGGCTCGAGGATGGCAATGTCAACTGTGTCCAGAGCCACAGACTAACTGCCACCCCCCCCCGGCATCCTCTCCAGTGTTGGCAGTGTGCCTTACACAATGAGCTACACACTGGTCCCTCGGATACTGTTGGTGGATCCTACATCCTGAGACCCATGAGTACTCCTACTACTCTGCAGTACACAATCTGCACATTCTGAATGGAATTATTTGTTAGCAGCTCACACTACAGCCTGAGGAGCTAGATGCTGAATACCTGTAAATAATATTCTCAGAACATAACCCGATACACATACACATTGGGTGTAGTGTGCAGCGCCCCCCAGTCCACACATGGTGTCTGCATCCTACGTTGTTTTTCACCCATGCATTTTGCTCATTACTGAGGGATTCCGTCTCCAAATATTTCACTGACAACTGGTTCCGAGATACTTCAGGTTGTTGGAGTGGGAAGCACTGAAAGCAGTACTGAGTTGCAGGTGCTTGGGTGGTGGCTAGGGCCAATATACACAGGGCTTTGATGTAAACAGAGGCATCATTAGGTCAGCAGGAAACTGCGGTCCAGTTGCAGGCTGGGAGGATACCCACGCTGACAGATGCTCAAACCCACCACACCCATCTAATTGATCAACTGCGTTGGTTTTAATTTGAAACATGACAAGCAGAAATGCACGCAGATGGAGATACGTCAGGGCAATTCCTGTCCTGCCTCCTCTGTTGCATGACAACAACCCAGCAGATGACAATGATTAGGGATTGCCTGCACCAGGTCCACAATATTCAGGCAGCCATCCATGAATCATTCACTGTGTATTGTTGTGGCCTATACATTCCCCCCTAGTCTGAATGCAAGATAGATGTTTCCTAATTCCTGACTGGAATGAATCTACCTGTACTTGATCTGGCAGCACGTGCAGTGATCAACAACCCGTTGGTTGATACCAGAGATACACAGAGTGATTAGGTACACTGCCATGTTAACAACTAAAGGGTTGGACAGCCTCCCGTCCAGGCTCGACAAGGATAAGGGCTTGCACATGCCCACGGGTGACTGTAGCTCTTTCCAGCCACCTTAAGTGATTGGATACAACCACAATCCATGCAGAGATCTTTTTTGTGATCACTGGTAAAACGCAACAGTGACCTGGCCTAATTGACGTCCTACAATACATTGTCCATGCTTGCAATGGATTTTTAATCCTTAGTACAGTAGTGGCGTCTTGCCTGCTGGTACACATACTGGATCTAGTGCATGGTGTCCAAAAATGTTCTATCCTGATGGATCCACGAAGCTTAACATTCATAGCCAAAAAAGGGTGCTGTAGCTGGTCCAGGGCAGGTGTCCCTACGTAGCCTGCTTAGTGATGGAATTGGTGAAGGCATTCAATACCGTTGATTTGGTATACATGTTTACCACTCTGTCAAAACTGGACATTGCAGGGCAGCTGCAACAACACATATGTCTTTTTCATTCTGAGTCATCTGCCCAAGTCAACTTTTTTAATAGACATGTCACCCTCTTTTAGATTGGGGAGGGGGACACATCAGGGCTGTCCCCTTTCCCCACTGCTCTTTGCCGTGACAATGTAGCTTCTAGCCCAGCAACTTTGTCAGGGGTGGCAATCATGGTGAGTTCCACTAGGCGATGAGGTACATGTAGTATCCATTGATGCAGACGAAATGCTGCTCTATGTTCAATCTCTCTGTAGGGACATTCCAGAGTTTCTGTGAGACTATCAGATTTGCCGAGTGTGTCGAGTTTGTGTGATAACTGGGCCAAGTGTTGTGATTTTTCTCCTCTGTGTAGAGTATCCTCCACAAGAGGTGAAGGCGGATGAGCAGAGGGTGATGCATGAGCTTCGTGTATTTTTGTACTTAGGGATCTGTAGCTGTCATGATGCAAACTATCTCATTGTGTAAATCGGAGCATGGCCATATCCTCCTTACGTTTACAGATGGCTTTTTGTAGCACTCTCCTAGTTACAGCCCAAGGATGTATTTCACTTTCCAAGAGGGTAATGCTCCCCTGCATCTTGTAATTTTCACATCACCTAGCAGTGGCTGTGCCTCATGCCACCTCCATGGAGTTGGACACCATGCTGCGAGAGCTGATCTGCAAGGATGGTAGAATAAGTGTGGCTCTGTGGAGGCTGCATTTGCCTGTGTGAAGGCTGTCCAGGGTGTGCATTGTTCGTGGGGTGTTATGTGTCAGCACCACTGCAATAGCCAGTGTGCTGTTTGGCTCTGAGACAGTAGTACGAAGTGGGCATGTTCCCAACATGCAGAGCACAGGAGCTGGCAGGATCAATGTTGCTCCCTGGAGCGCAGCTCCTCTGTGGAGCTGACAGCCTGGTGAAAGTGGCTTATTTGAGCTAAAAGGGCCTAAGGCTGCTGAGGGACATGATATCATACTCTCCATCTGTTATTCTGCACTTCCTAGCACTTTTCCATAGAAGCATTGTTGG
This sequence comes from Calotriton arnoldi, assembly GCA_963921515.1. Lineage (NCBI taxonomy): Eukaryota > Metazoa > Chordata > Amphibia > Caudata > Salamandridae > Calotriton > Calotriton arnoldi. The sequence continues at coordinate 284,143 of CAWUFW010015826.1, read as the reverse complement.
GAAGGACTGACGGCATGGACAGACACGGGATTGAGCTCAGTGGGGGACCTATTTAGGGTCCGGGAGCACATTACCTTTGGCCATTTGCCAGAATATCCTGACATTCTAGGGGGCCATTTCTTGGCACATGGCACAGTAATAGTTGAGATGGGACACCTGTGGAGAGTCACAGACACTAAATCGGCACATCCCCCCCTAACCCATGCCCTGCACGTCATCGGTGGATGTAAGAGACTGATGAGCCTTATTTGTTTATGTGTTTGAACACATGAAGAATGACCCACTGTCACCCGCTCGCTGGCTATGGGACACTGATATATTAAGAGCCCTCACCGCAGAGGAGTGGGAATACACTAGGCACTACCGATGTACAGTATCTTGTGATGCCAAACTCCAGTCCATTCAATTTGACAGCTGGCACAGGGCATGTCTCACCTCAGCTGTCTGACCCCAGAAATTTGTGTACTCCCCTCTGTGCTCACGATGTAATGCACATATTTTGTATTTGATACACATGCTCTAGGCATGGTAGTATGCTGCAAACCTGTGGTCGGGAGTTGCAGATGTTCTTGGCCCAGTGAGGGGTTGGTTCAACCTCCTTCCATTGGAGGGGATGCAGAGAGGGATATTCATGCAGATTATGTTTTTAAAGGCATCCAATGACAGGAGGGATTTGTAAATGCTCATCACACAGAAGGATATTTGCATGCATTGTCATGCCACTGCAGTTCCAACAGTGCAACACTTGGGTGCAGCAACTCGCTAATGTTATAGGGCTGAGGCTACTGCGCATTGCAGGGAATGAGTTGTGTGCCTCCGCAGGATTGCATTAGCTAAGCTGTAGGACAACTTGTCACAGGACTTACAGGATGCACAGGAAGAGCCACTGGATGGATGCAGGACTTTGAAGGGTCAGGGTCACAGACACGTGGTCATGGATCTATCAGAGGTTGTCCTGACGTGGCTAGATGAGGCAGCTGCTCTGTCATGTGAGGCAGACTGGCTGCCTGACATTTCCTCCTTCGTTCACGTGTAGGGGTGTCTTTTAGAATCCACATTTGCTAAAATGTCAACTGTTGACAATGGCTATTGTACTAGAGGTCAAGGTCTCACTCCCCATGTGTGGATTGTGAGGTATGTGGGATGCTGACCTTCTAAATGCCGAGAATCCCTCTGTGCTTGTCTATCTTGTTATGGTTATCGTGTTTTTGAAGTTGTTCAATATTAGGGCGAACAAAGCAAACACACGGAGATGATGAACGGAGCGCTGAAACTTTTCAGACACGCACCCCCAGTCACACATTTGGGTTGAATCCATCATCACTCTTTATCTCACTTTGCCACCCCAGTTCAGATCCAGCAATCTGCAAATCAGTCTTGACCGTGTGGCTCATGGGAACAGTCCAGACCGAAGTGCCAAACGAGATCTTCCCTGGACCGGAAACAAGCATCCTGGGACCGGTTTCGGGGTAACACCCCTCATCAGCCAGGCTAGCTTGAATCCAGTGGCAAAGTGAGCAAGGGAACAACGTCCCACATTGTTCAATATTGTACCATATGCTCCTGTTGTGGTATGCTTGACACAATGATGAATGTTTGTTATGCCCAGCTGACTGGATCTGTATTGCCTGCTTAACGTAAGAGGATTTACATCATCCCAATTTGTGCCCAAGACATGATAATGAGCTTATAGTAAGGGATTTGTTTGGATGTTAAAATGTCTTGTGACTTGTGTGCAGGTACATGCATTGAGCCATATGCCAGCAAACTCAATTCCCTTTCTCTTTCTTTTGTATGTAAGAAATTGTCTTAGTTTTGAGTAGGCCTGGGCGGTGAACTTCGCTCCGTTCGCGGTGTTTGTGGAGTTTTCTGCACTCCGCGGAGTTCGCGAGCACGAGCTGCTGCTCGGGTAGAATGTCTACCTGAGCAGCAGGAATACCAGCACAAACTGCAGTTCGCACTGCACTCTGCCAATCGCGCAACTTCGCAGTTTTTTGTAACTTCGCGGAGTTCCGCGTAGCAAAACTCCGCGAACTACACCCAGGCCTAGTTTTGAGATGTGTGTCTTCCTTTCCCAAAGGTTTTGGATGATGAACCATCCTTTATGTACCTGCAGATTTGAAGCCTGCTCCATGTGGACTGTTATCACTTTAGACCTTTTTAAGTGCTGTAACTCCAAGTGGAACATTTTGATTCCATGTCGTGACTGTCCAGGTAGGTATCCTATCTCATGCCTCACAGGCTGGACTCAGTGAACAGTGGTGGAGGAATGGCACAGGTCTACCAGGGGCATGAAAACCTAGCCTGGCAAAGCATATGGGGCCCCAAGATAGTTGTGGCCCAATGTATTTGAGTGAAATGTGCATGCAAACAGACCTGGGTGCATGCTAGGGATTGTATGTAAGGGATTCATCTGCCTGAGTCCTGCTCTGGATCTGTGCTGGATCCTTCACATGTTGTTATTACTGACACATCCAACATCCCATGCTGGTTGTGACCTGGCTACCTGCCCTGCGGTGAGGCTGAGATAATGGAGAGCAGAGGCTTTGGTGGATGCCTGCTCGGACAATGATGTACTCATCAGGACACAGGATGTGGGACTGCACGATTGGGCTGATGGGGAAGTGGCAGGCCAGGTTGGACTGTATTAGTCAATTTGGTGTTTCCAAACTTGTATTGATCTGTCAACAATTGGTGCATCAGGTTAAGTGAGGTGTGAGATTGCAAACGAGCTAGGCCTAGCTTTTTATATTTGATTGGGTGGATGTATTGTATTGCTACTTGGTAGATCAGCCATTTATGCTGACACCATTTTGATGTGGGGTTTATAAATGTTGTTGGCCAATTTCAAGATATACAGACTAGATAAGGTGCTTCTTGCAATGGTGTTGGAAAAATGTCAAGGTAATTATGGTAAATGATGTCAATTCCTGCAATGTGACTTCCTGTGACATGCCATCTTGTGGTATTTATATGCGTTTCAGATATTCAAGTTCTGCCGGGGAAAATGATGAATGTAGGTGCGGCCCTGGTGCCAGTGCATATGTTTCTGTGGACATACTTTTGTGAGTACATAATAAATTGTCCCAAAGCACCACCAAAATCTTAGGTATTGGTCGTCAACTTGACAGGACAAAAGTTAGTTCAGAAGTAAGCTGTAGAATTAAACTTTTGCAAAATATTATTCAAAGTCCAAGCACAAGAAGTCTTTTGTGTATGATGTTGCAAATACTTTAATTTTCAAAGATGAACAATCTGGATTGTAGTCCACAGAAGAGTAAAGCCAAAGAAGAATACAGCTGACATGTGTTTAGTCATTTGACGACTTTTTCAAGGCTCAAAATATTATTGATTCCAAATCGAATCTCAGAGAAGTCAATAGACGCGCCTCAGAGTCCCAAGGACAAAAGTTAAATGAGTGGTAAAAATCCCTAGTCTGTAACAGACACGTTAAAAAACACTCTGTCTCAAACCATACTCAGTGTGCACAAATGTTCTATGTGTGCGTAGAGAAAATAAGGGCTATGATAAGCCCATCACAAGCCCAAAGTCACGGCACTGCATCGTATTTTGTTTTAGTGAAGGCTCTTTTTTGAGTGCATTGATGTTCTGTTGCTATGTAATGTTTCTTTGTGTGCTGTGGTGTACTCATCCATTAATTTCGGTATACATACATATATGTAGCTATGGGCATTCCTGTTCAAATGTAAAGTTTGTGTTTCTCCCAGTATTTCAAGGTCAGACTGTGGATACCTGATGATGACATTCCCTCATTTGCCATGCTCAACATGCTACAGAACACTTTTTACTCTATTGACTTTCGCTGGGTCATTACGTTAATATGTAGGGGTAGGTGTCTTACTTACCGGTGGCGATGTCCGTGTCGGTTTGGATTGTAATATTCCTCGTAGATATACAGTAGAGGGACGACATGTGCGATGGACTCCATAGCTGCACAGCAGATGTCACAGGAAGCGTGTTGTGACAAGATTCAGAGTTGAAATACTCCCACTCCACCTGCTCTGACGAGGTGGTTGGCCCAACAGATTTGGCGCATAGGAAATACGCATCGTAATGGGGTGGGCTGTTCCTGGGTCAGAAGTCACTCCGAATGGCTCCATTTGGCATTTCAGAGAGCTTCACGTTCGGAATTTCCAGTCGGAATCGGAGAAACCCAGTTGGTGGGTAAGCAATGGGTTTTGGGCATCATAATGTAGCAGTCGGAGCAAGCGCATCCGAAGCGAGTTCGGTTGGGCCGACTGACTCCAACAGGACCGGGGAGGCACTTCTGACCGCCATTGTGATCGGCCCCTTAGTACAAAAATTGGAGTTTAAACATGCTTTGAAAGAAGTACGTATATAGTAATAAGTGTAGTGCAATGTTCAGAATGGATATTTTTGCATATTATTTTTGAATGTGTTGGTGGTCATTGAATGGCTGCTTTTATTTTCCGTTTACGTAACGTATTCGCGAAGATTGCTACGTCATCGCAAAGGTTGTCAAAAACTAAATAAAAAACCTTTAGAAAAAAACTTCACAATATTTCGGGTACTAGGGTGGCTCTGACAAGAGCCGTTGTGTTGGTTGTGTGTATATGGCTGCTACACATAAGATTGGATACAGAGTTTCAGGATAATTAGAAACACCCTGTTGCCTTCATCTATAAAGTGCACTTCATCATTTCTATAAATTCCATGCATGTCAAAATGCAGATTTTTGTTATAGATACAGCCCATGCGATGGTCTCCAAGGAATGCAGAAACAGTTTTATTAACAGGTTTCCTTGCTTTGTCAATCTGTGGGCAGAATTGAATTGATCGCTTCCATTTCTGTCTTTGGCATATATCAGAGTACACCAAGAGAGTGCGAGGGAAAAGCAACATCAGTTTTGCAAAGGTTTTTGTCATTAGGATTTTCAGGCCTACCCTAGTCAATGTGCCTAGGTCATTGCCACCACAGTGCACAATTATGAGGTGAGGAGCTTGGAAATTCACAATGGATTTGATGAAACTTTAACCCTCTCTGGCCGAACCAAGTAATCTGCACATTTGGCAAACCCAAGTCCCTGTCAATACCTCTCTTTTTTCAGCCTCTTTAGCCCAATAGATATAGCCGTGGCCAACAATCCATTCCCTAAGCATTTTGAAGTGAAGGAGCAATAGTAGTCAGGAGAAGGCTGGAGCTCAATGAGGTAGTTTTCCAAAGGAAAAGCAGTTAAAATGGAGGTGTTTTTTTTATTTAAAAAATATATATATTTCATTGCATGTTGTCAGTATGACAGTGAATAAAATTAGGTAGTGTGTTGGATGCCTCAGCAAGAAGTCTTATTTATTGACTGCTGTTTAAAAAGATATGTAATACAGACATGGATATGCTTTTGGAACTGTGGAGTAAAGCACACCTGCTGTATCTTATTTGGAAATAGCATGGTCCTTCTAGAATGTGCTGGGAACTTGTGACCTACTGGTTCCTCTGGGTTGCTCGGTACACTGAGCTAGGAGTGTATAGGGCGGAAGGGTGTTAAAGAGACAGAACATTTTTTTAAACGTTATGGGGTGATGACACAATTTAAGTAATGGCAAGCTTTAATTTCCCACTCAGGACTGTGTAATAAACTGTTGCTCAGTATTTAAATTAAAAAAAATTGAAGCTGGCTATAGGTTTGAGCTCCTGTTTTTTTGCACGATTTCACTGCGATCATCATGAAAACATCGCGAAAATGCACCAACAGGACCCTTGTTTTGAAAGAGAGGGAAAGGGTTAACAGATTCCAACCCTCGGTCTAGGTCCACTCTCTCCCCGCAGCTCCGCTGTGCCATATCTTGCCTCCAGACCCCGACCTCCTCCTTGGGAGGTTCGAGGCTGCTGCCTGCTCCTGCGCCTGCTGCCCGCTCCAACTGGGACCAGACTGCCTGCAACCACTGTAACCTTTCTCAGCCGTTTTTTTTTTCTTTTCTTAATTTTTCCCTGTTGTGCCACTGTTATTGTGCCCATCTGTGTCTTGCTCTAATTCCACCACTGTTTTTATTTTCCGTGCCTGCCAGTTCCTTTCGCCTTTTGCCGCTGCTGCCCCTGCGGCCCCTCCCCCTCGGAATTCCCCCCCGGAATTCCCCCGCTCTTGCCTCCCAGCCGCTCCTCCCTCCCACCTCCCCTACTTAATGGCGGACGCTGCGCGGTCGCGCAGCGGGCGCGCCACCGGCGTGCCGAAGGCGCTCCAAAGGCAAGCCTGTCTGCGCCCGTCCGCGACCCGACCGCGGCCAGCGCCAGGAACCCTGGACCTCCCACTACCCATCGCTACGACACCACCACCCTCCTCGCACTCAACCCTGGAAGACTTAGTGGTATATTCACAAGAACGTACGCTAAACATCTCCAAAAAATGTTAACGCAACTTCACACATCGCAGTCTATCATGGGAAAATAATCCTGTGTTAATGTGGAATTCACAACACGGCGGTACCATGCGATAGTCTCCCGAAAACACGGACAATGTCCGCGATACAACAACCGCGACGGTGATAAAAACCCAAACCCCAACGCAAAAAAACATGCGATGGGCCAAACCCCGATGAGGAAATCAGCGATAAGCAGCGCCAGGCCTGCAATACACACACGGCAGGCGGGAAAATCACTACAAAAGTAGAAAAAACACACAAACACAAAATAACCAACACCGAAGCACCATGGAGGCATCGGGAGCAGGCGCAGAGGACGAGCGGAACCCCACAAGCACCCCGTACGACCAGCCTGGGACCTCGGGGACAGGGAAGGGCAAGGACAAGAAGAAGAGGAAGAGGCGGTTCGGTCCGCAGGAGAATAGGATCCTGGTCACGGAGGTGATGGAACACCATAAAGAACTGTTCGTCACCTCCAACGTGTCATTGGGCACCAAAAATGGAATATGGCGGTCCATCGTGGACAAGGTGAATGCCGTCGGAGAGCACAAGAGGTCAATGGACGAGGTCAAGAGGCGATGGATTGACATCAAGCGCAAAACCAAGGAGAAACTCGCAGGCAACCAGAAGGCAGCAATGCAGACTGGAGGTGGGAGCACAGCGCCACAGCTGGAGCTGGATGACATGGAGGAGCTGGTGTTGACAGTCATCAGTGTGGAGACAGTGGCAGGAGTCGGGGGAGCGGACACTGCTCGACATGACACAACACAACAGCAACAGGGTGAGTAACCACCAGGTACTGGGGGACGGGGGAGTTGGCCACAATGGCACACATGCACAATCAAGCAGAGCACAGTGCACACCCACAATGACTCTGGATCATGGCCCTGATCTACAGACTGTCACAATGTACATTGCCATGCTGTCTGAATGTGAACATGTACCATGCGGCTACATACATGTGGACACATTGTAATACAGCATCTCCCCTTCACATTGCAGAGGCACCGTCAACACCTCCTGCAGAGCAGTCCCAGCCACTCTTCACTGATGACGAGGAGGACACGCCCAGCATCGACACCGAAGCCCTCCAAGACATCATTGAATTCATCCGCCAATCACCTCCAGGATCAGGGCAGCCCAGCTGCATCGAGGAGACCCCACCCACTCCACAAACCACCCAGCAGGAGGCACCCACAACCCCGGCTGTCTCCCAGGACCCCCACAAACAACACACGGCCTTCCAACGTCGTGTGTTGGAGGGCCAGAGGGAGATGGCTGAGCAGGTGTGGGTGGGGTTTGACCTCATGGCTACCAAACTTGACACCATCCATGGGTGTCTAAGTCCCATCAGGGACCACCTGCAGTCCCTAACGGACACCCACAGGCCGCTCCATGGTCTCCAACGAGTCCTGGCTGACATCGCTGGAGTCATGACTTGGAGACAAGAACACCTGTCCGCTCAGAGTGGCTTCAGTGATCTCAGCCGTGAGCTGGCACACATGCGGAGGCTCATGGAGGACATGGTGCGGATGGAGGCGGAAAGGATGGCAGCCACCGCTGCACATCAGCAAAATGTAGCTGGGATCTACCATGCCCTGCAGATCCTCATCATGGCATTGCTGCCACAAGGCGTGGCGCAGATGAATCCTGCTGCTCCTACACCATCCACATCTCCGCCCCCTGGTGTGTCACTGCCACACAGTGGGGCCGACAATCCACCTCCGGCCCCTGATGTGTCAGTGGCACACAGTGCCACAGCCGGAACTGCACCACCCACAGTTGAGGCAGAGCACACATCCGAGGACAAGGACATGGATGGGATTGAGATCAGAAGGAGGCACTAGCATTCATTTCTGCCACCTGGTCTGTTGCTGCTTGGTGCCGCACATGGCCCCATGACCTTCCACTGACCCCCGATACACTCTGCTGCACTCACCTTGGACCGCGACATGGACTGCCATATCCTGTTTGGTGACCAATGACACGGCGACCAGACTGTGGACTGTACTCTTCCTCTTCCGCTGTACTTGTCATTCCCCGATGGACTCTGGCTGGCCCTCCACGGGCCCATATTGTGAAGTGGGGTTGGCATGGCCCTGTACTGCTCCAGCTGCAAAACTCCACTGGATGTGCATTAAACATTCAGAAACGCACTGCTGTGTCATGTCTTTCATCATTCAAGTATGAATGTGTGGATGAATGTAGGGTCAGTGATTCCCCCTAACGTCAATGATGCTCATCTAGTGGGATTCCAGTCACAGTGTGCTACATTGCCGATTGCTTTCCGGGTGCCGTAGACACTACAACAGGGACACACGCATTAGTCACTTCCTTGTCCGGACATGGACTGAACCACGCCCAGAGCCCCCGAGTCATTGTTGCAAGCCCTGCGATGGTCCGGCGTACGCCAGACCACTCCGCTTACGCTCCTAGGGGCGGCCACATAGCTACATGTCGCAGGTTTACACGCTAGTGGTCTGCAGGTCACTGGTCTAGTTGTCAGCATGTCACGGCCACTCCCTGAGGGCAGGTTTGCACACACACCACACCCATCCGGCACAGGCATCACAGGCCATGTGACCCCGCCAATATAAGGGGCTGACAACGTCACATTCCCCACTGCCGGAGGTGACTGGATGATGGACGTTCCACGATTCTCAATCATGAAGGGCCCATGAGTTGTTGCGCACAGGGTTAGTCGCACCCGAAGCCATGCGGCCGTCACGGGCCTACCACCACGTGGCGCTGACTGGGGTTGCACAGGGTTAGTGGCACCCGAAGCCTTGCGGCCGTCACGGGCCTACCACCACGTGGCGCTGACTGGGGTTGCACAGGGTTAGTGGCACCGAAATTGCTGAGCGGGTGTGCAGCCTGCGATGATGACGTGTGCACTGATATGGTCTCTGCCATTGATGCCTCAGGACTCAGCATCATGTGTGGGACCTGCTGGGCCACGGTGCGGGTCCGCATGATGTGGAGCATGCCATGGTGGCAGGACCGGGGCCTGGAGCTTGCACGGGCATGTGGTGTGCTCACTGGTGGACACACCATTGGCGGCAGGTGAGCAGGGGGCCTGGGTGCGCAAGGGCGGACAGCCAGCGCTGGCCAGCGGGAGGGGGTAGGGTGCGGCTGCATGTGTGCACAGGGACGGACAGGCTTTGTTGCCGTGTGCAGTGAGATGGACTCTGCCATGATTGACTCTGGCCTCGATTACAGATTGCAGACCTGGTGGCTTGCAGTGTATACCGGCAAGTGGTTGGAGACACACCAGTGGCAGCAGGTGAGCAGTGGTGCCTGGGTGAGCGGGGCGGCAGTGTCCCTCCCTCTCTCTCTCTCTCTCTCCCTTCCTTTCCTTCTCTCTCTCCCTTCCTTTCCTTCTCTCTCTCTCTCTCTCCCTTTCTTTCTTTCCCTCTCTGCCTTTCTTTCATTCTCTGTTTCTCTGTGTCTCGCTCCTTTGATGTGCGCATGACACACGTTCTGATTTTGTGCTTTATTTTCCAGGCTGTGACATCAAGATTGTCCCGGACGGACCCGGCAGAAGTCTTCCGCATTGGTGTTTTGTGTTGTATTTCAATAAAGTTTTTGGTTGTTACTTCAATGATGAGTGACTGTTTCTCGTTCTTCTGACCACACTTGTGTTTCTTTTTGTCATTGTGCGACATCATGCGCTTTTTGTGGCTCTTGTGTCGTGCACGGTATGTGTTTGTCCGGCAGGGGGTCCGGGGGGGGGCCTGGGATTGGTGGCGGTGGGTGTTGTGGCCCTCTTGGGTCTCCGAGCTGCATGATCATTGGCTCCATGGCATCTGTGGGTCTTCTGATGTGGCTCTGGGCTGGGCTCCCTTTCGTACTGCAGGTAGTTGTCCTGCTTAACACCAGCAGAAGGCAGGTGTTAAATCCCTGCTGCTACCGCGGCTTATCGCCTGTTTTTGGTTCACATCGCAGATCTGGCAGTTCGTTGTGAAAGTGGTGTAGTGGTGTTTTCGTGTGTTTTTGCACGGGAACGCCTACTCTGCATCTCATTAGGGTTAGTTGGTGGTGTATCGCGGGAATACTGGCGATGTCTGCAGTTTGCACACGCTTGTGAATGGGGCGTTAAATCTATCTCCACTTTTGATGCGTTAAGGTGGCGATAACTCGGCGTAAAGTCCTTGTGAATATGCCCCTTAGAGAATGCCAACAGGCCTCGCCGAACATGACCCATGGCCAGTTCTCCTGCCTCCACTGCCGCCAGACACTCACCGCCATCCCGGCCTCCAACACCGCCGGCGCCAGCACCAGCGACACCCTAAAATGCATCCTCCTCAACGTACGCTCCGTACACAAACACGCCATGGAAATCTGGAACCTACTCGACTCTCTCTCGCCCGACATCGCCTTCTTCACAGAGACCTGGACCAATGCATCCTCCGCCCCGACATCAGCACCGCCATCCCAGACGGATACAAGATCCAGAGGAAAGACCGCCCCAACCACCCAGGAGGGGGCCTCGCCATCGCCCACAAGAGCACCCTCCGCCTCGGTAAACACCCATTACAACGAATCTTTTACCACAACTACCATCACCCCGCATACCATCACAACGCAACTACCATTACTCCGCAATGCCATTACAACGCATGGCATTACATTTTATATGCTTTTACCACGCATGCTTTTACATCGAAATTCGTTGTAAATGCATGAATGGTAAAAGCATATGTTTTTTATATGTAAGTATAAGGTAAGTACAGGGTTTTGGTTTTGGGGTGTAGGGGTATATGTTTTGGGGTTCAGGGGTAATTTTAGGGTTAAGGGTATGTTTGGGTTTTGGGGTGTTGGGGTATTTTTAGGATTCAGGGTGGGTTTGGGTTTTGGGGTAAACAGGGTATTTTTAGGGTATATGGTGGGTTTGGGTTTTGGGGTGCTGGGGTATTTTTAGGGGTCAGGGTGTTAGGGTTTTGGGGTGCTGGGGTATTTAGGTTTTGGGGTACTGGGGCATTTTTAGGGTTTAAGGTGGGTTTGGGTTTTGGGGTGCAAGGTGTATTTTTAGGATTCTGGGTGGGTTTAGTTTTTGGGGTGTTGGGTATTTTTAGGGTTCAGGGTGGGTTTAGGTTTTGGAGTGCTGGGGTATTTTTAGGGGTCAGGGTGGGGTATATGTTTTGTTGTTCAGGGGTAATTTTAGGGTTAAGGGTATGTTTGGGTTTTGGGGTGCAGGGGTATTTTTAGGGTTCAGGGTGGGTTTGGGTTTTGGGGTAAACAGGGTATTTTTAGGGTTCAGGGTGAGTTAGGGTTTTGGGGTATTTTTAGGGTTCAGGATGGCTTTAGGTTTTGGGGTGCTGGGGTATTTTTAGGGGTCAGGGTGGGTTATGGTTTTGGGGTACAGGGGGAAATTTTAGGGTTCAGGGTGGGTTTGGGTTTTGGGGTGCACAGGGTAATTTTAGGGTACAGAGTGGGTTTAGGTTTTGGGGTGCAAGGGTATTTTTAGGGTTCAGGGTTTGTTTGGGATTTGGGATGCAGGGGTGTTTTTAGGGGTCAGGGTGGGTTAGGGTTTTGGGGTGCAGGGGTATTTTTAGGGATCAGGGTGGGTTAGGGTTTTGGGGTGCAGGGGTAATTTTAGGGTACAGGGTGGTTTTGGGGTGCCAAGGGTAATTTAAGATTTTAGTGGGTATGGGCATTGGGGTGGTATGGGTAATTTAACAATTTGGGGGGAGTTTAGTCATTGGGATACAAATGGACATTTATGGGTTTTAGGGGTTATTTTAAAATAATTAAAATATATATATATATATATATATATATATATTCACTGAAAAAACCATAGGTTTTAGGGACAGTTATAGTTAGTTGGACATTGCACTCGTACAAAACCCGTGAAATTCCCCGTTATAGTTAGTTCAGCTAACTATAACTCGCGCCCCGCAATGCACTGCTGATGACGTCACATATTACATCACTCATGACATGGTCAGTGACATCACTGATGACATCACTGATGACATCTCAAATGACATCACTGATGACATCACTGATGACATCATCCAGTGACTGTGTGTTTCTGTAAAGTTTAATTTTGTTTTATATATATGCCAAGCTGTATTGAGGAATGAGTGGGTGTATAAGTGTCTGTATGGAGGATTTAGTAGGTACGTGACTGACTGTATAAGTGAGTGATTAAACGTATCTTACTGAATGCATGGGTTAGTGACTACACTGGGCGAATGTCTGAATCCGTCTGTCTGTTGCTGTGTAAGTGGCTGCATGGGTTTGTGAATAGCTACATGAGTGTCTATATGAGTTATTGATTGGTTGTCTGAGTATCTGTATGGGTGCCTGAGTGTTTGTGTGGGTGGGGTGTGTGCGACTCTGTGCATAGATGTGTGAGTGGGTGATTCACTGGGTGGATGGTTTCAAGAGTGCATCTGTGATAGACTGTATGGGTGGGTAAGTGTGTGTAAGAGTGTATTAGTGAGTGAATGTATGTCCCAGTGGTACATGTGTGAGTAACTACATATGTGAAAGGCAGTATATATGTGTGTTGGAGTATATAAATGCCTATAAGTGAGAGTGTGTGATTGTGAGAGTGGCTGTATGGATGAGTGTGTGCTTGTATCAGTGATTGTATAAGAGCGGAAAAATGTGCTAGTATTTGTATGAGTAAGTGAGCTGGTGTGTGTATGACTGTATAGGTGAGTAAATGGCAGTGTGAATAATTATTTGCATGACTGACTAGGTGTGTGAGTACCTCTATGGATGAGTGGCGGTGTCTGAGTGTCTATATAGGAGTATGAGTGCATATGATAGTCCTGTACTGAGTGACCGTAAGTATGAGTGACTGTACGGGTGAGTTAGTGGATGTGTGTGTAGACCTAAGAATCAGTGAGTGGGTATGTAGTTATTGGTGTTGGAGTGTCTATGGTTTTGCGAATGGCAGTCTGTTATTTAGAGTGGGTGTATCAAAGGTTATATTAGGGTGTGAGGAGGTGCATCAGATTATCACGTGGATGATGTCATCAGTGATGTCATCAGTGATGTCATTTGAGATGTCATCAGTGATGTCATCAGTGATGTCACTGACCATGTCATGAGTGATGTAATATGTGACGTCATCGGCAGTGCATTGCGGGCGCGAGTTATAGTTAGCTGAACTAACTATAACGGGGGAATTTCACGGGTTTTGTACGAGTGCAATGTCCAACTAACTATAACTGTCCCTAAAACCTATGGTTTTTTCAGTGAATTTCAAAGGTTTTTTAAATGCTAATTTCTAACTATAACGTGTCTGAAACCTATGGTTTTTTCAGTGAATTTCAAAGGTTTTTTAAATGCTAATTTCTAACTATAACTGTCCCTAAAACCTATGGTTTTTTCAGTGAATTTCAAAGGTTTTTTAAATGCTAATTCCTAACTATAACATGTCTGAAACCTATGTTTTTTTCAGTGAATTTCAAAGGATTTGTAAATGACAATTTTTAAATGTATTAATTGTTATATTTATTTTTTGGATACTGATTTACTACATTTTTTTAAACTATTTATTTTTACATATTTTATTTTTTAAATTACATTGTAATTACATTATACATTACATTACAAAATATACTTTCTCTGAATTAATTACTTTAGTTTAAATACTTTGCAAATAGGCAATAGACTTTTAAGCACAGTAGTTACAGTTGTTGCAATGGGCAACACAATTTCAAACACAATGCAACATTGAGCTCAATGTGAATTTCTAGTTAAATGCAATTAGTTACTTTATGGATTACTTTTCTAACCACAGGACTGGATCCTAGATTCAGTCCTGGGACATCTCCTGTAAACAGTTGAGTAAAAGCGTTTTGGTTACAGTAGTGATTTTTAAGGAATATTATTGTATTTTAAAAGTTGACACTTAGAAATTTTTTCACATATAATCACCAATGTTATCCTATGGGAGGAAATTCACTTAGCAGGTAAGTAGTGTTATCGTTACTTTTTCTTACTCAGTGTTGGATCCTGGATCCAGCACTGGTGCATCTCCTGTAAACAGTTGAAAGAATGCGTTTAAGTCATACAGGCGATTTTTAAGGAATATTTGTAGTTTGTGAAAATCGACACTTTGAAACTTTTCTGCTGAAAACCAGACAATGGATTCCTATGGAAGGAAATATTAGTTACTGGTAAGTACGGTTAGAATTACTTTTCAGGGTCAGTGCTGGGCTAAAAGATGCAGAACTGGGTTCTCTCCTGATAACAGGTGAGTAAATCGGAATTCGTAGTTCAGTTGATTTTATTAGAGGAATATTATAAAGTTCCAAAACTCCACACTTTGAAGAATTTCCAAGTGAAACCAGTCAATGTTAGCCTATGGAAGGAAATTCAAGTTGCTGGTAAGTACGGTTAAAATTACTTTTCAAGATCAGTACTGGGCTGAAAGATGCAGCACTGAGGTCTCTCCTGATAACAGGTGAGTAAATCGAAATTCGTATTTCGGCTGATTTTAGAGGAATATTATAAAGTTCCAAAACTGCACACTTAAAAGAATTTCCAAGTGAAACCAGTCAATGTTAGCCTATGGAAGGAAATTCAAGTTACTGGTAAGTACGGTTAGAATTACTTTTCAGGATCAGTACTGGGCTGAAAGATGCAGCACTGAGGTCTCTCCTGATAACAGGTGAGTAAATCGAAATTCGTATTTCGGCTGATTTTAGAGGAATATTATAAAGTTCCAAAACTGCACACTTAAAAGAATTTCCAAGTGAAACCAGTCAATGTTAGCCTATGGAAGGAAATTCAAGTTACTGGTAAGTACGGTTAGAATTACTTTTCAGGATCAGTACTGGGCTGAAAGATGCAGCACTGAGGTCTCTCCTGATAACAGGTGAGTAAATCGGAATTCGTATTTCGGCTGATTTTAGAGGAATATTTGTATGTTTCAAAAATCGACACTTGGAAACTTTTTCAGCAAGAAGCAGGCAATGATATCCTATGGAAGGAAATTCAAGTTACTGGTAAGTACGGTTAAAATTACTTTTCAGGATCAGTACTGGGCTGAAAGATGCAGCACTGAGGTCTCTCCTGATAACAGGTGAGTAAATCGGAATTCGTAGTTCGGCTGATTTTAGAGGAATATTTGCACAATGGTGAAGGAAGGGGGTGGGGCCTGAGGTGACATGTCTGCAAACACACCCAGTGGCGCGTTTTAAGTTGGAGAATTAATTCCTTCTCAATCCCGAGGGTCCCTAGGGGCCAACTAGCCCACCAGATACCTCTAGTATGCTCCCAGACAGCTGCGTTGCAGAGAGGTGTTCAGAGGCCACGCCCTTTTTACAACACTCTGCAACGCAGCTCCGTGGCGCTTACTGGAGGTACCTGGTGGGCTGGTTGGCCCCAGGGACCCTCAGGATTGAAGGGTATTTAATTCCCCATCTTAAAACGCGCCACGGGGCCTGTTTGCACACATGTCACCTGAAGCCCCGCCCCTCCCTTCACCACTGTGCAAACGCGCCCCGTGGTGCGTTTTAAGTTGGGGGATTAAGTCCCCTTGAATCCTGAGGGTCCCTGGGGGCCAACTAGCTCACCATGTACCTCCAAAAGCGCCACAGAGCTGCGTTGCAGAGAGGTGTAAAAGGGGCGTGGCCTCTGTACACCTCTCTGCAACGCAGCCCCTGGCGCATACTGGAGGTTCCTGGTGAGCTAGTTGGCCCCAGGGAACCCCAGTATTGAAGGGGAATTCGTTCCCCATCTGCAAACGCGCCAGGGGGCGCGTTTGCAGAGTGGTAAAGGAAGGGGGCGGGGCCTGCGGCCCGATCGTTTTTTTTTTTTTTTTTTTCCCAAGGGGGGCTGTGTGGCCCCCCTTACTTTTTCCTATTTTTGGGCCCTGGGGACTCCATCCCCCAGGGCCTTATCCCTTTTTGTTTTTTTAATTAAACGGGAAGGGGCCGCGTGGCCCCCTCCCATGGCCGAATCCGGCCCCGGGGACCCCATCCCCGGGGCATGGCCACACTTTCAAATACATTTTTAAGGAGGGGGGCTGCGTGGCCCCCTCCTCATGCCTCCTTTTGCCCCGGGGACCCCATCCCCCGGGGCAGGCCTTTATTATTATTATTTTTTTTTTTTTAATTATTATTTTTGGGGAGGGGGGTTGCGTGGCCCCCCTCCCGGGCCACTACTTGCCCTGGGGACCCCATCCCCCGGGGCTGGCCCTCTCCGTTGGGGACTGTGGGGGGGTCCCCAATCCCCCCACAGTCCCACCGGCTCCCCGCGTCCCTTGGGAGCCGGCATTGCTTTTCCACATGGGGAGCTGCTAACATGCAGCTCCCCATGTGGAAAAGCAATTTGCTTTGGATATTGGAAGCGAGAGCAGGTTTCCTGCTCTCGCTCTAATATCCAAAGCAGTTTGCTATGACAGGATGGGAGCCACGAGGCTCCCGTCCTGTCATAGCAAACTACAGTGTCCCGAGGGTAGGCACCCGGGACACTGCAGGAGCCGGCCCTGGGGGTGGCGGTCCCCAGGGCCATTACAGGCTCCAGGAGGGGGGCCGCGCGGGCCCCCTCCCTCCATTGACAAAGCCCCGGGGAGGTGGTGGTCCCCGGGGCTCTGGGGGTCCGTAATGGACCCCCATATTGACATTTTTAGTGCCCCGAGGAGGTGGCGGTCCCTGGGGCGTGTGGGTGTCAGGACTCACGGGAGGTTTCCTCCTTCTAACTGTATGCTGGCTACCATTTTCCCCCTACAAACTTACCAAAAGTCAGATAATCCCTCAAGCTGGAGTGCTTGTTGGCACCGATGGAACTCCAAGATGGCTGCCAACATGCACATACTGCGACAGCACACCACTGTTAGCAGTCTAGTCTTTTAGGCTTCATGACATCAGGTGAAGTGTGCTTCAACATTCCACTGTGCACTTCACTGAAGAAATAATTTGAAGAGCACCTGTTTTCCCAGCGTCGTGGAAGTCAGTTAGGGTAGTTGCGATAAAATCGGGGTTAGCTTCGTCGGAACTACATTCCCTCACTAATCAGGTTAGTGTTAAACTTGTAGCTAATATAAAACATTCTGTGAGAAAAGGTTATTGTGTCAGAGGTAAATTTCTATTTAAAGAGAAAAAAGGAAACAAGTCAGAATATATTTTCCTTCGTTTGAAAACTGGAAATACTTTTTTTCAGTAATTGCTTTCCTTAGCTGAGAAGATTAAATAAAAAGCTTTTTGAATCAGCTGTCTTTTTCAGCTGTTCCAGAATCTGTCAGACGCAGGCGTGACCTTTCAACACGCAGTGTCTTCTTAGACTGAAACTTGTTCACTCTTCTGAGAATTAATTAAAAGGTGAAGTCAGGGTCAAAGGCCCGGCATGTTTCTTTCTCATGCCATGTGTTAAAGAACTCCAGTAATGTTCTCCTCACGTATGGCAGTGCTTCCAGCAAACATTAAAACCAAAGGCCTGAATAAAAGGAACGCTTCCTTTTAACATTTAACCTAAGTTCTGAAGCATTGTTTAAAAAACTAATTAAAGAGAGAAAACCAGTCATCCTACTACAGAAACCCCAGTTCAAGGCCCACTCCAGTCTCTTAACAGTGAGTTAATAGAAAGAAAGAGAAACCCAAATAATACATAAATTAGGAATACAGAAATAAATACTTACCTTATCTTTCTTACATTAAGGAATAGCAGGATCAAGTGCAGATTGTACCTGAGAACGAAAAGGAAAGAGATCTGAGTGAAGACTTCTCATACAACCTAGCAAACAATACATGAGAAGTAGAAGAGAAGTAAGCTTCAGTAAACATTCTGGTAAGATAAGTTATTTATACACCATAGAAAAAACAGTAAGTTAAAAGGCACAATAAATAAAGGTTTTTTACATGTTAATGTTGCAGTCCAGTAAGAAGAAGAAGACGTAGCTGAACAGGCAGAATATTGGAGCAGTCTCTTCTCTGTCCCCAACCCCTTTTCCCCCTTAGAACTTACCTGCAATGGAATACTAAAAGACCTAGCAGGGTTGGTTCTGAGAAGGGTATTGGGACCTAGCGTCATTCTGCTCCTGTGTGGTTCAGACAGCAAAAGGGATTTAGACCCTGACAGAGTGAAGTGCCCACGTTGGTACAAGCACCTGAGCAGAATGGCAGAAGGACTTGATTTAAAAAATTTGGGCGAGATTTTGAGTAATATACAAAGGGACTTGGAGGCAGTCAGAGAGGAAAATAAAATACTAAGACAGGAGATAATAACCTTTAAAACGGGAACACCAGCTTTGGGATCTAGGCCAAGCACCGCATCCTTTGAAACCCAGAGTCCTAACATCAGCACTTCATCCTTTGCCCCCACACAAGTAATCCACTCATTATCCCCAGTAATTCCTCTTGCCCCTCCAGAGCGATTTAATGGAGACCCGCAGAAAAGCGCAAATTTTTTTGACCCAATGCTCTCTGCATTTTATGTGCCGTCCAACGATCTTCCCGATGCTCAATCCCGAGTGGCGTTTATCTTGTCCTACCTTAGTGGGGACGCCGCCTCATGGTCCATGCCACTAGTAACCAAGGATGACCCAATTTTGTACAGTTTAGATGACTTCAAGAAGGAATTTCTCCGAATTTTTGATAGAAGAACAGCATCTCAAGCTTCAGACAACGAACTGTTGGAATTAAAGCAAGGAAACCGAGAACTCGTGTCTTACCTAGCCCAATTTAATAAACTAGTGGTCGAGACCAACTGGCCCGAGGATAAAAGAGCAGCAGTATTCTATAGAGGATTGCGAGAGGAATTGAAGGACGCTCTATCTCAAATCCCTAATCGACCCACCGACATCTCTGCCTTAGTGGATTTAACCTTAGAGATCGATTATCGGCAAAGTGAGCGGAAAGGAGAACGGCGGAAGGAGCTTAGACCAAGTGTTCCTCGTTTTGACCGTGTCAAAACAGAATCCACACGGACAGTAGAGAGTTCTTCGGGAATTGAACCCATGCAAATCGGTGTAGTCAGAGGTCCACTCTCTAAAGAAGAAAAAGAAAAGAGAAGGCTGAACAAACTGTGCCTATATTGTGGAAGAAGTGGACATTTTGTCAAGAATTGCTTAAAAAGACCAAAGTTGCCTGCTAAGGAGAAGGAAAACTAGAGGCACCACAGGTAAGGGGAGTTGGACCTGTGGATGCGAATGGAAAAACGACTCCAACAAATCACCAATTGGCAAACACACTACAAGTCTCCTCTCCCCATTTGGTTATGACTGTGACCTTAAGGTTTAGAGATGTGGTTTTGACAGGAATCATCGTCATGGTAGATTCTGGGGCAACAGGTAATTTCTCCGACCACAAATTCGCTAGCCTGATCGGTTTACAAGCTATCAAGAAGGAGAAAAGTGAGAAGGTCAGAGCGGTGGATGGTACGGATTTAACTTCAGGGCCCATAACCAGTCATACTGAATTGGTACACATGACTACTGTCGAAGGACACCAAGAGACCTTGCAATTTAATTTAATAGACGCCCCCAATTTCAACTGATTCTAGGTCTACCATGGCTAACGGAACACAACCCGTTAATTGATTGGGAGCCCGAACTATTCAATTAAATTCAGACTACTGCACCAAAAATTGTTTCGACGACCAGACACATTCTTCTGTAATCTGCGCTGCCACCCAATTGTGTGAAGGTGGAGGTTCGGTATGTGCGATCCAAACTACCATGATACCAGATGAATACCAAGACTTTGCAGACGTCTTTGATGAGAAAAAGGCAGAGACGTTACCCCCACAGGCCCTATGACTGCAAAATTGATCTAGAACCAGGGGCTAATCTACCATGCAGCAGAGTTTACGCATTAACGGAGAAGGAAAACATCCATTTGAAGGAATACCTAGCTAAGAATCTGGAGAACGGATTTATCCGACCGTCGCAGTCCCCTGTCTCTTCCCCACTTTTTTTCGTGCCGAAAAAGGGGGAGATCTCAGGACTTGTATTGACTTTAGAGCGATTAACAGGATAACTGTGAAGAATCGTTATCCATTGCCTCTCATTTCAGTACTAATTGATCAAGTGAAGGAAGCAAAGATATACACTCGCCTAGACCTACGAGGAGCGTACCACTTGATTAGACTCCGGGAAGGCGACGAGTGGAAGACTGCGTTCAGGACCAAATTTGGCCTTTATGAGTATCTTGTGATGCCATATGGTCTCTGTAACGCACCAGCGGCCTTCCAGTACTTTATCAATGATGTTTTAAGTGAATTCATTGACCGATGCGCTATAGTATACATAGATGACATCCTGATTTATTCCAACACGGTTGAAGAACATCACAACCAGGTCAGAGCAGTTTTACAACGTCTACGAGAGAACTCTCTATACGTTAAATTGGAGAAATGCCTCTTCAACACAGATACAGTAGAATTCCTAGGTTTTGTGTTATCACCTGCAGGAGTTCGAATGGATGAGCAAAAAGTGAAGGCGATAACAGACTGGAAATCTCCTACCAGTATCAAAGAGGTTCAAAGCTTTATCGGATTCTCTAATTTTTACAGACGATTCATTAATGGATTCTCCAATAAGATACTTCCGCTGACTCGTCTTCTGAAGAAAGGAGTTCCGTTCCAATGGTCAGAAGAAGCAGAAGAAGCTTTTCAGTTGATGAAGGACAGTTTCACCACAGCACCGGTGCTGCTTCATGCAGATCCCTCTGAGCCTTTTTATTTGGAGACAGACGCATCGGACCTAGCCATCGGGGAATACTTTCTCAGAGGCACAAGGACACGGGACAGTTACACCCGGTGGCATATCGGTCCCGCAAACTCAACCCTGCGGAATGCAACTATACGATTACAGAAAAAGAACTCTTGGCAATCAAAGATGCCTTCAAAGATTGGAGGCATTACTTAATGGGGGCAAAACACACTGTAACGGTGTTTACGGACCACCGCAACCTAAAATTTTTGCGATCTGCTCGAACTCTCACACCACGTCAGCTGCGTTGGTCTCTTTACTTCGCAGACTTTGATTTTGTTATCACTTTTCGTCCCGGATCCAAGAATGGAAAGGCTGATGTCCTCTCTAGACTCGACACAGAAAATCAAACTTCAGTCATTGAAAACCAGCAAATCATACCTGATGGAAAATTCATTGGAACTATCTCCTTAGAACCTTTTGAACATCACGTTCGAAATTTGATGACCGACCTTGAAATGGAGAACTGGGCCACAGAAGATCCACAACGTTTCATTCGCAATGGCCTCCCCTATTTAGGTACCACCCTGTATTTACCCACCAAGGAGCTTCAGCTGAAGGCAATGCAGGAATGTCACGACAACCCTCTGGCTGGCCACAAAGGTGTTGTGAAAACCGAAGAATTACTCAAACGTCGTTTCTGGTGGCCATACATGTGCCGAGACGTCCGTCAATATGTGTTAGGCTGTGAAATTTGTGCACGGGGAAAATCGGACAGACAAGCTCCTAAAGGTCTCCTACAACCCATGCCAACCCCCCATATCCTTGGCACACAGTCTCCTTAGATTTGATTGTTGATCTACCTTCTTCCCATGGGTATGATACCATTCTTGTAGTTGTCGACACTTTTAGTAAGATGGCACATTATATACCCTTCAAAGGTACACCCACTGCTAAACAATTGTCCCAACTTTTCAATCAACATGTTATTTGCCTTCATGGGATTCCTAGGGTCCTCGTTTCAGACAGGGGCTCTCAGTTCCTATCACGATTTTGGAAGGCTTACATCAAAGGCCTTAATATTGACCATCGTTATTCCACCAGTTTTCACCCAGAAACTGATGGTCAGACTGAACGCATTAACCAAGACCTAGAACAACACCTCAGACTTTATTTGTTAGATGAGGAGGGTGACTGGCCTGACCACTTATGGACTGCGGAGTATGCTCACAATAATGCTCTAAATGTATCCACTGGCCACTCCCTTTCTTTATAAACTCAGGCAGACATCCCAATTCTCATGCTAATTTTGATGATATTAATGTTCCTGCTGTTCAAGATATTGCCCGACAGTTAACTAAAATTCATCACTCAGTAACCCAGAATTTGTCGATCGCGAAGGATCGTTACAAACACTTCGCTGACCGAAAACGTAAAAAAGAACCTGAGCTTCATGTAGGAGACTTAGTCTGGTTGAGTACAAAAATCTCAGACTCAAAGGTCCCCGTAAATTTCAGCCTCGTTTTATGGGTCCTTATCCAATTGAGAAGGTCATAAATCCAGTCACTTATCAACTATCTCTTCCTGGTTCTACCAAAATTCATCCAGTATTTCATGTTTCTCTCCTTAAACCAATTCAACCGGGGTTGCGTAGGGTTTCCCCTCCTGATCCTCTGATGGTTAATGGTGAGGCGGAGTACGAAGTTAAACGAATTTTGGATTCAAAACTCATCCGCAATGAAATTTTCTACCTCATTGATTGGCAAGGTTATGGACCTGATGAACGTTCCTGGGAAAAGAGTACTAATGTCCATGCCCCCGTTTAATTAGAGCCTTTCATGCCAAATTCCCTGCCAAACCACGACCGGAGGAAACCCCGTTGGGAGGGGGTACTGTCAGGACTCACGGGAGGTTTCCTCCTTCTAACTGTATGCTGGCTACCATTTTCCCCCTACAAACTTACCAAAAGTCAGATAATCCCTCAAGCTGGAGTGCTTGTTGGCACCGATGGAACTCCAAGATGGCTGCCAACATGCACATACTGCGACAGCACACCACTGTTAGCAGTCTAGTCTTTTAGGCTTCATGACATCAGGTGAAGTGTGCTTCAACATTCCACTGTGCACTTCACTGAAGAAATAATTTGAAGAGCACCTGTTTTCCCAGCGTCGTGGAAGTCAGTTAGGGTAGTTGCGATAAAATCGGGGTTAGCTTCGTCGGAACTACATTCCCTCACTAATCAGGTTAGTGTTAAACTTGTAGCTAATATAAAACATTCTGTGAGAAAAGGTTATTGTGTCAGAGGTAAATTTCTATTTAAAGAGAAAAAAGGAAACAAGTCAGAATATATTTTCCTTCGTTTGAAAACTGGAAATACTTTTTTAGTAATTGCTTTCCTTAGCTGAGAAGATTAAATAAAAAGCTTTTTGAATCAGCTGTCTTTTTCAGCTGTTCCAGAATCTGTCAGACGCAGGCGTGACCTTTCAACACGCAGTGTCTTCTTAGACTGAAACTTGTTCACTCTTCTGAGAATTAATTAAAAGGTGAAGTCAGGGTCAAAGGCCCGGCATGTTTCTTTCTCATGCCATGTGTTAAAGAACTCCAGTAATGTTCTCCTCACGTATGGCAGTGCTTCCAGCAAACATTAAAACCAAAGGCCTGAATAAAAGGAACGCTTCCTTTTAACATTTAACCTAAGTTCTGAAGCATTGTTTAAAAAACTAATTAAAGAGAGAAAACCAGTCATCCTACTACAGAAACCCCAGTTCAAGGCCCACTCCAGTCTCTTAACAGTGAGTTAATAGAAAGAAAGAGAAACCCAAATAATACATAAATTAGGAATACAGAAATAAATACTTACCTTATCTTTCTTACATTAAGGAATAGCAGGATCAAGTGCAGATTGTACCTGAGAACGAAAAGGAAAGAGATCTGAGTGAAGACTTCTCATACAACCTAGCAAACAATACATGAGAAGTAGAAGAGAAGTAAGCTTCAGTAAACATTCTGGTAAGATAAGTTATTTATACACCATAGAAAAAACAGTAAGTTAAAAGGCACAATAAATAAAGGTTTTTTACATGTTAATGTTGCAGTCCAGTAAGAAGAAGAAGACGTAGCTGAACAGGCAGAATATTGGAGCAGTCTCTTCTCTGTCCCCAACCCCTTTTCCCCCCTTAGAACTTACCTGCAATGGAATACTAAAAGACCTAGCAGGGTTGGTTCTGAGAAGGGTATTGGGACCTAGCGTCATTCTGCTCCTGTGTGGTTCAGACAGCAAAAGGGATTTAGACCCTGACAGTGGGGGGGCTCGAGCCCCCCCACACAGGTAAATTAAAAAAAATTATTTAAGAAGCCGCGGGGAGGTGGCGGTCCCCGGGGCTGCGGGAGGGCCGAGAGCCCTCCCGCACCATTTATTTTTAAAGCCCCGGGGGTGGCAGTCCCGGGGCTTGGGAGGCCTTAGAGGCCCCCACATATTATAAATATCCCCCTCATGCCCCCGGGACTTGGCCCACCCGGGGGCCATTAACTAACGAAGCGCGGGAGACCGCGCTTCGTTTTCTTCGGCGGGATTCGCGCACCCTAAGCGAATCCCGCCGATTTTTTTTATTTTTAAATGTTTTTTCTGCCCAGGGGTCCTTGTGGGACCCCTGAGCAGACCTAGGGGTCAGGGTGTTTCTACCCTGCCCCCTTTGTGCGCTTTGCGCACTTTTTCTTTTTTTTTTCTCGGCAGGATCCGCGCACCCTAAGCGCATCCCGCCGATTTAAAAAGAAAAAATGCTTTTTTCTGCCCAGGGGTCCTTGTGGGACCCCTGAGCAGACCTAGGGGTCAGGGTGTTTCTACCCTGCCCCCTTTTGCGCTTTGCGCACTTGTTTCTGTCCCTCGGTTCTACCAAGGGACAAAATGGCTGCCAACACTTCCTGATTTGGAGTGTTGACAGCCAATTAGCATGCAGCTCGTGATCGGGAGGGTACGCGGACCCTACTCGGCCATAGATATATATGTGATTTTATTTGTGATTTTCTCAGAAACTACTGAACGGATTTACACCATTTAAGCAAAAGGCACGACACTGAACCAAGGGCTACCTCTTTGCCAAATTTGGTGTAATTCCGTTCAGCAGTTCGGGCTGTAGCTGCGATGAAAGAATCCTATGGAAAAATGAATGGGGAAAACGCGTTTTGGGACCCCCCTTTTTTCTCGGCCCCCGCTTGACGAATCAACCCGAGACTTTCAGGGTAGGAGCGGAGCGCCCCAACAAGTTGGAAGCTTTCGCGAAGATTCGTCAACCGGCGCAAGAGTTATTTCAAATAGAATGTTGCGGATTTCCTAAGGAAAATAGGTCCTAACTATAACTATCTACTGGCGACCGCCAGTAGATAATATATATATATATATATATTCACTGAAAAAACCACAGGTTTCAGGGAGGTTATAGTTAGTTGGACATTTCACTCGTACAAAACCATAGAAATTCCCCCGTTATAGTTAGTTCAGCTAACTATAACTCGCGCCCCCGCAATGCACTGCTGATGACGTCACATATTACATCCTTCATGACATGGTCAGTGACATCACTGATGACATCACTGATGACATCTCAAATGACATCAATGATGACATCACTGATGACATCATCCACGTGAAAATCTGATGCACCTCCTCACACTCTAATATAACCTTTGATACACCCACTGTAAAATACAGACTACCATTTTCGAAACCATCGACACACCAATACCAGTTACTACATGCGCACTCACTGATTCCTAGGTCTACACACACATCCACTCATTCACCCATACAATCACTCATACATGCAGTCACTCATCAATACAACACTATCATATGCACTCATACACCTATACAAACGCTCACACACCGCCACTCATCCATGGAGTTACTCACACACCTAGTCAGTCATGCAAATAATCAATGACACTCCCATTTACTCACCTATACAGATACTAACGCATACTTACTCATCCATACAGTCACTCTCACAAACCCTGACTCTCACGTATAGTCATTTATACTCCAACTCTCACATACACTGCCTTTTCCCTATGTAGTTACTTGGACATGTACCACTGAGACATCCATTCACTCACCAACACACCCATACACACACTCACCTGCCCATACAGCTGTTTCCACATGCACTCTTGAACCCATACACCCAGTGAATCAACCACTCACACATCTATGCACAGAGTCACACACCTCCTACCCACCCACACACACACTCAGTCTCCCATACAAATTCTCAAGCAACCAATCAATAACCGATATACGCACTCATGTAGCTACTCACCAACCCATGCATTCAGTAAGACACATTTAATCACTCACTTATACAGTCAGTCACGCACCTACTAAATCATCCATCCAGACACTTATACACCCACTCATTCTTCAATACACCTTGGCATATATATAAAACATATTTAAACTTTACAGAAACACACAGTCACGTGGATGATGTCATCAGTGATGTCATTTGAGATGTCATCAGTGATGTCATCAGTGATGTCACTGACCATGTCATGAATGATGTAATATGTGACGTCATCAGCAGTGCATTGCGGGGGCGCAAGTTATAGTTAGCTGAACTAACTATAACGGGGGAATTTCTATGGTTTTGTACGAGTGAAATGTCCAACTAACTATAACCTCCCTGAAACCTGTGGTTTTTTCAGTGAATTTCTGAGGTTTTTTAAATGCTAATTTCTAACTATAACGTCCCTGAAACCTATGGTTTTTTCAGTGAATTTCAAAGGTTTTTTAAATGCTAATTTCTAACTATAACGTCCCTGAAACCTATGGTTTTTTAAGTGAATTTCAAAGGTTTTTTAAATGCTAATTTCTAACTATGCCTACAAAGGTTGGACATGTGAAGAAAGAGGAAGAAAAGCGCACAAAGAAGCAAGACATGCAGAAAGAGGCAACAGAAGTCCAGAAAGACGAAGAAAAGTGCAAGAAGAAGCAAGAGATGTGCAGAAAGAACCAACAGAGGAGCAG
Organism: Calotriton arnoldi; assembly: GCA_963921515.1. NCBI lineage: Eukaryota > Metazoa > Chordata > Amphibia > Caudata > Salamandridae > Calotriton > Calotriton arnoldi. The sequence goes on along the minus strand of CAWUFW010015826.1, from coordinate 257,108 downwards.
AAAGTCCTTCTGTGCCCCCAACTGTTTGCTGACGGGTACTGGTGGTAACTGACTCTGACTAACCGGCCCTAGAGCCAGTGCTATGCTAAAAGACACTTAGAATACAGTGAAAACACCTACATACACTAGGGAACAGTATGCGTTGGGGTACCCCTGTGATTAGCATGACCTCCTCTGTATTTGCCATGAGTTAGTGCCTGGGTCATTGGATGAGTACATGGGTACTGGCTGGATGATTAGAGTACTGCAAGGAGAGTGGATGGTGAATTTATAAACGCTTGTGTTTTGGCGGAGTGATTGGATAAGGACATGGAACTGGTTGGGTGATTGGAGGAGTGCATGGGTAGTGACAAGGAGATGGCTGGACTGCATCAGTAGTCCTCAGGGGATTGTAGCAGTGCATGTGTTAGTGCCTGCGTCATTGCATGAGTACATGGGTAGTGACTGGATGATTAGAGTACTGCAAGGAGAGTGCATGGTGAATTTATAAGTGCTTGTGTTTTGGCGGAGTGATTGGATAAGTACATGGTGCTCGCTGGGTGATTGGAGGAGTGCATGGGTAGTGACAGGGCGATGGCTGGACTGCATCAGTAGTGCTCAGGGTATTGTAGCAGTGCATGAGTTAGTGCGTGGGTCATTGCATGAGTGCATGGGTACTGACTGGATGATTAGAGTACTGCAAGGAGAGTGCATGGTGAATCTATAAGTGCTTCGGTTTTGGCGGAGTGATTGGATAAGTACATGGTGCTCGCTGGGTGATCGGAGGAGTGCATGGGTAGTGACAGGGCGATGGCTGGACTGCATCAGTAGTGCTCAGAGTATTGTAGCAGTGCATGAGTTAGTGCATGGATCATTGCATGAGTGCATGGGTACTGACTGGATGATTAGAGTACTGCAAGGAGAGTGCATAGTGAATCTATAAGTGCTTGGGTTTTGGCAGAGTGATTGGATAAGTACATGGTGCTGGCTGGGTGATTGGAAGAGTGCATGGGTAGTGACAAAGAGATGGCTGGGCTGCATCAGTAGTGCTCAGGGGATTGTAGCAGTGCATGTGTTAGTGCCTGGGTCATTGCATGAGTACATGGGTAGTAACTGGATGATTAGAGTTCTGCAAGGAGAGTGCATGGTGACTTTATAAGTGTTTGTGTTTTGCCGGAGTGATTGGATAAGTACATGGTGCTCGCTGGGTGATCGGAGGAGTGTATGGGTAGTGACAGGGCGATGGCAGGACTGCATCAGTAGTGCTCAGGGTATTGTAGCAGTGCATGAGTTAGTGCATGGGTCATTGCATGAGTGCATGGGTACTGACTGAATGATTAGAGTACTGCAAGGAGAGTGGATGGTGAATTTATAAACGCTTGTGTTTTGGCGGAGTGATTGGATAAGGACATGGAACTGGTTGGGTGATTGGAGGAGTGCATGGGTAGTGACAAGGAGATGGCTGGACTGCATCAGTAGTCCTCAGGGGATTGTAGCAGTGCATGTGTTAGTGCCTGCGTCATTGCATGAGTACATGGGTAGTGACTGGATGATTAGAGTACTGCAGTGAGAGTGCACAGTGAATTTATAAGTGCTTGTGTTTTGGCGGAGTGATTGGATAAGTACATGGTGCACGGAGGAGTGCATGGGTAGTGACAGGGCGATGGCTGGACTGCATCAGTAGTGCTCAGAGTATTGTAGCAGTGCATGAGTTAGTGCCTGCGTCATTGCATGAGTACATGGGTAGTGACTGGATGATTAGAGTACTGCAAGGAGAGTGCATGGTGAATTTATAAGTGCTTGGGTTTTGGCGGAGTGATTGGATAAGTACATGGTGCTCGCTGGGTGATTGGAGGAGTGCATGGGTAGTGACAGGGCGATGGCTGGACTGCATCAGTAGTGCTCAGGGTATTGTAGCAGTGCATGAGTTAGTGCGTGGGTCATTGCATGAGTGCATGGGTACTGACTGGATGATTAGAGTAATGCAAGGAGAGTGCACGGTGAATTTATATTTGCTTCGGTTTTGGCGGAGTGATTGGATAAGTACATGGTGCTCGCTGGGTGGTCGGAGGAGTGCATGGGTAGTGACAAAGAGATGGCTGGGCTTCATCAGTAGTGCTCAGGGGATTGTAGCAGTGCATGTGTTAGTGCTTGGGTCCTTGCATGAGTACATGGGTAGCGACTGGATGATTAGAGTACTGCAAGGAGAGTGCATGGTGAATTTATAAGTGCTTGTGTTTTGGCGGAGTGATTGGATAAGTACATGGTGCTCGCTGGGTGATTGGAGGAGTGCATGGGTAGTGACAGGGCGATGGCTGGACTGCATCAGTAGTGCTCAGGGTATTGTAGCAGTGCATGAGTTAGTGCATGGGGCATTGCATGAGTGCATGGGTACTGACTGGATGATTAGAGTAATGCAAGGAGAGTGCATGGTGAATTTATAAGTGCTTGGGTTTTGGCGGAGTGATTGGATAAGTACACACATGTCACATCAGGCCCGCCCCCTCCCTCCACCACTGTGCAAACGCACCCCCTGGCGGGTTTTAAGTTGGGGGATTATATCCCCTTGAATCCTGAGGGTCCCTGGGGCCAACTAGCCCACCAGGTACCTCCAGTAAGCGCCACAGAACTGCATTGCAGAGAGGTGGTCCAAGGCCACCCCCCTTTTTACACCTCTCTGCAACGCAGCTCTGTGGCGCTTACTGGAGGTACCTAGTGGGCTAGTTGGACCCAAGGGACCCTCAGGATTCAAGGGTACTTAATCCCCCAACTTACAACGCGCCAGAGGGCCTGTTTGCACAGTGGTGAAGGGAGCGGGTGGGGCCTGATGTGACAAGTGTGACATGCTTCAATGAAGCAAAGCAAGTTTGCAATGACAGGGCGGGAGCCGCGAGGCTCCCGCCCTGTCATTGCAAACAGCAGTGTCCCGGGGTGGGCACCCCGGGACACTGCAAGAGCCGGCCCTGGGGGGTGGCGGTCCCCAGGGCCATCACGGGCTCCAGGAGGGGGGCCGCGCGGCCCCCCTCCCAATCTGTACATAGCCTTGGGGAGGTGGTGGTCCCCGGGGCTCGGGGGTCCTTAACGGACCCCTTAATTTACATGTTAGTGCCCCGGGGAGGTGGCGGTCCCCGGGGCATGTGGGGGGGCTCTAGCCCCCCCACACAGGTACATTTCTTTAAAAAAAAGAAGCCCCGGGGGGTGGCGGTCCCCGGGGCTGCGGGGGCAGTGTGCCCCCGCAAATATAATTAAAGTGAGCCCCGGGGGGGTGGCGGTACCCGGGGATTGGGGGGGGCCATGTGCCCCCCGCAAATATTAACGCAAAGCCCCGGGGGTGGCGGTCCCCGGGGCAGTGTGGGGGGGATTGGGGCCCCCCCAACTTTATAAAAACAAGCCCCGGGGGGTGGCGGTCCCTGGGGCTGCGGGGGGGCCATGTGCCTCCCGCAAATATTAACGCAAAGCCCCAGGGGTGGCAGTCCTCGGGGCAGTGTGGGGGATTGGGGCCCCCACACATTTTTTACTGCCCCCGGGACTTGGCCCACCGAGGGGCTTTTTGAATACGAAGCGCGGGAGTCCGCGCTTCGTTTTATTTTTATTTTCGGCCGAAATTCGCGCTGGGTGCACGAATTTCGCCGATTTTGTTTTTAAAAAAATGCTTTTTTTGGCCCTGGGTGTCCTTGTGGGACCCCCTGAGCAGGCCTAGGGGTCAGGGTGTTTCTACCCTGCCCCCTTTTTGCGTTTTGCGCCTTAGTTTTTCTCTTTTCTTGTGCCTCGGTTCTACCGAGGCACAAGATGGCTGCCAACACTTCCTGGTTTGGAGTGTTGACAGCCAATTAGCATACAGCTCGTGATCGGGAGGGTTCGCGGATCCTCCGCAGCCATAGATATATATGTGTTTTTACTTTTGATTTTCTCAGCAACTACTGAACGGATTTACACCATTTGCCAAATTTGGTGTAATTCCGTTCAGCAGTTCGGGCTGTAGCCGTGTCTAAAGTTTCCTATGGGAAATTGCATGGGGAAAACACGTTTTGGGACCCCCCTTTTTTCTCGGCCCCCGCTTGCCGATCACCCCGGAACTTTCAAGATAGGAGCGGACCGGAGCGCCCCACAAGTTTTGAAAATTTCGCGAAGATTCATCAACCGGCGCCAAAGTTATTGGAAATAGAATGTTGTGAATTTCCTATGGAAAATAGGTCCTAACTATAACTATCTACTGGCGACAGCCAGTAGATAATATATATATATATATATATATTTATATATTTAGCAGAACCACTTTTACAGAGTTTATGCCTTCACCACGCATGCCTTTGTGTTGTAATGGCATGCGTGGTAAAGGCATATGCGGAGTGAAAGTTTGCGGGGTGATTGTATCGCGTTGTAACATCACTTGCGTTGTAAAAAATGTGGGGTGATGGTATGCGGGATGATGACTTGCGGGAAAACTACATATATTCTACGCCTCACCACCTCCAGAGAAACCTTCCCCTCCGCCGAACACCTGCACTTCCAGATCCAGACCACCCCAAAATCCACACTCCGAGGAACCGTCATCTAAAGGCTCCCCGGTCCCCGAACACCCTTCGCCACCACCATCACCGACTTCATCACACCCCACGCCATCGCCTCAACAAACTACATACACATTGGAGACCTGAACTTCCACCTCGACAACCCCAGCGACCCCAACTCCACTATCCTTCGTGACCACCTCGCCAGCATCGGACTTAAACAACTCGTCAACACACCGACCCACAGAGCAGGACACACCCTCGACCCCATCTTCGCGGCAGGAAACAGCGTCCAATTCAGCCACACAATGCAGCTGCCATGGACCGACCACCACTGCGTACACTTCGCCATCAACAAACCCAAGGCACCCAAACCAGCCCCACTCCCACCTCGAAGGAACTGGAGCAAGGTTACAGACGAGCAACTTAACTCCACCCTCACCTGAGACAGCCACTCCTGGGTACCCCACGCAAACGACGCAGCCAGAGAACACCACACCTGGATCTCCAACTGCGCAGACGAGCTCGCCCGCTACGCAACCCCGACAGACAACGCCCCAGGAAAGCCGCCTGGTTCACCACCGCTCTCCAAGAAGCCAGACACACCTGCAGACGCCTGGAGAAGAACTGGAGAAACACCAAGACAACCGAAAACCACACCACCTACAAGGACGCCATGACGAACTACCACAACCAGATCAGAGCCACCAAGAGGAACTTCATCCACAACAAAATCCTGGCCAACTCCACCAACTCCAAGGAACTTTTCAGTGTCATTCAAGAATTCACCAACCCATGCAGCGAAGCCACAGACATCACCCCATCCCAAGACCTCGGCGACAAGCTTGGAACCTATTTCCACCTCAAGATCAAAAACCTCTACGACAACTTCATCGACCATCCACCAGGCGCCACAGACAGCCCCCCACTCCCCAGAAACACCAGCCAGCCCACCATCTCCAACTGGACACCAAACACGGCCGAAGACACCGCCTCGACCATGAAAAGCATCCACTCAGGGGCCCCCACCGACCCCTGCCCCCCTCACATCTACCACAGAGCCACGGCCGCCATCGCACCCGAACTACAATGCACCATCAACACCACCTTCAAAACAGGCACCTTCCCAGATGATTGGAAGCACGCAGAAGTCAGACCCCTGCTCAAGAAGCCCACAGCTGACCCCACCGACCTCAAGAACTATCAGCCCATCTCGCTCCTCCCCTTCACAGCCAAAGTTGCAGAGAAAACAGTCAACAGGAAACTGACACAATTTATTGAAGAGAACGCCATCCTCGACTCGTCCCAATCCGGATTCCGAAGCAACCATAGCACAGAGACCGCCCTACTCGCCGCCACAGACAACATCCGCACCCTCCTGGACCAAGGCCACTCCACAGCCCTCATCCTACTCGACCTATCAGCGGCCTTCGACACTGTCTCCCACCGCACACTAGTCGCCAGACTACATGACGCAGGCATACAAGGAACAGCCCTGGACTGGATCCAATCATTCCTCCCTGGAAGAAGCCAAAGGTTCAGACTCCCACCCTTCCTCTCCGACCCCACGAAAATCACCTGCGGAGTCCCACAGGGTTCATCACTGAGCCCCACCCTCTTCAACATCTACATGGCCCCCTCGTAGCCATCGTCCGACAACACGGCCTCAACATCGTATCCTACGCCGACGACACCCAGCTCATCCTCTCCCTCATCAAAGACCCCACCACTGACAAACTCAACTTCCAGATAGGAATGCAAGATGTCACAGTCTGGATGACCAACAGCTGCCTGAAGCTCAACGCCAAGAATACAGAAGTCCTCGTTACCACCCCTTCTGCATGGGACAGCACCTGGTGGCCGACCGCCCTTGGAAGCCCACCTACCCCCTCAGACCACGCCAAGAACCTCGACACAAACACATCAGCCAACACCTACGAAGTCTCCACTGGCTCCCCGTGGAGAAAAGAGTCACTTTCAAAATCCTCACTCACGCCTACAAATGCCTACACAACAACGGACCCAAATACCTCAACGACAGAATCAACTTCCACGTACCCAAAAGAAACCTCCGATCTTCCATCCTCGCACTGGCCGAAACCCCGCGCATCCACAGAGCCAGAGCAGGCGGAAGATCCTTCTCTCACATTGCAGCCAAGACCTGTAACGAGTTACCAGCAGACATCAGATGCACCCCCTCCCTGAACACCTTCAGGAAGACCCTCAAGACCTGGCTCTTTGGCTAAACAGATCTGTGGACCCCCCCCCCTCAGCGCCTTGACACCCTCACGGGTGAGTAGCGCGCTTACAATTCCCTGATGGATTGATTGATTGATTCACAAGTGGAGATGCAGTAGTCTAAAATAAAAGACATGATTTCATTTGCTGCCTTTCTCATGATGATAGAGTGGAAAGTTGAAGAGGTTGCCATTTTAGAGTTGCTTTCTATGAGAGTGGTGTACCATTCTTGTGCTTAATTTTTACTAATCTTAACAGTATCAAAACTATACAGAAAGAGATAAAACAACAATATAATCTATTAACTCAATTTAACTGGTATGTTTATAACTTTTTAATTATATAAAAATGTACGTTAGAAATGAAGATGTATATGGGAGTTTGATTAAAAAGAGTATCACAGTGATGTGAAAAAAATCCATCAGTTGAACTTTATCTGGCAGAGTGTATGTGTTTAAGATGCTAGTACTGTTGAAAACGACCATGAGCAATGCCTTTAACAATGACAATGTTTTAAATGTCTAAGCATTATGTCTATAATAGATACATCTATATTATTTGCATTCTGGGAGTTGTGGTAGTTTTCGTCACATTATTATACAGGAGTACTGAAGTCATGAATAAAACATAACAAAATGTGCTGTGCCTGTATATAAATTATAAAGTAGTAATACTTGTTAGGTATGTATTAGGAAGTGTTTGTCAAAGTGGTTTTTAACTTATATGATTGGTTTGCATATGTTTAGATGGTGAGATATGTTTTTCTGGTTGCAGATAGTTATATGTACGATGAGACTGTTGAGTTTACTTAAAGATGCAGAGAACTATATATTTTTGGAAAGATGGCCTGAAGGTGTTTATCTTTTATGGAATCACATATATGTTTACATGGTGATCTATGTTCTTCAAGGCTGTTGAAAATTTCATGTATATAGTGAGGGTGGTGCATTTCTTTCAACATGCTCTGTTTAAAATTGGGGTGGGGTAATAGTGAAGAATGTCTTTTGACAGTTTGTATGCTAGCTTCACTTGGCATGTAACCTTTCTTTGAGAAATTCTAATATATGTTTTAAAGACAGAAGAAATATTTTCAGAATGATGTAGGTATGCCATTAGGAATAGGTTTTGTGCTTTCAAAAGGTGAGAATTGTTGTTTTCAGTTTTAGAAACTTATTGATGCATGTGGATGCTGAGTAACAGAGCAATGTATACTCTTATAGAACCATGTATGCAATTATATATCAAGTGTGATATCTATACTTATTCAATCACCCAGGCACTACACATGCACTCTTCCGATCACGCAGGCATTAATTATGCACTAAAAAAACTAGATTGGAGCCGCACCACAACTTGTCAAAAAAAAAGGTCCATAAAGAAATATACATAAATATTGAAGAATCCTAATTCAATGAAATGAGTTGCTGCTAATGCAAGATATATGATGTTTTTCTTCTTTATTATTCCAATCGTACAAAACCATCAGCCAAAGCGTTTCGTCCTTTTTACATAGGACTTCTTCAGGGCTATATCAATCCAGGGCAACAAATCATCCAGTATGTTGTTACCCGGTTGCAAGAATTGTCTTGAGCAAAAATAACAGTATGGTATCTGTTCATAATTTCAAACGAATAATCCAAATGGAGCTGGTACAATTTTGTAACGTGATCCAATGTCCAAATGTATAAGGTTTCAAGTAGCGCGGGGTATGATAGCCATAGGACAATATTGGGCTTGCAAGTTCAATTAAGAACTAGCACATAGCATGTTTTCTTTGCGGTCGCTTGGAAGGCGGTAGTACGCCAGGCTGCACTTCGATTGAAGTCAGGGTGGATATTCTCCATCGCTATGTGCTACTTCTTAATTGAACTTGCAAGCCCAATATTGTCCTTTGGCTATGCATTAGCAGCGACTCATTTCATTGAATTAGGATTCTTCAATATTTATGTATATTTCATTATGGACCCTTTTTTTGACAAGTTGTGATGCAGCTCCAAGCTAGTTTTTTTGTTCTGTATCCCCTAGAGAGGGGAGGTGCTTCTGGACAGGGGGCACATTTGGTAATCTGCACACAAAATTGTCTGGCATCTAAATTTTATTGGTAACTTACGGTACGGGTGCTGCACTTTTCTTATGGTCCACTGTCCACTTCTCGAGTTTCAAATTAATTATGCACTCATTGACCTACACAGGCACCACCCATCCGTTCATCCAATCACCCAGAAAGTAGCAATATAGTTATGTGAATACACAGGCACCAACTTTGCAGATATGGGACCACCAATGTAGTTCGTACATACTCAGGGAATCATGCAGGCACTACCTATATTTTGAGGGAATTACGTAGGTACTATCTATGCACTCATCCAATCATCCAGGGAGTATTGTTGTACTCAACCACAAACACATGTATTTACAAGTTTTAGCGAGGAATGTGTACTCTTTTAGAACCATCTGGTGAATTATATATGTAACCTGTCACACATTGTTTGCATGTACTCGGATGAATTAGAGAGCTATATGCTGTGATACAGATTGACGTGCAGATTTTTATATGCAGTTTTTTCAAAATATAAATCTGACATATCTTAGTAGAAAAGTACTGAAACACTAAATCTACCAGTGACACAGTGGTAGAGAGGCACAGAAATAGCTCTTATGTTGTGTTTTCGGATTTAGAGTATTGAGACATTGTATGTACTTTTACACTTTGGTTGGTATTTATTTTAAAATTTACTACACATAGCATAAAGTGGTCTTTTACAGTGTATAAGTGAGAACTGAGACATGGTGCAGCTGTGGTGTAGGAGAGGGTGCTATAATATTAAAAGGTAACTAATAAATTAAGTGTTGCGTTTTGGTTTGGGTTTGGTAGATTGAACTGAGTGCTTGTAGTCATGTAGCTAGGCTCATATGTAGGTTTAAAACTGCAACATAACATGAAAAACTGTTTTTGTATTATGTGTAAGCCAGTAGTAAAGTAGTTGATACGTTGGCTAGAATAAAATTTCAAATGTACTTTTTTTTGTACAGAACAATATCTACAAAACTACATACAGAATACCTACAAAAGCTCGGAGTAAAAAGGAACAGAAGCAACTACAGTATCTACGCAGAACTGAGACATAAAAGGGGCAAGATGAAGGAAAAGTGGTGAAAGAAAAAAGAGCTACTGGTAAGAGGACAAAGTCATTTCTTAAAAATATATGTGGACATTTCCAAAGATTACTAAATAATGAAAATACAATTCAGACTATGAGAAAGAATACCAGTGGACAAAATCTCTTTAACAAGAACAGGAAAGAATGTAACAAAGATGGACACAGCTTAAACATGAGACAGAAGCAGTTTACGGAAATCATAGCCAGGATGTTTCGTAGTAGAGTAGTTATAAATCTGCTGAGAACTATGAAAAAGTACAGAAAAAGGCAAGAGGCAGTGAAATCGAGAGAAAAATTGAGAGTAGTAGATACGGCCTTTGCTTTGAAGGTGAAGCTTTTCATTTTGATTATAAATAGAAGGAAACTCTTGACAAAATGTTATTGTGCATAAGGGGACAAAACCAGAAAAAGATTAGTGAATAGAAGTAACTTTTGTACAGTTTTTAGTGGAGAATGCACACATGCTTCTAGTGAATTTATGAAGAAAGCTATGTCCAGGATAATAGATTTGTTCATGCTATTGATAACCGAGGACGATGTTATGAAATGAAGAATGGCACTCCTATAGCAAAAGAGGTGATGGTACCTACAAATGTAGAACAAGTTATTGGAGAACAGGTCGAAGAAAGGCAGAGTCAGGCGCCTGTATAGAAATGAGTTTGTAGTAGTATTTGTAGTATTCAACAGCAATCCATTGATATATGAAGGACATTTCTACATATCGTCCCAAGGAGAAGTTTAAAATAGAAAATAAGTACTTTACAAGGATTGGATCCTTGCAAGATAAGAAAGCATACAATTATTTTGGGACACCCACTAGCTTGTTTATCAAACAAAGTGTGCCAAAGCACCTTTCATCGTTTCAAGATGTTAGCTGTACACCACTGAACAATGAGAACTTTAGGAGGCTCTACTATGTGAAATCTTTTGCATGGTACTGTGGCAGTCGTAGAAAAGGTTTGTGGTGATGTGCAGTTTCATTTCTTTGGTCCTGGTTTGTGGTGATGTGCAGTTTCATTTCTTTGGTCCTGAGCAGGATTCTAGAGGAAATGAAGAGTTTTTAAGAGGAGGAGTTGCAGAACAGGACACATATATTACAGGTGATAGTTTTAAAGAAGAGATTACGAAATTTAACACAGTGTGGTCTAAAAAACCAGAGTATGGTTGTGTATGTTGTCACTGCACTTACTAGAAGATTTAAACACAGGCGTTTGAATTATATTTAAAAAGTGAAAACGTAAATAATGATAACTGGCAAAAGTTAGCTGTGTATTTATTTGTAGAGGAACGCTTTGTCTTGTCTATACGGCAAGTTATATGTGAGTAGTGTTACAATAAATTAGAAGATAATAAACTGAACAACTCATAGATATTAGATACCCATTTCGTAAGATAATAAAATGCCTGCTAATGTAGAAATACTATGAGGGCATCTTGACAATCACGGCAGACAGGATGCATTGAAGCACCAACATTTGAGGACTGAGGCCCAATTGATTAAGGGTAATATCTACATAATATTTCAGAAAATCCCCTCTCTTTAAAATCTTTGAGAATTAATATCTACGGACTGTATTACTTATGCTTTCAGTCTTCAATTGAGAGACAGCCTAAAAGATTTAATAATTATATGGGTCTATTTTAACCTGAGAAAACCACGTTACCAGTAATCAGTGTGCGACTCAGGATATATTCCGGACGCACACTAAGAATGATATAAATAGAGCTCAGAAGCTGTACAACATTGGTCGATTTCTATATGTACTATGAGAGTTAATATTACAGTCTTGATAAAGATGGTTTAAATCAGGACAATGTAATCGAAACGCGTTGACGCCTTTGACTCCTAATCTGTGATGTTGACTGGCACCACAGATGAAATATTTTCAACATATCGAGTTCCAGCCTTCCCTTAATTTCATCACTGATAGGTTATATTGACAAAGTGTATTGTCTTGTTGATACTCTCTTATTAGATAATTGTTTCTTTGATTATGTTCTCTTCCCTGCATATGTAGGATTTGTGGTACACTACCTTGTATTTGTATGTAATATATAGGATCTGATTGCTTTTTGACATTGGTTTTTAATGTAATGAATTGATAACACGTTTTTATTATTGGTTTAATAAACCTATTTGTATAACCTCATTAGTATATCTGCATAGTGGCACACACTATTTGCAATTGATGGTATTTTTGCGCTCTTTCTGTGTAAAGTGACTTGTGTAGTTTGGATAATTGTGAAGAATAGTACATATCTTCTGGTCACCAAAGGAAACACAGATGTTTATGGAGCGAAAAACTATGAGGAGTCAAAAATAAAGAAAACATGAGCATTTATGATTCTTTGCAGCATTGCGAAGGGCCGTTATGGACTGCTCTCCAGCACTCACTACAACTCCACAATCCATGCAGTATGATGCCATCCAGGAAACTTGTGGAGCCAAATCTTCAAGTTGAGATTGGACCTCTGAATGGACTCTATATTCCGGTGTTGTTGTGGCTGCTATTAAAGTTGAGGGTCCTTCAGCCTTGCATTGCTTTCTTGGTGCTTTTACACTGTTGCTTTGGTATGTTTTTAGATGCTAAAGCATGGATGTAGGTCTGCAAGAATATTTTTTATTTGTACCCCTTGTCTTATGACATATTGTGAATTGCGGAAATCTGCTCACTATGAACTCCTCTTAAAAAATGTTCAAGATAGATAAAGGAACATGTTCCTCTTATTGTTTAAGTTGAAAAGTGTATTATCCAATAACATTCCTTTATTTACCGGTGACATGATTTTTGTTTTGTTTTTTAATTTATTTTTTTTAGTGGTTTTGTAAAGTTGTAAAAATTTTTTGTTCTTTTTATGGTAACAAAATGGCAACTTGGACAGGAAGAATTCGAGAAATGTGCACTGAGAAATGTACAAAAAATATAAAAGGGGAAAAAATTGGCATGTATGATTTTTTCACAGCATTGTGAATAATTATAACACACTGCTCACCAGCAGTTATAACAACAGTACAGTCCATGTAATACGTGGCCATTCTTGAAAACTCTGGAGCCATATCTGCTGCAGTAGTCTGCACCTCTGAAGGGACTTTCTTGCCGGGAATTGTTGCTGCTGGTGCCACTGATGTAGATGGTCCTCCAGCTTCTGTCTACTTGCTTGCCAGTTAGAGATGTTTTCTATGTTAGGTTTTAAGATGATATACCATGGACATCATCCCACATGAATATTTTGTATTTGTCTCTCTAGAGTGGATCTTTTCACAGAGTGTGAATTGTACAAGTCATGGAGCAGTTTTTGATTCCTGTTGAGTTTGGGTAAGAATGGGTAGTTTTATGGGTGTTTTGTAGTTATGTTTTATTCGTGAGGTCAGATGTTGAAAGTAATTTTTGGAAATTGTTGCTTTTGTTAAATGTGTTGTTAAAATTAAGTTAAACAGTTATGTTACTAATCAGCTGGACTCCAACTTTGTGTCAAATATTTTTAAATATCTGTTTTCCATTTTGTCATTTGTTTTTGTGACTACTGATATCATTGCGCCCTTCAGTGTTGCTGTGAAGAAGGAAAATGCAATTTTGATGTAGTTATTTTGACAAATGTATATAAAAGGGAAAGTTAAATTAGTATGTTACTAAATAGATACAGTGAAACGTTATGTAAGATATGTCTATATATGTGTTTTATACTTTTTCAAAAACACCCAGTATTCACAGTGTGTCCTTGGCAATGGCACTCATAGAATCATACAGGCACTACCTATGCAATCATCAAGGACGTCCTTTCTCCACCACTCTGCAAACGCTCCTCCTGCCACAGTACTTGTTAGGGGATGAAGTCCCCTTCGCTATTGAGAGTTGTTGGGGACAAACTACCCCTCCTGTTACCTCCAGCAAGTCCCACACAGTCAGTTTGCTAAGAGGTCTTCGGAGGCCACGCCCCCTTTCTGCACCACTCTGCAAACGCGTCTCCTGGCACACTACTGGTTGGGGAATGAAGGTCTCTTGGATGCTAAGGGACCTTGGGGGCCAAGAAGCCGTCCTGATACTTTCTGTAAGTGCTACACTGCGGGATTCCAGAGAGCTGGACAGAGGCCCTGCCCCCTTTCCACACCTTTCTGCAAACACCATTGCTACTTAAAAAACATAGAAATTCACTGAAAAAAACAAAGGTTGCAGGTAAGTTATAATTAGGAATTAACATTTAATAAACCTTAGAAATTCACAGAAAAAAACCCAAAGGTTACGGGGCTGTTATACTTAGGAAATAGAATTAAAAAAACTTAGATATTCACTGAAAAAAAACAAAGGTTGCAGGGACGTTATAGTTAGGCTCAGATTTCACACGCACAAAACCAGAGAAATTTAGCAGTTATAGTTAGCTGCGCTAACTATAACTCACGCTCCTGTAATGCACTGCTTATGACCTCACATATTACATCACTCATGACATGGTAAGTGACATCACTGATAACATTACGGATGACATTGCAAATGACCATATAGGGTAAGAACCTCTATGCCGACCTATTTAATTTAACAAACGACCATTAAGGTTCTATAATGCCACAGCACCCACATTGTATTTGGCTATCTAGACATATAACATAACATTTTGTTATTTTATTTTTTTAAACATCAAGCTTTTTGTAAATAGCAAAACTTTTTATTGTACAATTAATTATTTTTATAAATTCTTTTTGTATAGACACATCTCTAAAAGTTATTATAAGGGTACATACATTTATGACACATATGATATCTAAGTTTTCATAAATTATTTCTTGTATCATTCCATAATATGTAACATTAGACATCCTAAAATGCAAGAATTTTTTTTTAAACTAACTCTCAACATTCATTACCAGTGAAAACTCTCATTCAGACCTCATTCTTACAGTTCTACACTAATCATACAGCAGATGAAATAAAAGAGTTTCGACCCTGTGGAGGGTCCCAAAAACAATTTTTCAGAAGAGCATGTAGAGCGGTTTCCAAAGCACCCAGCTCAATGGATTAAGCTCCCAGGGACCACTTCTCAAAAGCAGTTATGGTCTACGCGCGTTTCAGTGGTATGACCACCTTCCTCAGGACAAAGATGTACTGAAACTTGTTAAAGAGACTTGGGATGTCTCAAAATTTGTATTAAAGATGAAACGATCCAATATATGTAACACCTACAGGTCAACAGTTTAAAACCAGGATTCCCAGATGAATCTGAAGCCTCTTTTCTATGGAAATGCACGAGATTCTAAAAATAGGATCTCTTCAAGTTAATCCATAGTTTGGTACGTGTGCGTGGAAAAAGCTTTTTCCACGCACACGTACTTCTGACGTGAATGGAACCGTGCTCACTACGCCACTGGAGTCAAGCTATCCTGGCTGATGAAGGCTGATAGCCTGAAACCGGTCCTAGGATGCTTGATTCCGGTCCAGGGAAGACATGGCTTGGCAGTTCGGTCTGGACTGTTCCCATGAGGCACAGGGTCAAGACTGATTTGCATATGGCTATGTCTGAACTGGGGTGGCGTGGTGAAGCAAAATAACGATGGATTAAACCCAGATCTGTGACTGGGGGTGAATGTTTGCCAATGTGCAGCATTCCGTCCATCATCTTGTGTGTTTTGCATTTTGCCCTAAGTGGGAAGGGTATGCCCAGATGTGGGTCCCGTGCTCACTACGCCACTGGAGTCAAGCTATCCTGGCTGATGAAGGCTGATAGCCTGAAACCGGTCCTAGGATGCTTGATTCCGGTCCAGGGAAGACATGGCTTGGCAGTTCGGTCTGGACTGTTCCCATGAGGCACAGGGTCAAGACTGATTTGCATATGGCTATGTCTGAACTGGGGTGGCGTGGTGAAGCAAAATAACGATGGATTAAACCCAGATCTGTGACTGGGGGTGAATGTTTGCCAATGTGCAGCATTCCGTCCATCATCTTGTGTGTTTTGCGAATGGAACCGGAATTAGCAGGCAACACGCATTTGAGTATTGCATTTCAAAAGGACCTTCATAGCCTTCAAAAGAAGATATGATGAAGCAAACATATGTTTACCAAACTACGGATTAACTTGAAGAGATCCAATTTTTTGAATCTCGTGCATTTCCATAGAAAAGAGGCTTCAGATTCATCTGGGAATCCTGGTTTTAAACTGTTGACCTGCAGGTGTTACATATATTGGATCGTTTCATCTTTAATACAAATTTTGAGACATCCCAGGTCTCTTTAACGAGTTTCAGTACATCTTGGTCCTGAGGAAGGTGGTCATACCACTGAAACGCGCGTAGACCATAACTGCTTTTGAGAAGTGGTCCCTGGGAGCTTAATCCATTGAGCTGGGTACTTTGGAAACCACTCTACATGCTCTTCTGAAAAATTGTTTTTGGGACCCTCCACAGGGTCGAAACTCTTTATTTCATAGGCTGTATGATTAGTGTAGAACTGTAAGAATGAGGTCTGAATGAGAGTTTTCACTGGTAATGAATGTTGAGAGTTAGTTTTAAAAAAAAATCTTGCATTTTGGGATGTCTAATGTTACATATTATGGAATGATACTTACAAGAAATAATTTATGAAAACTTAGATATCATATGTGTCATAAATGAATGTACCCTTGTAATAACATTTAGAGATATGTGTCTATACAAAAAGAATTTATAAAAATAATTAATTGTACAATAAAAGGTTTTGCTATTTACAAAAAGCTTGATGTTTAAAAAAATAAAATAACAAAATGTTATGATATATGTCTAGATAGCCAAATACAATGTGGGTGCTGTGGCATTATAGAACCTTAATGTTCGTTTGTTAAATTAAATAGGTCGGCATAGAGGTTCTTACCCTATTCGGTTTTTCTTTTTCCCTCCCTCCTCTTGGACCTAAAAGTAATTTAGGGGGGGCCTTTTTCCCTTCAGGGATTGCAAATGACCATGTCATGAGTGATGTAATATGTGAGGTCATATGCAGTGCATTGTGGGGGCGTAAAAGTTAGTTATCTCAGGTAACTACAACTGCTGAATTTCACTGGTTTTGTACGAGTGAAATGTGAGCCTAACTATGATGTCTCTGTAACCTTTGTTTTTTTTTGTGAATTTCTATGTTTTTTTAATTCTATTTCCTATCTATAATGTCCCTGTATCCTTTGGTATTTTCAAGAGAATTTCTAAAGTTTTTTAAAATGTATTTCCTAACTATAACGTCCCTGTAATCTTGTTTTTTTTCTAGGCCTGGGCATAAAATTCCGCTCTGCTTATGAAATTTGTGGAATTCAGCAACTCTGCGTTCTGTGGAGAATGCGGAGTTACCGATAAACTCCACACTCCGCAACGAAGCAAAATTGTTTTTTCTGTTGGCATGCTCGTCACATCATTTCGTGCAATGAGATTTGATGGGTTCTCTCCAGCAGCAGGGAGTTCATCCCCCTACAAGTAGTATGCAGGAGGCCCCTGTACAGAGTGGCTTAGAAAGGGGGCGGGACCTCTGACGAGGTCTCAGCAATTCGGCTGTGGCTACTTAGTTATCACAACAATAGGGGTTCTTGGCCACCAATGAACCTCAGCAGCCAAGTGGAATTCATCCCCCAACCAGTAGTCCCCAGGAGGCCCCTCTGCAGAGTGGTTGAGAAAGGGGGCAGGGCCTACGATAACATCTCAGCAATCCGGCTGTGGGGGACTTAGTTATTGCAACAATAAGGGTTCTTGGCCCCAAGGACCCTCAACAGCCAAGGGAAGTTTATCCCCCAATCAGTAGTATGCCAGGAGGTTCCTGTGCAGAGTAGTTGAAAAATGGGGTGGGGCCTTAGACGAGGTCTCAGCAATTCTCAGCAAGCCCATTTCTGACCTTTATTGTGCCTCTTTCTGCTCGTTTCTGGCCTTTATTCTGCCTCTTTCTGCTAGTTTCTAACCTTTATTCTGCCTCTTTCTCCTCGTTTCTGACCTTTATTTTGCCTCTTGCTGCTCTTTTCTGACCTTCATTCTGCCTTTTTCTGCTTGTTTCTGATCTTGGCTCTTGCAGCTCGTTTCTGCCCTTTACTTACTCACTTTCTGCTCATTTCTGTCCTTTATTCTGCCTCTCTCTGCTAATTTCTGACCTCTATTCTGCCTCTTGCTGCTCATTTCTGACCTCTATCCTGCCTCTTTCTGCTAGTTTCTGACTCTATTCTGCCTCTTGCTGCTCTTTTCTAACCTTTATTCTGCCTTTTTCTGCTCGTTTCTGACCTCAATTCTGCCTCTTTCTGCTTGTTTTTGACCTCTATTCTGCCTCTTGCTGCTAGTTTCTGACCTTTATTCTTCCTTTTGCTGCTCGTTTCTGACCGCTATTCTGCCTCTTGCTGCTCATTTCTGACCTCTATTCTGCAACTTTCTGCTCATTCAAGATAACTGCCTAAAGGTAAATACCGATAAAACCGAAGTGGTTATGTTTGGTAGGGATATCTCCCTTTGGAACTCCTCCTGGTGGCCGGAAGCAGCCGGGCCGTGCCCGCTGCCAGTTAAAAAGGTCAAAAACCTTGGGATAGTGTTAGATGACCATCTATCATTATCTGAACAGGTCAGCAGCATCACTTCATCCTGTTTCTTCACATAAAAGACCCTACGAACATTTTTACCTTTTATTCCTATGGATCTCAGGAAAACAGTCGTCATCACCCTGGTGATATCCAGAATTGATTACTGTAACGTGCTCTACCTAGGAGCAAATAAGAGAACTATACGCAAGCTGCAAGCACTACAAAATGCAGCTGAGCATCTGTTGCTTAAGATTCCCAAATTCAGTCCTATAAGCCAAGGCATTCAAGATCTGCACTGGCTTCCAGTCCAGGCAAGGATCCAATTAAAGTCCATGTGTATTCTGCATAAGACACTGAACGGGGCTGGGCCTGCCTATCTCAGTCAGCATATCAGACGTCACATCCTACAGCGAAACCTCAGGTCATCATCAGCCTCCTTACTTGTGGTTCCTAGGGTAAGGACGGTAAAATGGGGTGGCAGAAGTTTTCTCCATCTGGCCCCTAAACTATGGAACACATTGCCTATTAGTCTTAGAAACCAAACCAATTTACAACTATTTAGGAAAGCACTAAAAACATGGCTATTTGCCCCAAGACCATAGCCGCTTTTTATCTCCCTCTTGTATAGATCAATGACAGCTAGCGCTATGATGCCTCTGCAAACATGCGCTTTACAAAACTTTCATTTCATTCATTTCTGACCTCTATTCTGCCTCTTGCTGCTCGTTTCTCACCTTTTTTAGACTCTTTCAGCTAGTTGCTGACCTTCTTCTCCCTCTTTCTGCTCGTTTCTGACCTTTATTTTGCTTCTTTCTGCTAGTTTCTCACCTTTATTCTGCCTGTTGCTGCTCATTTCTGACCTTTATTCTGTCTCTTTCTGCTTGTTTATGACCTTTGCTTAGCCTGTTTCTGCTCTTCACCAGGACCGCGTGGGTAGCCTTAAGGTCCCCGCACTCCCTGCCAGCTCCCCACCTCCTGCGGAAGCCGGCATTGATTTCACACACAGGGAGCTGCTAAACATGCAGCTCCCTGCGTGTGAAAGCAATTAGTCTGTTTCCCTGCTTGCTTAACAGAATGCTCAGCTTCCAGCAAGCAAGAGCATTTTCACTGCTCTCGCTTGCTGAAAGTGAAGTGTTTGCTGTGGCTTGGTAGGAGTGGTTAAAGCTCCCGTCAAGGCACAGCAAACAGCTATGTCCCGGGGCGGGCACCCCATGACATAGCATGAGCCGCCCTGAGGGGTGGTGGTCCCCAGGGCCATTATTGGCTCTAGGAGGGGGGCCAGCCCCATGGAGGTGGTGGTCACTGGGGTCCAGGGGGGTCTCCGTGGCCCCATTACCTTTAATTTAGCCTGAGGGAGGTGGTGGTCTTCAGGGCCAGGGGTCCACATGCCCCACCATTTCATTTTTTCTATGTGGTTCTGAGGAGGTGGTGATCCGTGGGGCCCTGGGGTGTCTGAGCGCCCACCTTTATTAACACGTAAGCCCTGGGGAGGTGGTGGTCCCTGGGGCTTTTATAAGCCACAGGTGGGGGGCCTGTGTGCCCCCCTCCTTTAATTCCTGCATACCCCCAGGACCTGGCCACCCAGGGGCCTATTCATAAAGAAGTGCGGGAGCCTGCGCTTCTTTTTTTTCATTTTTTGGCGGTAGCCATGGCTCCAGCACAGCTCCCGCCAAGAGGCCTAGTGGGTCACGGTATTCCTACCCTGCCCCCTTCTCTTTTTTTTAAACATTTTTTGTGGGACTCGGCTTAAGCCGAATCCCAAGATGGCTGCCAACACTTCCTGGTTTGAAGTGTTGGCAGCAAATCAGATTTGAGCATGGGGACTGTTGGATCGTTGGAGGATTTGCGTCCTTATATATACAAATTTGAATTTCTTTTAATAACTCCTCAAATATTGAACAGATTTACACCAAATAAGAAAAAGGTACTTCCCTGGACCAATATCTATCATTCTGCCAAATTTGGTGTAATTCCGTTCAGCAGGTTGGAGCTGTAGCTGTGTCTAAAGATCCGATAGGAATTAACATGGGGAAAACACGTTTTGGGACCACCACTTTTCCATGGCCCCTGCTTGACGGATCTTCATGAAACTTTCAGGACAGCAGCTGAAGTGAGCATCAAACTAGTATTGAAAAATTTGCGTAGATTCGTCAAACTGTGTCAAAGTTGTGAAAACAAAAAACGTTCTTCCTATGGAAAATATATATATATATATATATATCTTTTTATTCACTAAGAAACCAAAGGTTACAGGGACGTTAGAGTGAGGTTCAGATTTTACACACACAAAACCATGGGAATTCAGCAGTTATAGTTACAGTTATCTCAAATAACTATAACACGTGCCCTAAGATAACTTTAGCTCACATTCCCGCCATGCACAGTTTTCTCATCAATCATTTTACAGTAAATGTTTCAGTGATATTATCAATGATGTCATAGAAGATGTTATGACTGATGCAATATGTGGGGTAATGAGCAGTGCATGGTGAGGACGCAAGTTATAGTTACCTTAGGACACGAGTTATAGTTGCTTGAGATAACTAACTATAACTGCTATTAACTATATCTGCTGAATTTCTATGGTTTTGTGTGTGTAAAATGTGAACCTAACTGTAACCTCCCCATAATCTTTGTTTTTTTACTGAATTTCTAAGTTTTTTTAAATTCTATTTCTTAACTATTATGTCCCTGTAACCTTTGTTTTTTCTGAGAATTACTACAGTTTTTTAATGTTGTTTCTTAACTATAACGTTCCTGTAACCTTTGTTTTTTTAAGTGAAAAATCTAGGGTTTTTTTTAACATAAAGTAATATTTCATTAACATAGGTTAATCCAACTGCTACCAAAGGGGAAGGGGGCCGCAGGCCAAGAAATGGTGGGTGCCCTGATGCCCACCCAGGCCACCCACCATATCCTAGTTGGAGGTAACCGTGGGCGGAGAACTCCGCTCCGCCTGCGGAGTGTGCAGAGTTGTGCCTACTCCGCGTTCCGCAGAGAACGCGGAGTAGGCACAACTCCACACACTCTGCGGCGGAGCGGAGTTGACCAGCCCCGCCTCCACCCCTAGGAAGAATTACATAAACATACACTAAAGGTAAAAATAAACACTTCCTTTGACTGTGGCGTCCCAGAGCTGCCGTCCTCCTCTTCCTCAGCGTTTCACGATGATCTGCGCATGCGCGCGCATGCGCATTCCTTGCGAGAAATGCGCGGGCACGCGCGCATGCGCAGATCATTGTGAAATGCCGGGGAAGAGGAGGACGGTAGCCCGGGGACGCCGCAGTCAAGGTAAGTGTTTATTTTTTTTACCTTTAATGTATATTTATGTAATTCTTACTAGGGGGGGTGGAGGCGGGCGGCGGAGTTTCCACGGAGTTAGTGCCGCTCCGCCAGCTCCGCCCAGGCTTAGTTGGAGGCCACGGGGGAGCCCCAAGGCCTCCGCAGCGCCAGCCGGCTCCCCACTTTCAGCAGGAGCCAGCATTGCTCCATCCCACAGACAGCAGCTAAAAATGCTGCTCCCTGTGGGTGGGAGCAATATTCAGATCTGTTTCCCAAACAGATCTGAAGTCTGCGCCCTGCTGATGGCACCTTTTTAAAGCTCCTGCCATCTGGGAGTGGGGCATGTGTTTGCTCTTGCTTGGCGGGAGTTTTGAAATTGCTCCCACCAAGCGAGAGCAAACACAGGTTTCCCTGCCAATGCCAATGCAGACTGGGAAACCGCTATGTCCCAGGGGTGGCACCCTGGGATATAGTAGGAGTTCCCCCGCGAGATAGGATCCCCAGGGCTAATAATGGCTCCGGGAGTGGGGCCCTGCAGCCCCTTCCCATTTCTAATCATGGCTGGGCCCTGGGGAATGGGGCCGCCGGGGCCAAAATCGGCCAGGGAAGGGGGCTGTGTGCCCCTGTCCCCTTTTTAAGTATGGCTGGGCCCTGGGGGATGGTGCCCGTGGGGCCGAAATCAGCCCTTCCAGTTTATTTCAAAGGCTGGGCCCCGAGGATGGAGTCCCAGGGACCGAAATCGGCCCACGAGGGGGGCCACGTGCCCCCTCCCAGTTTATTTCAAAGGCCAGGCCCCGGAGGATGGAGTTCCCAGGGCTGAAATCGGCATGCGCGCCCGCCTCCCTCTAAATAGATATTAATGTTCCTCTGTGGGCTTAAAAAAACAAGCGCCGGAAACCACGCTTGGTTTTGTAAAAAATTGTGTGCAGATCCTCCGTAAATTCACAGCAAAATAAAAAAAAACATTTTTGCCCCCTTGTGTTTTTTTGTAAAAGGTTTTTCTTTGGACTCGGGCTGAGTCCCAAGATGGCTGCCACCATTTTCTCATTGAAGTGGTGGCAGCCAATCAGATCCGTGGAAGATCTGCGTCCCTAGATATACATAAATCGTTTTTTGAATTACTTAAAAACTGCTGAACAGATGTACACCAAATTACAAAAAGAGATCTTTCTGGACCAAGATCTAGCTTTCTGCCAAATATGGTTCAGCAGTTCGGGCTGTGCTCGTGTCTAAAATCCCTAAAAGAAATTGCATTGGGAAAACGTGTTTTGGGACTCACCTCTTACTCATCCCCTGCTTGACTAATCACCCCGAAACTTTACAAATAACAACAGAAGTGAATGCAAGCTAGATTTGAAAATTTCATGAAGAGTCTTCAAATGGAGTCAATGTTAGCAGAACAAAAAACGCTTTTCCTACGGAAACTACATCCTAACTATAACTACCTACTGGTGACCGCCAGTAGGTAATAAATATATATGTATATGCAGCCCCCTCTCCCTTTAGCAATTGGCCAGGCCCCAGGGATGGGGACCCTGGGGCTGATATCGACTGGGGGGAGTGGGCTGCATGTCCCCTCCCCATTTCAAAATGTACTGGGCCTTGGGGATGGTGTCCCCGGGGCCAAAATTGGCCCGGGGAGGGTGGCTGCATGCCCAGGGCAGCACGACTTTGCGGCTGTCCTGGGGGCTGTGCATTTGATCTAATATGACGCACTCTCCTTGTTAGCGCTGAGCGCACCTTTAGAAAGGTGTGCCTGGTGCTTACAAGGAAAATGCGGTGCTTTACATAATATGGCCCCTGGAATTAATAAAATGCAAACCCTGACACACTGGTTTCACTTTTTTTAGAGCTCTTCAGAGAGATATGGCTTTGTCAAAACACAAGGGACCACCAAGTATAGGTCAAGACAATACCTTTTCAGGCTGACAGTGCAGCATATATTATGCAAAAAATGAAAGTAGGGGACTCGGAGTGGTTGTGAAAAATACGGTAAGGGAGGTCAAGAGCTCGCCGAACCTAAAGAAGATAGGGAGTTCCTTTGTTATATGAAAGGATGAAGGGATACGCTCTCCCTGGGAAAAGCTGTACAACAAACAACTAAGTATCCCTCTAAAATAAGAGACATTCTTAAGCAGGGATTGTTACGTGCCACACCAATATCCACTCCCTAAGGAAGTGGGAAAAAGGAAAAATATCCTTTTGGATAAATGACCCTTGCCCACTTTAATAGTGGCATGCTTCATCATCGGGTTCACCCTGATCTTTAA
Source organism: Calotriton arnoldi (assembly GCA_963921515.1). Lineage (NCBI taxonomy): Eukaryota > Metazoa > Chordata > Amphibia > Caudata > Salamandridae > Calotriton > Calotriton arnoldi. The sequence continues at coordinate 233,165 of CAWUFW010015826.1, read as the reverse complement.
AAGTCAGGGTGGGCTCGACCATATTCCAGGGAGCACTTTTATTAATGTTATTTAGGGGACATAACATTTAGATAAAAATTCCTTATCCACTCCCAAGGTTTTTCCATTATTAGCGGGGTGGATGGGAAGGATTAAAACAAAAGTACGAACTGGATTGTGGGATATAATGGTCCTATGACCCTTTAGTTCAAAACATGTTTCAGCACTATGCTATTGGCTTGTTTTGGTCCTGGGCTTTCATCAGGGTGGATTCGTTTTCCTATCACTGCCCCAGTGATGTATTTTTAAGTGAGAGGTTTTTTGTGGCATGCAAACGAACTCAAGGCTTGCACAGACAGCGTTATACTTGCCAATCCAGTTTATACCTGTAAGAACAGGAATGCATGGCATAAAGCAAGCATGCCACAGTATGTGGCTAATTAAGCGTGATGTGCACACCTCCCCAAAGTGCGTGTCTTTTCACATCCTTCAAGCTGTAATCCAGTTACATCACTCATTGGTGCCGTACTCACTTTAATACCACATCTCTTACTGGAGTGCAATGCTTCATATTGGTGTGCAACACCCATCCGGTGCACGCTCTTTCTCACAACATGCATTCTCTAATAGTGAAACCACACTTGAGCAAAATCAAAACTCTGACTTTAGCTATGGTGCAAAACAATATACTGTAACCATAATGTTCAGACCCAAAGGGGTCGTGGGAAGCATGCACATGATGTGACCTCCTCTAATAGTTATTATCACACCTAGTCTTCACTCACCCTATAAATGGGTATGCCTAACTCCTTTGGGGGGCGATGGAGGTTAGCCCTGTAGTCAAATCCTAAATGATGCATTTTATCATAGTGCCAATATTTAAGCAGGAAATCTGAATTCAGAATACTTAAAAACTCACATCTACCTTTAAAAGGATACTGCTGCTAGGACATCCAAAAAGTAAGGGAATTCAAATGAAGGTAGCCCTACCCTCAATTCCACCTGCTTGGCTCTGCTCTCCCCAGCTTGTGGTTCTTAAATGCCGGAAGGTCGGGTATTATATTGCCCAAGGCCAAGCCAGCTGGACCTTGTTTCATCCAAACCAGGCCAATCAGAAAGTGCTTGCCATCCCCTATGGGCAGGCACCAGTGTTGCTAATGTGGGGTAATTCTGATTCAGCTGTGAGTGCCGCCATTAATGGACAATGACATCCCAGGGTGAGTTTGTGCCAGAGAGACCACTTGGAGCTCCCGGCATGATACACACTTGAATGTGGGCACTTGGGAGAGCTGGCAAGCTGAGTACTGCGTGCTGTGTCCTGAAGATCATTAAATATGTAGTCCCCTCAGTTACCTGGTTCCAATTTGGAAGAAGTTTTATATTGATGTGAAAGGAACCAACAGTAACACATTCCTAACTGGTGCTGTCAGTTTAATTAAACCAAAATTAAGGCCTAAATGTTGTGCGCAACCCAGCAATCATTCCTTTGGTATTGGCAGACCATTGAGACCCAGAAATTAATTAAAACCATTTGTGGCTGAAAAAAAGCACAATGAGGGCTGAAGTCTTCCAATGCTCGATATTTCTTAAGTTTTTCCAAGAGCCCAATAAACAATAGTGCAGGATAATCTGGGGAAAGAAAATTGCCTAAACAGTAATAATTTGATATTAATAAGGTCCTGATAAATGTTATTTTTTGTTACCCCCTCTGGCACATTGATTTATGTACTCATCAATACATGTTATCTTACTTCATATAATGTTTACTGACATGGCATGTTATAATAGGGCATGACTTTGGAGGGTGGTATAGAGGCGTAAAGGCACGCATACTGTTAGGTTTCTTATAGGGTAATCCAAAAAAACACATAGTGCAGGACCCACTGAATGGCCAAATACAGGTCGTATGTTTGAAAGGAAGGTGTCTATCACTACTGACCTTTACTGGTGTCACTGCCTTTGTGATCTTAACAAATCTATCGGAGGCTCAGTTGATTCCACGGTATGTCTTCATTGAGTCCCCCTTTATTTGTTTTCAATTTATAAACCCATCTTTGTTCCTTTTCCAGGAGTCTATTATTTATCCCTGCATGAGGGATAAGTTTCTTTATGATTGACCATCTTTTGTCTTTTTCGCTGTGGTTCTTTTCCAGGAAGTGTGATGTCAGTTTGGTGGATGCTTTTTTACACTGGATCATGCTTATGTGTTCACTTATCTGAATTTAGATTTTCCTCGTAGTCATTCTTATGTAGCAGAGGCCACCTGGACATGTGATGACATATACTACATTGCTACTATTGCAATTAGTATGTGACCTCTGCTCCCAAGGAGTTAGGAGGCCAAGGTCGATTCTTTTGGACTGTTTAGTGAGTGGACATACAGAGCAGTTAAAGCAAGCAGAATGGTGGCTAGGTACGCCCACAACAAAATCTGTACACTCAGTAGATATGCCTAAGAGTCTGTATCGTGAATGTCCATATATCGTTTGGTGCTCTGGAGGAGGAAGAGTCACCTGATCCTCCTCTATCGGAAGAGAACATTTTCAAAATTGAATTCAAACGGGATCTCCGAGCACTCAAAAAAATCGATCATATATTGAGGTTGTGGTATCAACTGTTCTTTTATTGCAGTATCCAATTCTAGTCCTTACACTAGGACTTTCCGCTTTCCCAATTGCCAACACGTGTTTCGTCTTAAGCTGTAATCGTGACAGCAGACTTCCTCAGGGCTATAATATAAATACAAAAGTATTAAAAGAAGAGGAAACTCTAGAAGAATTAAAAAGACCAATCACAAGGGTCAAAGACCCGAGGGGCACCCAACACGTGCCGTGTTTAGTCCTAAAAGTCAGACCAACGAGTAATTTGATATTATTTGTGAGTGATATCAGTGGAGTGAAGAAAGAGGTGCTGTAATCAATGCACTCAGAACAGTGCAGTTCTCATGCAATTTAGTGCGGAGTGCCAAGCATCCATGTTACATGCCATGTAACTCATCTAGTTGTGATTGTGGCTAAGTTAGTAGCCAAAAGTGTGAATGCATTCATGTGAGTATATGGGTGGTTTAAAGCAACTATCACTGTGATTGTATGGGAGCTATGACTAACCTAAATCTCAATGTATTCCAGATTGATCATCATGTTCAAGATATCAAATAAATCCTCTTAATTCGGTCCGGGTAGGCGTAGCATACTAGGTGAGCTCTATGGCATGTCAGTGGACGATCACAGAATGTAATTATTCTGAAATGTAATTCAAAGGCCATCCAAGTAGCGGTATGCAGTGGGGCAGATTATCTTACCTTAAATTTCCCAATAGTCTTGAGTGTAGACCGGATATGGGTAATGAAGTAAGGTTGAGGTGTGTAATGGGAAAAAGGCCAGTATATATCTCTCTGATTGGAAGAACATGTGAGTAATATAAATAAGTCAGTATATTCCCATTTAGCATTCTAACGACCATGGCCGATAGGTATCTAGACAATACGTACATCTTAGTACTGGCTATCACATACCAACAATGCATGGTGGGTCGCACTAACTTAAATTGTGTTATGGGTACCTGCATATCCTAAAGCCAGCACATCTATATAATCACCACGACCAATATTCATATGTATTCCAGTAAACTGCTGGACAGTGAAATACAGTAACAAGAAGTAACATCTCTTGTAATGTCAAAGTGAAGTAAAATTACATGCTGAGCCTCCGGACCAGATCTGTTCCTAACTGCTGCTCAACACCCACAACAGGCAGCTCCCTCCCTCAGTCCCAACTCTGAACATGGGCTTGCCCTGCCATACTCTGCTTCCAATGGGGGGTGTCGACTTCCATTACTATCTCGGGTAGAGGTGTATCCTGGGGCTCTGTGTAGGGTCTCAGTCTCTGAAATGCAACAGAAGCTACCACTAAGCAGGATGCAATCTCCTCAATGAACAATTAAAGGGTAGCTGTGTGTGAATACCAATGTAAAAGGCAGTGGCCAGGCATGCACAGGCTTCTCTCTCTGTCACTGTCGCCAAGATCCTAGTAATTTCCTCCCAGTAATGCTCTAACTCTGGGCATGTCCAGAACATGTAATAAACCTTGGCCCCCACCTCTCCACACCTCGGGCACTTTGCACTCTCCATAGCAAAGTGTCTAATAATCTTACCAGACGTAAGATATGCCCTATGAAGTACATATAAATCAATACGTTTGACTCTGGCGTTCCTGGAAACCTTAAGCATGCGTTGTAGGATTGCTCCCCAGTCATTTTCCGGAATGGGAGTCCCCAGATCTCCCTCCCATTGTTCTCTAAGGATCTCAAGCAGCAGGATCTCATCCCCCCAGATTGCTCTATAAAGGCAGATGACTGCCTTAAAGGTCCCCGATGAGGTAACTAAATATTGGCAACTTTTGGAATGTGGGTGTTCCAATGCGCCCCCTCGCCAATGTTTGTGAATGGCTGCCTCCTTAGAGGAGATATTGGCCCTGCAGCAAGTCATAACTGGACCAAAACTCTTCACATGGGAGGAGTATGCTATCCTCAAAAAGGGACCCAAGGGTCGATGCACCTGCCTCCATCCAATCCGGTAACACATTCCAGACTCCCCCATGTGGTAGCACCTCCAGGAATGTCAAAGGGATATCCGGGGAGTAAGGCCATCTTATCCGCTCCCGTCTTAGACTTCGAGTCCAACAGCGGCGCATCACTCTAAACTCAGTGGGGTCGGTCCCAGGGCAGGGGAGCTGAAAAAGCACCTTGATCTAACTGGGAAGATCAGGTACGGATGGTCCCATTCTCCTCCCAGGGGTGAGTCTGCCAGCAATCCATTGTGCGAACCATTGTAGTTGTGCTGCCAAGTAGTATGCTTTGAAATCGTGGACGCGTAGACCACCCTCTTCTCTAGAGCGACGTATCATGGACAATGCTACCCGCCTCCTGCCAGTGCCACAAAGGAAGCTTGTGATAAGCGCGTCAATATGCTGGAATAATGCCTGAGGGACCCTGATCGGCAACACCACAAATAGATACAGCAGGCGGGGGAGGGCTATCATCTTCAGTAAAGCCACCCGGCCCGCCACCGATAGGGGAAGCGTCTTCCAAAATTCAGTACTGGAGTGAAACACCTGAATGGCCTCCCCTACATTTCCTTCTAGTAAGTTAATTGGATCGTGGTAAATTTGTACTCCCAGATACGGCAAGCATCTGGATTCTCACTGGAGCATACCCATGTCCCCTGGCGGATCTCTGGATGTAGACGTGGGGAAAATGTATGACTTTTGCCAATTAACGCGGAGCCCAGAGAGAGCCAAATCGTTCCAACAAATCTCGGGCACCTCTAAATGGCATCTCTGCATCTTGGAAAAAAATTAATAGATCATCTGTATATAAGGCAACATGAAGGGTCTGAGATCCGATCCTAATACCCTCATAAGCGTTCCCAGCCCTGGCATGACAAGCCAACGGCTCCATCACCAGGGCAAAAAGGAGTGGTGACAGCGGGCAGCCCTGTCTATGCCACGTCCCACTGTATAACGTTCCGATGTGATACGCCCCGTCTTCACTCTGGCAGAGGAAGCAGCATACAGTAATTTAGTCCAGTTAACAAAACCCTTGCCTAATGCCGAATCTAGTCATCGCACTATAGAGGAAGCTCCACTCTAGTCTATCGGACTCTTTTTCGATGTCTACTGCAAAGATCACCGCCCGCTCTTTATCATAGGAGTCTGCCTCCAACAGTGCAAGGAGTCTGCAGATATTGAGTGCCGTATTTTGGCCCAGATAAATCCTGCCTGATCAACATGGACCAGAGTAGATATGTGAGGCAGCAGCCGCATAGCCAGTTTAACATAGACAATGGCCTATTGGCCTTCTTATCACATGCCGACTTTCCCAGTTTTAATAGTGGCACAATTAAAACCTTCCTAGTTTATGAAGGAAGCAAATCCGTAGTCTTGGTGGATCTGTAAAGGTCAACTAACCTGGGGGCAAGTGCATCCACATAAGTGGAGTAGAACTTAACTGGCAGCCTGTCTGCATCCGATGTTTTATTCCGAGCCATGGATTTTATAACTGCTCGGATCTCAGAGAGAGTAATAACACCTCCCAATTCATCAGCCTCTGCTGGGGACACAGTGGGGAGCCTCAGGTGTCAGGAAGTTTGCAATGTCTGCTAATGGGCAATCAGTCACAGTATGATACAGAGCAGAATAGTATTCATATAACTCCTGGTTGAAGGAATCCTGTCTATGTAATGTAGAGCCGTCAGCAACAGTAAGCTCCACAATGACCGAGCCACGCTTGAATGGGTTCACCAGCCAGGCTAACAATAATCCCGTATGGTACCTCTCTGCGTGTACGCGTATCATATATTGCCTATAGTCAAAACATTGCAACCTCTCCACTTGTTCCGCCACCTTTTCTCTAGCCGCAAGTATTTCGGGTTGTAATTCTGGGTGTCCCAGTCTATGTTGTTCGAGGGCTCTCAGCTCGTCCTCAAAGGATGAGACTTCAAATAGGAGTATCCTGCGGACGTCCACAGATTCAGAAATGCAGGTGCCACGGATCATTACTTTAAAACTATCCCATTCTACTAGAGGGAATGACCCAGAACCTGCGTTTTCATCAAAATAACAACATATAGCTGCTCTGACTGTATCTCGGAATACCGGATCTTCCAAGGATTCCGGTTTTAATCTCCACATCGGAATACAGTGTTCAGTCCACATCCAGTCCAGTCCCAACAGGAGAGGTTTGTAATCAGAGATAGTACGGGATAGGTATTCGGTAGTTTGAACCATCCTGTGCACATCCGGTAAGCTCAAAAGTGTGTGTAGACGCACATACAAGTCGTGCAGACCAGAAAAGAAAGAGTAATCACGTTCTTCCGCATGTTGCAACAGTCAGGAGTCCACCCCCCCATTCTTTTTGCCAAACAGCGAATGCACAGCCATTCTGTGGGTCTGTGAATCCCACAACGGAGGATGGGATCAATCTAAGGCGGGATCCACCACACAGTTATAGTCTACTCCCAGGATTATCGAGCCCATCAAATGGAGGGCCAACACTCGAGAAAGGTCTTCAAAGAACACTGCTTTGTCCACATTCGGGCCATATAAACTACACTACCTTAAGCAACATCACGCCCATCCAGACAGCCAGTAACCACAACATACTGGCCGGCTGGAGCTATCACCTGTTCTATACATTGAAAGGGGACACCCCTGGGGGCACCCATATCATGACCCCCCGCATAAGCTGAGTATGTGGTAAAATCTGCCTGTCCTCTCCATCTACGCCGCAACACTGCGCCTTCTTTGGCCAGAAGATGGGTCTCCTGAAGAAGCACAATCTGTACTCCCTGTCTATTAAGATAGGAGAATACTTGGTGTCTTTTCATCGGGGTATGCATCCCCCTAATGTTCCAAGATAAGATCTTATAGGTTACGGAGGTAGCCATCGCATGTATAAGGTAGAAACCATGGGGCAACACCCATTCCCAGGTCCCGAGTATGGATCCACCCCCCCAGCAGCAAAACAGGAGACATTGATACAGGGCACACACCATGTTCTTCCCCTCAACAGTCAAACAACAAACATCTCAACTTCCACACCCCAGGACAAGCAGGTAAGTACCCCCATCCAAACAATCATCCAACTCACATGCATGCATGGGTGAACCCACCAAAACCGTAAGGAAAGTTGGAGGGAAGGCCAAAAAGGAATGCCCCACTCAGCCATCCCCCATCCAGCAAGTAATAGATGGTAGGGGAAAAGAATAGAGTCCCAACATTCCTGCGAGAGCCCCCTATTCACCCATCAAAATGTCACCGGGACCTCGACAAGCAGCTCACATCAGTTATCATTAGACTCAAGTGCGCCAGTAGTTTCAGATGATATCATCTGCTGTGCCAGGCGTAACAGTTGGTAGAATGTCATCAGAGTTCTCATCTGAACTGGCGTCATGGGATAGATCAGATTCCTGGGCAGCGTCCCCAGCCAGCGAAGATGACGGACTTGTTCCTCTCCTGCTCAGTGCTGCTACTACTTCAACCACCCGACATTGCTCCCTCTGGACCTCCTCCCCTGATGCAGCCATACCACATGTATTCCCACTTCGCCATCTTGATTTTCATTGCCTACGAGATTGAGGTGGTGACTCTCTGTCAGCATCAGCTCATGGATGTGTTTCAAACCGGTCCCACACCATCTTCGGGCAGCAGAAGAAATGTGCACCCTCCGGGGTTACTACTCTCGATTGGGCCGGGAATAACATAGCATAGATCAATCCCATTTGGCATAGGTGCAGCTTGGCAGTCGACCATTGCTTCTGGACCTCTCTGGTAAAATCAGGAAAGATCATCACCTTGCTGTTATCCACCCTGATGTCTCCACTTTCCCTGGCCTGTGCAAAGATATGGCCCCGGTCTCAATAGTAGAGAAGCCTGGCAACCACCTGCCTGGATGGCTCACCCAGCAACGGTGGTCGAGCAAGGACCCTTTGCGCCCTCTCTGGGTGGAAAATCAGGAAAGGCCCTCTGGTGCCACTGCCTCACGGAGACCAGAGCTCCAGGTAGACCACTGTGTCATTTCCCTCCGCATGTTCGGGTAGACCTATGATGCGGACATTATTCCTCTGTGATCTGTTTTCACTGTCCTCTGCCCTGAGTTCCAGGGTGTGTACTTTGTTCTCCATTTGTGTCATCCGCTCCTGCATCGTCGCCATATCTGTAGGGAAGTCACTCATGTCTCTTTCCATTGTTGTGACTCTGTCAGGTAACGGGTTGTGGTCATCTTTTAGTAAGTTAAAGTCTGATCTCAAGCTGTCAAATTTCTTTTCCAATGCCTCTCTAGATGCAGTAATGGCCTGCAAGAGATCCAACAGAGTGGCCTCACTCTGTAGGCCCTCCGGTAGCAGCGGCCTCTCAGCGTCCGCTACATCAACCAACATCGCAGCTCCGGCCTGATCCCTAGCGCCCAGTTCATGCTTTCTGGAGGTCTTGCCCATGACTAAGAGGGAGCAAGCAACTGGAGGCTGCCCCAAAGGTATCTATGGTTTCTATGGGTAGTCGTCAAGGTCCGTCGCTCATGAGATGAAGCGCACTATTTCTAGAATAGGCGAGCCTTTTACAAGTCGCAATAGGTAGGCCCAGCCGAACCAGCCAAGAAATTCTGCGAGGGTGGGACTAGTGATGGCCACCTCTATGAGTATGCAGTATTCCTCTGGGCAGAAATTAGGTTTCAGGCGCACCCAGTAGCAACGTAGGGTCGAGCATTAGCCACCTAATGGTAGTAATGATTCATTGAGGAGAGAGGCTGGTCATATCCAAACTGTGGGCGGGTGCCAGTGCGGGCTGAATCAGAGACAGTCCCAGGCCCCAGGTGGTAGCCCGTAAAGCAGGATCCTTATCTCCCGCACTGGAGGCAGGGGGTAAGTTATAACACAGCAGGACCCTAAGTGTTGTCTCCTAAAAAGTAATCCAATCAGAGGATAAGGCAGTAGGGTCCCAACTGCTGCCACCACTCAACTCACAGACAGGCAGCAGGGTCCTATGTGTCTCCAGAAGTCTGGGGGGCCCCTGCCGATATACGGGACCATAAGCTACAGTCAAGAGCTCCCTGCAGTGCACTGTGAGTGTGGCAGGTGCAGTCAGGCCTCCACCCGAGTTCTTCCTCCACAGCTGGGCGGGCAGGATACTTTGCACTAGGGTCGGACCACGCCGGCCAACAGCAGGAGTCAAGGTAGTAGGTCCCCAACCACAGCCACTGCTCACCTCACAGTTAGGCAGTAGGGTCCCATATGTCTTCAGATGGCTGGGGGGGAGGACCCCCGATATGTGGGTTGATAAACTCTATTCAGACGCTCCCCCAGTGTACAGCGAACATTAGGTGCAGTTGGGCCTCTGCCCAGGTTCTTCTGTCACAGTTGGAGGGGCAGGATTTTGTGCCCCGTGCCTGGGCTGGAACAGCCAGCAGAAGTGGCCCCAGGAGCCGTTCAACATGAGCCTTGTGCACCTCTGATAGGGACCCCGGGGAGAGCACCCCATTCAGGGAGGGCACCAGCGTCGGAGCAGGATGCGGCTCTTCCTCCTGCCGATCGGCTACCTGCTCCACTGTCTCCATCGCTCCTGGGGGTCTTCGAAGTTCCCAGACCAGCCGCTAAAGCACTAGGCTCACCTGCCGACAGTCGGGTCCAGTAGTATGCGCAATAGTATCCTGCACACAGCGGGCGCATCTGTCTGGCGTCTGGCAACACCACTTCTCCGTCACTGCGAGGCCACCGCCATCTTGATCCGCAGCCTCACTTCCACTAATACAGTTTGAGGGGAAAAATGGGATTTGGTGGTCCGCGCAGCTGGTATTCACCTGCCCCCTTTGGTGCGCCTAAGTGAGGGGGCATTAATGGAGGGGCCTCTGGGTCAGGTACTCCCGGCAGTATAACTCTGGGGGGGTTAGGCCGAGTGCAGCTCAGAGCAGTGCTGCTCACTCCATCTGCATTAGGCCACGCCCCTTCACGATTTTTTATAGTGTTGGATGAGGAAGTGCAGGTACTCACAAAGATCAAGGAATCGTTGTCCTGTTTAGAGTTGGTCTCAAGTAAGGCATCTCTAGGAATGTTACGTGCCCGCTTCTGTGCCCTTACAATGATCTTTTCTGGATATTATTTTTTGTAAAGTTTTTTGGTGAGTGTCTTGGCTTCTTTCGTAAAGTCTCGATTGTCTGAACAATTTGTTCTGATCCGTAGAAACTGCAGCACGGGCAAATTTTCTCTGAGGGCCCAGGGGTGAGCGCTTTTGAAATGCAGAAGGCTGTTTTGATCTGTGGGCTTTGTATATAAAAAGCTGGTGAGTCTTCCATCCTTTGCCATGATGTTAACCCCTTCGGTGCCTATGACGAGCTGGACTCGTCATGGCACACAGTGGGCGTGTGCTCATGACGAGTCCAGCTCGTCATGGGACCCACCCACGGGGGGAGCGCTGGCGCTCCCCCGTGGGAATCCGATCCTGGTATTTTTTGGGGGAAGGCAGGGAAGCCCTTCCCCTGCCTCCCCCGCCCCCGCACACGTCATCAATGACGCCAGCTCGCGAGGCGCGCTGACGTCATTGGGGGTTTCCCTTTCTTCCCCGACGCGCTGGAAGCCATTTGCTTCCAGCGTGTCGGGGAATAAAGGTTAGTTTTGGCTCCGGGGAGGGGGCGTTTTAAACAAAAGAGGCATCGAGGGAAAGGAAAGGGTTTTCCTTTCCCCCGATGCCTCTTTTGTGCATTCCTGCTGCACGATCATGCGATCGTGCAGCAGGAATGCCCACTAGACACCAGGGAATTTTTTTTTGATTATTTGAAATGGAAGTACTGTTTGGGGGATCGGCCCCTTGGGCAAGGGTCGCTCCCCTTTTGGGGGCCATATGTTTTGGTGGTCTGCCCCCCTGGGGGGGGGCAGTTTTTACCGCTGTAGCCCACTAGACCACCAGGGAGAAACAGTGGGGAGTGGCCCCTTGGACAAGGGTCACTCCCCTTTGGGGGCATTTTTTGTGGCTGTCTGCCCCCATGGGGGGGCAGATCGGCCAATTAATAATTGATATAGTGCCCACTAGTCCACCAGGGATTTATTTGTGGAGAGTGACCCCTTGGGCAAGGGTCACTCTCCTTTGGGGGCAATATTTGTGGCTGTGTCTGCCCCCCAGGGGGGCAGATCACCATGATTATTTTTTAAATTGGGCCCACTAGACCACCAGGGATTTGTTTGAGGGGAGTGGCCCCTTGGGCAAGGGTCACTCCCCTATGGGGAGCATTAATTTGGCCGTTTCTGCCCCCCTGGGTGGGCAGATCGGCTGATTTTTTTTGTATGGCCACTAGGCCACCAGGGATTTTTTATGGGGACTGGCCCCTTGGGCAAGGGTCGCTCCCCTTGGGGGCATTGTTTGTGGCTGTCTGCCCCCATGGGGGGCAGATGTCGCCATTTTTTTATATTTGGCCCACTAGACCACCAGGGATTTGTTTTTGGGGAGTGGCCCCTTGGGCAAGGGTTGCTCCCCTTTGGGGAGCATTAATTTGGCCGTTTCTGCCACCCTGAGGGGCAGATCGGCTGATTTGTTTTTTTGTAGGTCCACTAGGCCACCAGGGTTTTTTTTTTATGTTGGGGAGCGGCCCCTTGGACAAGGGTCGCTCCCCTTTATGGGCTGATGTTTGTGGCCATTTCTGCCCTCTTTGGGTGGCAGAATAGCAGTATGTTTTTAGGCCCATCTGCCCCCAAGGAGGGCAGAAGCCACTAGACACCAGGGTTTTTTTAATTTTTGTGTTGGGGAGTGGCCTCAAGGGCAAGGGTTGCTCCCCTTTTACGGGGGTGAATATTTTATTTATACTCTTCGGCCCACCTACCCCTTAGCTTGGCTGGTGGATTGTGTGTGGACTGGTGCATTATTTGCATATGTGATTGTAATGTTTTTTTCCTCCTTTTTATTCTAGTGTAAAGCTTTTGATTCCTGTTTGTGGTTTCGGCAGTGGTTGTTCTGCAGTTTTGCGTAATTGCATTTATTTGGTAAGAAAAATATTTTTGTTGTATTTACTCCAAATGAGTATTATTGTCATGCATGAATGAATTTTTTTGTAAGTGGTGTCATAATGGCAGCATATTTGTTAGTGTTCAGAGCATGAAATTCTTTGCGATGTGTTTTGCATTGTCTTATGTGTAATTTATTTTCTCTTCTTTTTTAGTGGGATATTGTTGATCTTCACTGTGTCTGTGCAGAGTAGGTGGTGGTGAGTCTAGTTGCTTCTTTCACGTGAGTGGTATAGTGTTGGAGTATATAGGTCTTTGTGATAAAGCTACATTTTGTTTATTTCTTTTTTTACAAAGGGTTTGTTGTTGTTGACTTGTTTGACAAGTAACCTTTATTAGTAAGCATTATGGCTAGCCGTAGAATGACTGCTCAGCAGGTGGTTGGTTTGCTTCTTGAATCTTCCTCTGAGCAGGATTATGAGACTGACAGTGCGTCTGAGGGAGAGGAGGGAGGGGAAGATTCAGGCAGTGAGTTTTCTCTCCACATGGAATCATCGGATGATGAAGGTACTCTCAGTGCAGATGAAGCTACTCTCGGTGTGGATGAATCTACTCTCAGTGCGGATGAAGTGCCTGTTTTAGAGGAGGATACTACTGTGCCGATGGTGCAAGAGGCATCTGGATTGCAGCCTGGGGCTGCTAGGCTTCCTACTGGAAGTGCTGGACTCTGGGTTGATCCAAACATGGTGCAGCCAGTGTTGCCTGCCTTTAGTGGTTATGCAGGGTGTAGAGTGGATTGTGAACATTTTTTGCCTATACAGTTTTTTCAGTTGTTTATGGATGATGTATTTTTGGGTGAGATTGTTGAGCAGACAAAATTGTATGCTGAACAGTTTTTGAGGGACAACAGTGCCAGACTTAGGCCCCACTCTAGAGCTACCCGGTGGAGTCCCACAAATCTGGAAGAGATGAAGAAGTTTTTGGGTTTGACTTTCTTGATGGGTTTGATAAGGAAGCCGTCCATGGGTTCATATTGGTCTACCAGTCCCTTGATGCCAACGGCCATATTTCCTGCAGTTATGACTCGTGATCGGTATTTACTTTTGCTTCAGATGCTGCATTTTGTTGATAATGCTTTGGCGTTGCCACGAGATCACCCTGAATGTGACCGTCTTTTTAAGATTCGGCCTGTTCTTGATCACTTTGTAGATCGATTTTCAGAGATCTATACTCCAGGGAAAGAAATATCTATTGATGAGTCTTTGGTCCTGTTCAAGGGTCGTTTGGTTTTTAGGCAGTACATTCCTAGCAAGAGGCCACGCTATGGAATTAAGCTGTATATGTTGTCTGAGAGTAGGACAGGATATGTTTTTAATTTCCGTGTGTACACTGGTAGGGATTCCACTATTGACCCCCTGGTTGTCCATCCACTTTTGGAGTTTCAGAGAAAATTGTGTGGGATCTTGCTAGAGGACTGTTTAACAGAGGCCACCATTTGTACCTTGATAACTTCTACACTGCTGTGCAATTGTTTAAGGAATTGTTCAAAGTGGACACTTTTGCTTGTGGCACAATCCGCTCTAACCGTAAAGGTTATCCAAAAGAGCTTGTTTGCAAAAAACTTCAGAGGGGACAGTGCAGTTCCTTGCGTAGTGATGAACTACTAGCTGTGAAATTTGTGGACAGGAGGGATGTGTACATGCTGACTACCATCCATGATGAGAGTACTTCACCTGTGGCTGTTTGGGGTCAGATTGCTGAAGTGCACAAACCTGTGTGCATTTTAGACTACAATAAGCACATGGGTGGTGTTGATAGAGTAGATCAGAGGTTGGAACCTTACACTGCTATTCGTAAGGCTTACATTTGGTATAAGAAGTTGGCCATCCATCTCTTCAATTTAGCAACTTTCAATGCTTTTGTTGTGTTCAAGGAGTGTTCTCCTGCGTCAAAGTTGACTTTTGTTCAGTTTCAGCAGTCTGTCATAGGCAGCCTTGTTGTTGTGGAACAGGCAAGTGTTCCTAAAGTTGGCGTGGTGGAGGATGTGGCTCGATTGAAAGATCGCCACTTTCCTGATCACATTCCTCCTACACCCTCAAAAGACTTTCCCACTAGGAGATGTAGAGTCTGTTGGCGAAGAGGTACGTGGAAGGAGACTCGTATGTACTGCCCTGAGTGTCCTTCTAACCCTGGGCTGTGTGTGCCTGCTTCTTATAGAGCGTACCACAAGCAAAAGAATTATTGGGAGCAACCATGAGTGGTAAAGTGAACTGCCTGGTCTGTAATGTTTAAGAATTGTTGTTCTGTTTCAAGGTTGGCATTAGTGCAATGTATTTAGTTTCAGATTTTGTGTTAGTAGATTTGCATCTATTTGCAATTTGTTTGTGTTTTCTTTTTTGTATAAAAAAATCCTAAATGTGATGGTGGTGTGTGTAGGCTGGTACTTGGCTGGCGGTGTGCGTGGAGTGTCGCTTGGCTGGCGGTGTGCGTGGAGTGGCTCTTGGCTGGCGGTGTGCGTGGAGTGGCACTTGGCTGGCGGTGTGCGTGAAGTGGAGCTTGGCTGGCGGTGTGCGTGGAGTGGCGCTTGGCTGGCAGTGTGCGTGGAGTGGCGCTTGGCTGGAGGTGTGCGTGGACTGGCGCTTGGCTGGCGGTGTGCGTGGGCTGGCGCTTGGCTGGCGGTGTGCGTGGACTGGTGCTCGGCTGGCGGTGTGTGAGTAGTGACTTGCTGCTGGTCACTACACACACTGCTAGCCGAGCGACACTCCACGCAATCCATCAGCTTGTGTGGTTGCTGTGTTAGGAATGTGGGCGTGTGAAAGTGATGGGCCTTTGAATGGCGTTGTCTGCTGGTGTGAGTGTTGTAATGTGATGGGCCCGCGGCTGACGGTGTGAATGGTTTTGTATGTGTCACACGTATGAAAGGTGTATGAATGGCCTGTAAAGAGGTTGGTGCCTTGTTGTGCCTTTACAGCTCACGAGCTGTGAGTCAATGGTTCAGTTTCTCGTCCTTTCAATTATTAACAGTGCATTTCATTTTTGTGAAATCACTTGTTAATACAATTGTATATACTGAACCATCACTCACCCTCGTGCCAAATCCAACCAGTATGTGTGTGTGCTTGAGGATTAGATGGCTGTGCAGTAATATTTTTTTTTTGTCTTTCTCAAGCAGGGTGTACCTTGTCCCTTTTTGTGAATGTTGTATTGTGTTTGTTTCGTGCCTGGTGGTGTGAATGGTCTTGTGTGTATCACGTATGAAAGGTGTGTGAATGGCCTGTAAAGCGGTTGGGGCCTTGACATGGCTTTACAGCTCACGAGCTGCGAGTCACTGGTTCAGTTTTTTGTCCTTTCAATTATTGACAGTGCATTTCATTTTTGTGAAATCTCTTGTTAATAAAATTGTATATACTGAACCATCACTTGCCCTCGTGCCAAATCCAACCAGTATGTGTGTGTGCTTGAGGAACAGATGGCTGTGCAGTAATATTTGTCTTTTTAGTCTCTCTGCCAAGGTGTACATTCCATCTAAGAATAACCTACCAACTGTAGATATTGTCGTAAACGAAACACCCATGGGAGTACATGGTGATATCTCTCTTGGGGATCCCAACAAGTTATGTTACCCACAATGTCTTGCAAACCTCAAAATGTCTGTCACATTTTCCTTGCAATATTGTGCCAAAATGTTCACGCTGCAGAAATAAACAACACATTATCTCAAAACGACCTGGTTTTGCAAGGAGGGTCACCTGGGTTTTGGCCCGGGGCTCGGCGACCACCTAGGGAAACCTACCAAACCCACACATTTCTGAAAAGTAGACACCAGGGGATTCCAGGGAGGTATGGCTTGCGTGGATCCCCCAACGTTTCTTACCCAGAATCCCTGCAAACCTGACATTTGGCTGAAAGAAATCACTTTTTCACACATTTTTGTGTGGTAATGTTGTGGCATCACGGGGCTGACACAAATTTCCTACCACCCAGTGTTCCCCCAGGTCTCCCGATAAAATGGTGCCTCACTCGGGTGGGAGGCCCAAGTACCGCGACAGGCAGGGCCCACAACGTATTGAGGCAACCTCAAAATTGCCTATCACAAAACGACCTGGCTTTTGCAAGGGTGGTGCCATGACGTTTTGGCCCGGGGCTCGGCGGCCACCTAGGGAAACCTACAAACCCACACATTTCTGAAAAGTAGACACCCAGGGGATTCCAGGGAGGTATGGCTTGCGTGGATCCCCAACGATTTCTTACCCAGAATCCCCTGCAAACCTCAAATTTGGCTGAAAAAATCCCTTTTTCACATATTTTTGTGTGGTAAGTTGTGGCATCACGGGCTGACACAAATTTCCTACCACCCAGCGTTCCCCAGGTCTCCCGATAAAATGGTGCCTCACTCGGGTGGGAGGCCCAAGTACCCGCGACAGGCAAAGGCCCACAACGTATTGAGGTGACCTCAAAATGGCCTACCACAAAACGACCTGGTTTTGCAAGGGGTCCCATGACGCTTTGGCCCGGGGCTCGGCGGCCACCTAGGAAACCTACCAAACCCACATATTTCTGAAAATCAGACACCCGGGGATTCCAGGGAGGTATGGCTTGCATGGATCCCCAACGTTTTCTTACCCAAAATCTCCTGCAAACCTGATATTTTGCTGAAAAAAATCACTTTTTCACACATTTTTGTGTGGTAAAGTTGTGGCATCACGGGGCTGACACAAATTTCCTACCACCCAGCGTCCCCCCAGGTCTCCCGATAAAAATGGTGCCTCACTTGGGTGGGAGGCCTAAGTACCCGCGACAGGCAAGGGCCCAAAACATTTTGTGATCGGCAATTTTGATGTCGCCTCAATACGTTGTGGGCCCTTGCCTGTCACGGGTACTTGGGCCTCCCACCCGAGTGAGGCACCATTTTTATTGGGAGACCTGGGGGAACGCTGGGTGGTAGGAAATTTGTGTCAGCCCCGTGATGCCACAACTTTACCACACAAAAATGTGTGAAAAAAGGGATTTTTTCAGCAAAATGTCAGGTTTGCACGGGATTCTGGGTAAGAAAACGTTGGGGGATCCACGCAAGCCATACCTCCCTGGAATCCCCCGGGTGTCTACTTTTCAGAAATGTGTGGGTTGGGTAGGTTTCCCTAGGTGGCCACCGAGCCCCGAGCCAAAACGTCATGGGACCCCCCTTGCAAAACCAGGTCGTTTTATGATAGGCCATTTTGAGGTCGCCTCAATACGTTGTGGGCCCTTGCCTGTCGCGGGTACTTGGGTCTCCCACCCGAGTGAGGCACCATTTTTATCGGGAGACCTGGGGAACGCTGGGTGGTAGGAAATTTGTGTCAGCCCCGTGATGCCACAACTTTACCACACAAAAATGTGTGAAAAAGGTATTTTTTCAGCAAAATGTCAGGTTTGCAGGGATTCTGGGTAAGAAAACGTTGGGGGATCCATGCAAGCCATACCTCCCTGGAATCCCCGGGTGTCTACTTTTCAGAAATGTGTGGGTTTGGTAGGTTTTCCTAGGTGGCCACCGAGCCCCGGGCAAAAACGTCATGGGACCCCCCTTGCAAAACCAGGTCGTTTTATGATAGGCCATTTTGAGGTCGCCTCAATACGTTGTGGGCCCTTGCCTGTCGCGGGTACTTGGGCCTCCCACCCGAGTGAGGCACCATTTTTATCGGGAGACGTGGAGGAACGCTGGGTGGTAAGAAATTTGTGTCAGCCCCGTGATGCCACAACTTTACCACACAAAAATGTGTGAAAAAAGGGATTTTTTTCAGCAAAATGTCATGTTTGCAGGGGATTCTGGGTAAGAAAACGTTGGGGGATCCACGCAAGCCATACCTCCCTGGAATCCCCCGGGTGTCTACTTTTCAGAAATGTGTGGGTTTGGTAGGTTTCCCTAGGAGGCCACCGAGCCCCGGGGCAAAACGTCATGGGACCCCCCTTTGCAAAACCAGGTCGTTCTATGATAGGCCATTTTGAGGTCGCCTCAATACGTTGTGGGCCCTTGGCTGTCGCGGGTACTTGGGCCTCCCACCCGAGTGAGGCACCATTTTTATCGGGAGACGTGGGGGAACGCTGGGTGGTAGGAAATTTGTGTCAGCCCCGTGATGCCACAACTTTACCACACAAAAATGTGTGAAAAAGGGATTTTTTTCAGCAAAATGTCAGGTTTGCAGGGGATTCTGGGTAAGAAAACGTTGGGGGATCCACGCAAGCCATACCTCCCTGGAATCCCCGGGTGTCTACTTTTCAGAAATGTGTGGGTTTGGTAGGTTTCCCTAGGTGGCCACCGAGCCCCGGGCCAAAACGTCATGGGACCCCCCTTGCAAAATCAGGTCGTTTTATGATAGGCCATTTTGAGGTCGCCTCAATACGTTGTGGGCCCTTGCCTGTCGCGGGTACTTGGGCCTCCCACCCGAGTGAGGCACCATTTTTATCGGGAGACGTGGGGGAACGCTGGGTGGTAGGAAATTTGTGTCAGCCCCGTGATGCCACAACTTTACCACACAAAAATGTGTGAAAAAAGGGATTTTTTTCAGCAAAATGTCAGGTTTGCAGGGGATTCTGGGTAAGAAAACGTTGGGGGATCCATGCAAGCCATACCTCCCTGGAATCCCCCGGGTGTCTACTTTTCAGAAATGTGTGGGTTTGGTAGGTTTCCCTAGGTGGCCACCGAGCCCCGGGCCAAAACGTCATGGGACCCCCCTTGCAAAACCAGGTCTTTTTATGATAGGCCATTTTGAGGTTGCCTCAATACGTTGTGGGCCCTTGCCTGTCGCGGGTACTTGGGCCTCCCCCCGAGTGAGGCACCATTTTTATCGGGAGACGTGGGGGAACGCTGGGTGGTAGGAAATGTGTGTCAGCCCCGTGATGCCACAACTTTACCACACAAAAATGTGTGAAAAAAGGATTTTTTTCAGCAAAATGTCAGGTTTGCAGGGGATTCTGGGTAAGAAAACGTTGGGGGATCCACGCAAGCCATACCTCCCTGGAATCCCCCGGGTGTCTACTTTTCAGAAATGTGTGGGTTTGGTAGGTTTCCCTAGGTGGCCGCGAGCCCCGGGCCAAAACGTCATGGGACCCCCTTGCAAAACCAGGTCGTTTTGTGATAGACCATTTTGAGGTCGCCGCAATACGTTGTGGGCCCTTGCCTGTCGCGGGTACTTGGGCCTCCCGCCCGAGTGAGGCACCATTTTTATCGGGAGACCTGGGGGAACGCTGGGTGGTAGGAAATTTGTGCCAGCCCCGTGATGCCACAACTTTACCACACAAAAATGTGTGAAAAAAGGGATTTTTTCAGCCAAATTTCAGGTTTGCAGGGGATTCTGGGTAAGAAAACTTTGGGGGATCCACGCAAGCCATACCTCCCTGGAATCCCCCGGGTGTCTACGTTTCAGAAATGTGTGGGTTTGGTAGGTTTCCCTAGGTGGCCGCCGAGTCCCGGGCCAAAACGTCATGGGACCTCCCTTGCAAAACCAGGTCGTTTTGTGATAGGCCATTTTGAGGTCGCCTCAATACGTTGTGGGCCCTTGCCTGTCGCGGGTACTTGGGCCTCCCACCCGAGTGAAGCCCCATTTTTATTGGGAGATCTGGGGGAACGCTGGGTGGTAATAAATTTGTGTCAGCCCCGTGATGCCACAACTTTACCACACAAAAATGTGTGAAAAAAGGGATTTTTTCAGCCAAATTTCAGGTTTGCAGGGGATTCTGGGTAAGAAAACGTTTGGGGATCCACACAAGCCATACCTCCCTGGAATCCCCCGGGGGTCTACTTTTCAGAAATGTGTGGGTTTGGTAGGTTTCCCTAGGTGGCCGCCGAGCCTCGGGCCAAAACGTCATGGGACCCCCCTTGCAAAACCAGGTCGTTTTGTGATAGGCCATTTTGAGGTCGCCTCAATACGTTGTGGGCCCTTGCCTGTCGCGGGTACTTGGGCCTCCCACCCAAGTGAGGCACCATTTTTATCGGGAGACCTGGGGGAACGCTGGGTGGTAGGAAATTTGTGTCAGCCCTGTGATGCCACAACTTTACCACACAAAAATAAGTGAAAAAATGATTTTTTTAGCAAAATGTCAGGTTTGCAGGGGATTCTGGGTAAGAAAATGTTGGGGGATCCACGCAAGCCATTCCTCCCTGGAATCCAACAGGTATCTACTTTTCAGAAATGTGTGGGTTTGGTAGGTTTCCCTAGGTGGCCGCCGAGCCCCGGGCCAAAACGTCATGGGTTCCCCCTTGCAAAACCAGGTCGTTTTGTGATAGGCCATTTTGAGGTCGCCTCAATACATTGTGGGCCCTTGCCTGTCGCGGGTACTTGGGCCTCCCACCGGAGTGAGGCACCATTTTTATCGGGAGACCTGGGGGAACGCTGGGTGGTAGGAAATTTGTGTCAGTCCCGTGATGCCACAACTTTACCACACAAAAATGTGTGAAAAAAGGGATTTTTTCAGCAAAATGTCAGGTTTGCAGGGGATTCTGGGTAAGAAAACGTTGGGGGATCCACGCAAGCCATACCTCCCTGGAATCCCCCGGGTGTCTACTTTTCAGAAATGTGTGTGTTTGGTAGGTTTCCCCAGGTGGCCGCCGATCCCCAGGCCAAAACGTCATGGGACCCCCCTTGCAAAACCAGGTCGTTTTGTGATAGGCCATTTTGAGGTCGCCTCAATACGTTGTGGGCCCTTGCCTGTCGCGGGTACTTGGCCCTCCCACCCGAGTGAGGCACCATTTTTATCGGGAGACCTGGGGGAACGCTGGGTGGTAGGAAATTTGTGTCAGCCCCGAGATGCCACAACTTTACCACACAAAAATATGTGAAAAAAGAGATTTTTTCAGCAAAATGTCAGGTTTGCAGGGGATTCTGGGTAAGAAAACGTTGGGGGATCCACGCAAGCCATACCTCCCTGGAATTCCCCGCGTGTCTACTTTTCAGAAATGTGTGGGTTTGGTAGGTTTCCCTTGGTGACCGCCGAGCCCCGGGCCAAAACGTCATGGGACCCCCCTTGCAAAACCAGGTCGTTTTGTGATAGGCCATTTTGAGGTCGCCTCAATACGTTGTGGGCCCTTGCCTGTCGTGGGTACTTGGGCCTCCCACCCAAGTGAGGCACCATTTTCATCAGGAGACCTGGGGGAACGCTCGGTGGTAGGAAATTTGTGTCAGCCCCGTGATGCCACAACTTTACCACACAAAAATGTGTGAAAAAAGGGATTTTTTTCAGCAAAATGTCAGGTTTGCAGGGGATTCTGGGTAAGAAAACGTTGGGGGATCCACGCAAGCCATACCTCCCTGGAATCCCCCGGGTGTCTACTTTTCATAAAAGTGTGGGTTTGGTAGGTTTCCCTAGGTGCCGCCAGAGCTAGGGTTCAAAAACTACAGTAAGGCACTCTGCAAAAAAAGTACATTTTTCACTGTGAAAATGTGGTGCGTCCACGTTGCGTTTTGCGCTGCTTCCTGTCGCGGGCACTAGGCCTACTCACACAAGTGAAGACCTTGGGGAACGTGGGGTGGGTGGAATTTTGTGGATCCACGCAGATTCCAGAACTTTCCACCACAGAAAAGTGAGGAAAATGTGTTTTTGTTGCCAATTATTTAGGTTTGCAAGGGATTCTGGGTAACAGAACCTGGTGAGAGCCAGTCAAGTCACCCCATTCTGCATTCCCCTGGGTGTCTACTTTTCAAAAATGTATAGGTTTGCTAGGTTTCCCTAAGTGCCGGCAGAGCTAGGGTTCAAAAACTACAGCTAGGCACTTTGCAAAAAAGGGTCATTTTTCACTGTGAAAATGTGGTGCGTCCACGTTGCGTTTTGCGCTGTTTCCTGTCGCGGGCACTAGGCCTACCCACACAAGTGAGGTACCATTTGTTTCGTAAAACCTTGGGGAACGCGGGGTGGGTGGAATTTTGTGGATCCACGCAGATTCCAGAACTTTCCACCACAGAAAAGTGAGGAAAATGTGTTTTTTTGCCAATTTTTTAGGTTTGCAAGGGATTCTGGGTAACAGAACCTGGTGAAAGCCAGTCAAGTCACCCCATCCTGAATTTCCCTGGGTGTCTAGTTTTCAAAAATGTATAGGTTTGCTAGGTTTCCCTTAGTGCCCACAGAGCTAGGGTTCAAAAACTACAGCTAGGCACTTTGCAAAAAAAGGGTACTTTTTCATTGTGAAAATGTGGTACGTCCACGTTGCATTTTGAGCCATTTCCTGTTGTGGGCACAAGGCCTACCCACACAAGTGAGGTACCATTTTTATCGGGAGACTTAGGGTAACACAGAATTGTAGAGCAACTGTTATTACCTATTGACTTTTGATGCATTTCTGCCTTCCAAATGAAAGACAATGTGTAAAAAATAAGTCATTTTGAAAAATGACCTATAATTCTCATGCTAGTATGGGTACTCCCAATTTCGGAAATGTGCAAATATCTACTGTTTCTAAAATCTACATTTTGTTCCCATTTCAGAAATACATAGGTGTCTTTCATAACAATTTTTCCATGTATACATTTTCCCAAAATAATTGCTATATACCCGGTACATAATAAAAAACCATTGCAAGATGCTGCTCAGTTATTGGCTCTGGGTTCGTCGGGTTCTTGGTGAACCTACAAGTCCTATATATCCCCACAACCAGAAAGGTCCAGCGGTTATAACGGTATATTGCTTTCAAATAGCTGTCATAATTAGAAGAAGTTACAGGTGAAAACGTTGACACAAATGGCTGTTTTTTTCAACTATTTTTCAATTTTTCCTTTATTTAACTGTTAGTTTCTATAAGGAAAACTTTAAGGATCTACACAAATGACCCCTTGCTGAATTCAGAACTTTGTCTACTTTTCAGAAATGTATGGCTTTCCAGGATCCATTATTGTTTTCATACCAATTTCTACCATTAACTGGAAGGAGGTTGAAAGCACAAAAAATAGCAAAAATAGGCTATGTCCCAGAAAAATGCCAAAACTGTGTAAAAAAGTTGGTTTTCTGACAAAAGTCTGCTTGTCCCTGAAAGCTGGGAAGATGGTGATTTCAGCACCACAACCCCTTTTGATGCCATTTGCAGGGAAAAACAAGACGCTTTCATCTGTAGTCCTTTTTCGCATTTTTCCCCCAAAAAACAAAATTTTGCTGTATTTTGGCTATTTTCTGGGTCCCCTCCAGGGGAATCCACAAACCCTGGGTACCTTTACAATTCCCATGATGTTAGAAAAAAAGGACGCAAATTTGGCGTGGATACCTTATGTGGTCAAAAATTTACAGGGGCCTAAGCGCGAACTACCCCAAATAGCCAAAAAAAGGCTTAGCACAGGGGGGGGAAAAGGCCTGGCAGCGAAGGGGTTAATGTCAAGCAAGGACACAATATTCTTATCTGCCATCATAGTGAAGCTCAAGTAGGGGTTCCTGTCAATAAGCCAAGTCATGAAAGATTCGATGGTGGCTTCTTCTCCGTGCCAAATGACAAGAATGTCATTGATATACTGCCTCCATAACCGTACTCAGTCACTAAATGGGTTGTTGGTCCATATCTCCTCTTCATACCAACCCACGTAGAGGCAGGCTATACTTGGTGCAAATGTACTCCCCATGAATGTCCAATGGCGTTGTATATAAATAAGGTCTTCAAAAGAGAGAAAATATTCTGTTAGTGCCACTTCTGCAAGTTTCATAATCCTCTGGACTGGGGCTGCCCATTCCCATTCTTAGGCTAGCAACAGGTCAGTAATTATCCACAGGCTCTTATCTTGTGGGATGCTGGTGTAGAGGGCCTCAACGTTGAGGCACATCATTGTTTCTGTCATAGGGTCATACTCCACTTCTTTCAGTAGGTTAATCAGGTGCTTAGTGTCCTTAGTGTAGGACTTTGTTTGTGTGATGAGGGGTCACAAGAACCAATCTTTATTTTGTGATAATGGCTCAAGAACCAATCCTATGCCCGATACCATGGGTCTTCCTGGGGTGGGCATTCTTCCTTTATGAATCTTAGGTATGGTGTAAAAATGAGGCATCTGCTGTTCATTTGTGGTAAGAAATTCTAGTTCTTTCCTTGTAATCCACTCATTACCTATGGCTTCATCCACAAAAGTTTTCATGGTGTCTTGTAGATGACTGGTGGGATCTGATTGTAAAATGTCATAATTTCTTCCATCACGTAGAAGGGTAAGGCATACTTAGTGTATTCCTCTTTTCCTTGTATTATGATGGCACCCCCTTTATTCGCTGGTTTAATGGCCAGGTGGTTCTTTTTTCTGAGGATTTTCAAGGCCAATCTCTCCTTTTTGGTAAGATTCTGAAAGGTGTCTCTTCTGGGATCTAGTTCTTCAACCTCCTTGATCACTGCCTCTTCAAAGGCCCATACTTCGGGGGGTTTATGGAAGGCAGCGGGTTGAATTTGGATTTTTTCCTCAAAGTGGTGTATCCATCATCCGTTTCCATGATTGAAGTGTTCTGAAAAAACCCCTTCACTCTTATTTTTCTGAAGAACTCAGCTAGTTCCCATTGCATTTTGAATTTGTCAATGTGTGTCATAGAGACAAAACCAAGTCCAGTGTTAAGTACTGATAGTTCGTCTGTAGAAATTGACCACTATATCTACAAGCCACTCAGGCCTTGTTGCTGGTCCCATGTTTGGCTTCGAGTATTCATTCCTTCTGTCTCCGCGTTCTCCCATTGGATTCTCCTGCATCCTCAACTCCTGCATCTTCCTCTCCTGCCGCCTCTCCCTAAATAACGTTCATTTGGTTGGTAGAATGGTATATGCTGAGGTTGCGGTGTGCCGGGGAGTGGTTGGGGTCCAAAGTGACCTGGTCAGAAAACAATTTGATTAGGTGGATATGTGTGGTTATAGTAGCCTCCTCTCCTCTGTTGTCTGCACTTGCCCCTCTAAATCTGATTAGAGTTGCTGCTTGAACATTCCTCCGGGTCAGAGTAAGAGGACCCTGAATCGCTCCTTCCTGAGGATTCTGCGTCTGGGTCATGGTTCTTCTTGTAGTCGTCTCTGATGAAAGGGTAAACTTTTTTGGGAGAAAACTTCTTTATATCCTTCTGCAATTTATTTATCTTGCTCAGCATAAGGAAGTTTCTGTGCTCTGCTATCTCCTTGTATTATTGTTCTTAAAGGGATACACTGAATTGGCGAGTATTGCGCTGCCTGTGCATGCCTTGAGTTAGTTTGCATGCCACAAAAAACTCTCACGCAAAAATACATCAATGGGGGAGTGATAGGAAAATGAACCCACCCTGACGAAAGCCCAGGGTCTAAACAGGCCAATAGCGTAGGGCTGAAACATGTTGGTGAACTAAAGGTTCATAGGACCATTATATCCTCCAATCCCATTGGTCCTTTTGTTTTAATCTTTCCCATTCACCCCGCTAATAATGGTAAACCTTGGGAGTGGATGAGGAATTTTTATTCTTATGTTATGTCCCCTAGATAATATTATTAAAAGTGCTCCCTGAAATATAGTCGAGCCCACCCTGACTTTTTCCCACTTCTTTAGGGAGTGGTGTATAGGTGTGGCACGTAACAGCCCCCCCTTAAGAGTGTATCTTATTTTAGAGGGGCACTTTGTTGTTTGTTGACTCTGGGTAGTTCCAAAGTTTTGGTGGAGAGCAGCTCCTGCATGGAGCATCCTTACTACACCAACAACACCCTTAATCTGCTCACCTCAAATATCTGTTTTTCTAGAGAGTTTTTAAGCATAGAATTAGCATACGGTCATCCACGCATGAACACTATGGATACTATGCGGTTGGTATTCTGCCATACAATATGACAGACACTGTTTAATGGGTCACTTTTCTTATTTTCTTCAACATTATCTGTGTGACCAGTCAACTAGCCTGATCTAAAGGTAAAAGAATAATTCTGGATTGGAGAGTCTGCAGGATGTCCACATCTGCCCTCGTTCCCTCCTTTAGCAATGAGAATGGCCCCCTAGCTACTAACGTGTCCTGCACTCTGTCTCTCCCTGGACCTAGGACTGAAAAAAACAGGTGTTTGGGTTTCTGAAACCTCCTGTTCTCTTACGAATCAGATCTGGAAAACCTCAGATTCATACTGTGTAGAACACTTCTGCAGCCCAAGGCCTAACCTTCTAGTCCTGGGAGAAATGCTTCAATTAACCACTCAAAAAATGCAGCAACTTAATTACTAATAGTGTAATTCCTATTCCTAACGGACATGCCCATTGCCATAGTAGCCATTTTTCAAACAGAGAATCACATGATCTCATATCCCTGGCCTTCAACAATCTGGCACAATATGTTATCCTCTTCCTGGGAGGAGGAGTTCCAGAACCTGCCTGTTGCTTCCCAAACCCTGATAGACCCTCACCCCCACTATAACGTCTACAAATTCTTTAGTATTACTAAGAAGGTAAGCTTAGGAAAACGGCCATTGTAAAAGAGACAGAACACACTCTGAAAACATAATGAAAGGAGTCAATATGTTTTTTCATCTCTCTTCGCCATTTTCATCATTTTTTCCTATACCAAGCTAGTCATGTTTAAGGGAGGAAGTAAGTTAAGACTGAGTGATGGAAAGAAGGAGCTGATTAGCTGTTCAACAGTCACCGTCATGGGGGCACATCAATGAAAAACAACAAGGATAGTCTGTCAGAAAGCACTAACCTTTCACCTATAATGTAACAGGAGCAGTGCACTATTACACCCCTCACTGGATACCACCACCTGACTCATCACTCTGCTCAGTATTAAAGCCTGCGGGGAAAGATGGATACCTAAAACAAATGGATGTTTTAGTAATATGCACGACATCTTACCAACAGTAGATATCTTAATAGTATCTCTTTGTATCTCCGTGTTGCCTACTCTCTGTGCTCCTTAGGTGAAGCTAATCGTTCTGAACCTAAATCATAACAAGATGGAGTACACTTGAATATTAAATTACCTCCTGCTTTACTGATAATGTAACTACCTTGAGCTGTTTGAATAACTACTTTGTGAAGATGATAGAGCTAGTTCCTATCTGGGCTATGTGTACCTCTGAAAGATAATCAACAATCATCATTACTCTGTAGTTCCGATTACCAGTAACATATGAAAATGTTTTAATCAATAAACACCTATTGCACCTTGCACACAATTATAAACACATCTGGAGTAATCACAGTTTTTGTGCAATAATTCTTCTCATTGTTTCACAAGACGAAAACCCCAGGCCCCCTTCCCACCAGATCCCCCACTATGGGGCATGGGGGGCACCTATGGTGCCTCCCTAAACATCCCTGCACTGTGTGGCAGGCACTGCATGGTGCCTGCCACATGGTGCAGGGATGTTCGAAAACATCCATTTCCCAATGGCAGCTTGTGCTGTGGGCCTTATCCACCCGCCACACAAGCTGCCATTGGGAAATGCATGTTTCCGGCCTCCCATCGGGCGGTCACATCCAAATCTGGCGTTCGGAACTGCCAACCTATGGTCGGACGGTTCCAGACTGCAACGGTGTCAGGCGTACACAAGCCACCGGCATAATAATTAGGCCCAAAATGTTCATAAAAGTGTAAAGTTTGGTTTTTCCCAAAAATCTTGATTTCCTATACTTTTTGGAAAATTATCCTCCGATAATTGATTGACATTGGTTCTCAAAACTGTAAAGACAGGCAAGGCCACACAATGACCACCACCAAATTTTCTTTCCTCAAAATGAGTTTGCTAACGCTCTGTATTTGCGCCCCTTTTTTACTTGCTCCCTGCAATTGAACTTGCTAGGTGCCTGAGGAATAAAAGGAGTTAGGATCAATTACAATTTAACAATTATAGTGTAGCCCATTTGGCCACAGAGTAAAGCTCTGAATCAGAAGATGGGATTAAGTATGGATTTATTACAAATTCAAAACCAGACTGATTTACACAAGTCTCAGGAATATATTGTATTGTAACAATACAGGATTACTACAGGTGAGCCAAAACAGCAAATGAAGTTTAGCTTTAGCAACATGAAACAGACAAGAAATTTAGTGATCGCAAAGCAAAATATTAAAAAAGGATCTGATTCATATACAATTTGTGGTCCTCTTGCCTGTTATGCATGAGGATAATCTAAATCTCCTGACCTAAACTTGCTCTAAGTGATGGTGGAGGGGAAACCCTAATTAAATCCATTAATGGAGAAAGATGTCAGCATAGCAGAACCTCTGTAGAAGTTCTCTAAAGGAAAGAATATTGTATAGCATGAAGCCACACGATAAGGATGTCGCAAAGAGGGCTGAAGTTATCTAAATCTATAAAAAGTCTGAATAAACTGAAGTGTGATCATCAATTATACCCACAAAAGAACCTTCAAGATTCCCATGTCAAATATCTCATTATTTTCCACCTTCAAACAGAATAACTTGGCAACTACATTTGAAACTCCTTTCCTTTGGTCCACACATCCTTGGATTCCTCCCGGCTCACCATTCCGTACAAACGGTAGTCCTCCCTTGTTCGTTAGGCTTCTTGTCCTTGCCAAAAGATACTCCTTTCGAGCCTCACTATCTTTCTCACACAATGTGCCTTTTCCTATTCGTAAGATCACACAATTGCACCTGCAGTGGAGAGAAAAACATTGCATGCAAGGCAAATGTTCACGTTGAAGGTTAAACATTAAGAAATCCAAATGCTTAGGGCCTTTGGTCAAGTTGGTGTGGCAAGCATCTCAATACATGTTTAAATGCATGATTTCAGATACATATATGGTTATAATATAGATGGAGAGTACTATTCAAATGGGTACATTTTCAGTTATAAAATAAAGGTAGAGTATTAGTCAAATGAGTACGCGGATATATAAGAATTAACATTATTATTCAAACCACATAAATGCAGATATGTATGAGAACTGCAGTTCGATTTTACTGCAATGAGAACGTTAATATGCACACTCATATGTGCCGGAATTACACAGTAAATGCACTCTCTGACTGTATCTGTTCAAGTGCACTACATTACATTAATAATGTTAAGTCACACAAGTATATGAGGCGATACATAAACATATATGTGGCCTAATCAAACAAAAAGGTGGAGCTAAAATTATGCTGCTCCAAGTTCAATGCAAGCAGATTTGAAGTCCAAATCCTGCATGGTTAGTCTTATAACAAAATTCCAAGTGTGAAAGATTTAGGGGTTGTCTGGCAGGAGAAAATAACCAGTGATTGCAAGTGTGTAGGTATGCAATGAAAACAAATGCTACAGTAACAAGTCCCTGCGCCCTAGTAACAAAGGTCAGACCTGCTCATTAATGGAATTCTTTATAACAAAACAAATGCAATTAAATAGCTTTACCCTCCCCCTCCTGGGGGGGAATTTTTAATAGGGTTCTTAATAACACACAGATGATATTAAATACATCTATGCCACACTTAGGAATAATTACGTTTTTTACAACAGATTTGGGCCCCTGTTATCATGTTTCCCCTTGTGTATGACTTAGTATGTGACTGCAGTGTCAATACGATCATGGGGCCCAGTCTCACAAGACACCTCCTATCCCATCATTAATGCATTGTTTAGGTTGGTGATCTTTTCTCTGACAGTGAGACAGGAGAGGTTTTTGGAGGAGATGGGCGAAGAAGAGCGATAAGACAGAACATCCTGTCAAGAGTGCCAAATTAGAGCCATCCAAATTTCCACTGAGTTCAGGGTAGATTACTGGAGTCAAGGCCAATCAAGGTATGCCAACCACTCATGGTAGTGAATCACCACTTGTGAGAGGAGGACCCTACATAGCTAGGGCTCTTGGTGGGCCCCAGGAACTTTATAAGAAATACTGATTCTGGAGATACCCCTGATTGTTGAATGATAACGTTTGCAGGTAGGAAGTGAGAATGATAAGTGAATGGGGACTGAGTGCACCCAGATCCAGAGTATCAGAATGCCGGTTCATTGCTAGAAGGAGACAATATGTCCCCAATTGCTAAGATACATTTTAGGATTCCTCTGAGCTCTGAAATCCAGTAAATTCACAAATGACTGTATAACTTGGGAAGTGCTGAGGAGCCAGAGGAAGGAATCCCACAGGTGCCCACAGCATCAACAAAAATGATAGCTATTAGAGTGAAGTAGTTCAGAACCCACGTAGGGTTTGTGACCAAAAGCAGTAGTAAAAGTGAAAGGAGGTATATGGCATGCATCAGGCCCACACAGGCTACTAACCTAGGAGCCAAAATTATCCTGGACTCTAAAGTTGTGTAAATTTTGAAGAAGACTCTTACCGTGCTGTCTCTTCAGAGGTAGCACAGGACGAAAGCATAACCCTCACACATAAGGAAACTGGAGAATCCACCCATTGTACATCAGAATCCAGGATGCTGATGGGCACATTTTATGGGAGTCCAAGGAAGGACCTCTAATGGTATCTGGTGCCCATATAGCAGAGTCCCTTAGCTGGTACCTTGATGGTGAGTTTCTAGGACATGACAATTTCATAGTGGTGATCTTGCCATAAACTTCAGGCCCCATGCCTACATGAAATGACACACTTGGACTGACAGGAGTCCTCAATATCTTCTCCTGACCACTTTCTGAGGGAAGCTCTCCTCCAGCAAAAACACACTCAGGGATAGACCTTAAGCCTACTTAGACACATGGTGTAGAGTTACGCTGGCAGGAGTGAGGATCATGTCAACTCTCCCCAGCTCAAGGTGACAAAGTTCCTCGGTAACATAGCTCTTTCCCTCATCTTGCTTAATGCCTTGTATTTCTGGCTTCTATTCCTCTTGCACTGCTACTCTTCTTCAGGAAACTAGATGTAGATCAAACATCTAGCTAGCTCCTTACCGTAGGGACACCTCCAGTGTCCCCTTGTCTCCATTCAGAACTCTTTCCTTCAAGTCTCTTTCATATTCTAGCAAGATGGTAAAAGGAGGCGGCTTGCTCCTAAAGACGACCCCTGGAATTCAGGGATTTTCTCCAGCCTACTGCTGTGGACAGCCTGCATATGGGGCATCAAGAAATCCTGGTACTTTGTTCTGGGGATGCCACCTCATATTTATACTAAACCAGTAAACTAGAAATTTGCACTCCCACATCCTGGCCTGTTGTGGGTTTTCTGGTTTCAGGGAATTTTATTTCACCTCCCAGCTAGCTGTCAGTCACAGGGCATTGCTTTATAAATGTTGTAGGCACAAGTGTGGAGCAAAATGTTCTGTGACAGGAGCTTGCAAGACAAATGTCACAAAAGGAGCTGAGCTTTCCTTGACTGACCGATTCACAAATCCGGTCTGTGCTTACCTCTTGGGAAAAATGGAGCAGGAACAGGACAGAGAAGGTCCATAAATAACAAAGTGGCTCATGTCTCTTACCATCCTTTTACATGAGACTGGTCCACTTCAAATGCCTAAAATAATGTTCTAGGGCCTACATTCAATCTACATCCAATGTCTACAGGCTTTCTTCTTTCTCCATTTTGTGAACCACTTTTTTCTAGGGGAACCAAGATTGATTCCTTGGTTCATGTAGTCATAAATTCGTAGCTTGAAAACAAGGAACTGGGAGTGGAACACTAACCAGTCCTGGAGGGTGGGGAGTTCCTTTCAAAGCAGAGAAAATGGAAGGATACATCCTCCCAAGTTAAGACTATTATTACCTTAAGAGTTTCCCTCCTGATCTCACGACACTTAATGTGTTGCAAAGAAATACCTGCCACACCTAAACACCACCCACTAGGGGTGGGAAAGGAAAAAGTCTTTTTTATATATATGTAACCTTCACACACTCTATTAGTGTCATTCTTCATCATCGGGTTCACCCTGACTCCTAAAGGTCAGGGTGGATTTGACCGTTTTCCAGGGAGTTCTTAGAAGTTGACAGACTAGCGGGTGTATCTAAAAGATAAAAATCCCTCATCTGCTCTAAGGTATCTCTTTAGTCGCGGAGTGGATGGGAACAGTACATTTTAAAATATGGGAAGCATGTTGGTTGAGCAAGGGTCATAGGGCCATAAAATCCTACATTCCCTTCCCATATTTTAGACCCATTGTGGTCATGAAGAGACCCAAACTTCAGGATTTCTACTTTTCTTTAAGGAGAAGCTCAAATGATGCCACACCATGGGTCCAGGACCTCGGAGGTTCCTCTTGGGGATCAAGAACTCGCTCCAGCAGAGGCCAGCAGGGCTCAGGCAGGTCCAGTTGCAGGCCCAGTTGCAGCAGGTCAGCCTGGGATGAAGGATGCAGGTCAACTCTTTCTTCTTTAGTATTCACAGGTCCAGGAGTGTACTGAACAGTGGGTCTGAGGGTCCTCTTTCTATACCTGGTGCCCACTTTGAAGTGGAAGAAGCTTCTGAAGTTTCCCCTACAGAGTTGTCTGGAATTTCCTGACTCCTTGCCCTGGCCCCAGTTTGTCTGGGGGCACAATAGGCTAGTGTGTAGTCCTTTGTGTGTGAGCTGGGCAAAAGCCTTTGAAGTACAAATGTGGTAGGTGAAAGCTCCCCCCCCGCCCCCCCATTGAGCCAGGATGACCTATTCTGCAAACACCCAGACTGTCTATTGTGTTACTGTCTGGGAGGAATACACAAAGGCCAACTGCGCAACTACTCCGACTCATGTGACCCAGGAACAGTCTGCAGGCTCCACATGGTTAGGATTAAAAATGGTAACTTTCTAAAATTGGCATTTTCAGAATTGGGACTGAAAATCCGAATTTACCATGAAAGAGTGTTTTAAATTACAATTCCTCAGACACCAAACATGACATTCCTACTTGCTCCCAAACAAAAGTTATCACTTATATATACTATATTTTAAAGTAACCCAATGTTATTCTTTGGGAGAGGTAGGGCTCACAGTAGTCAAAAACGAATTTAGGCGTTTTTCACTACAAGGATATGTAAAACTTAAAAGTACATGTTCTACTTTTTAAGTACACTGCACTCTGCCCTATGGGCTATTTGGGGCCTACCTGAGTGGTGACTTATATGTATGAAAAGGGGAGTTTAGGTCTGGAAAAAGGATTATTTTTCCAGGTGGAAATGACAGTTTAAAACTGCACACACAGGCTGCAATGGCAGGCCTAGGACATGTTTTAAAAGGCTGCTTGGTTGGGGGCACAATCAGTGCTGCAGGCCCACTTGAAGCATTTAATTGACAGGCCCTGGGTACCTGTTGTTCCACTTTACTAGTAAATTAAATGTGCCAATTGGGCGTAAACCAATTTCACAATGTTTAAATGAGATGGCACAGGCACATTAACATTGGTTAGCAGTGAAAAAGTGCACAAAGTCCTAAATGGCAACAAAAACAGGTTCAACAAAACAGGAGGGTTGAAGGCAGAAGGTTTGTGGATGACCCTGCCGAGAGGGCCAAGTTCAACAGTGGGAGACTAATGTGGAATTTTAACTTAATGATCGCTGAATAGCAGGTCACAACTCTGTATACATTAACTAATATACCAGTTGAGGCTGCTAAAATTACATCTTTACAAATAACATGCGCAGAAACACTGCACATCAAGTGTTTAAGTTAAGAAACATCAAACAAACTATTTTTTGCCTTTCATCACAGTACCATCAAAGCAAATTTCTGGAGATGGTGACGTGTGACTAGAAGATTTCTCCAATTTTTTTTTGATGCTTTTTGTTGTGATGGTGATGTGATGAATTGTTTTTCATGCTGCGGTGTTTTTGATCTTAAATGTTGCAATTAATTTATTTTTTTGCAGCTTAGCACAATGGCTTTTATTTTGTATTCTTCTTTTATTGTTTCGCCTGTTTTGTTATGGTGTGGTCAGTTGTGTTTTTGTTGTGTTGTTATTTTGCTTTGTGTTAAGTCATTGTGCTGTGTTCTGTTGATTACTTTAGAGAAGAAGAAATGCTGCTACATTCAAGTCATAAACAGTACATTCCTTTGAAGGCACACTGACAGCCATTTACCACTGTCCAGTCGCCCAAAAGTGTGGCAGAGACCTGTGTTACATTAGCACCTCCCTTAAAATAGCACTTTCTTTACTCATTTTATGTGATAAGGCCAAAATTATTTTTATACACCTCTGCCTGTAGCCTTGCGACTACTACTTTGGAGCATGCTATTTAATATTGTATCAAAAGGAACAAATGATGGACGGAATGCTGAACAATGCAAACAGTCTGGACCCAGCCATATGCAAATCAATCTGGACCCTGTTCCTCATGGGAACAGTCCAGCCTGAACTGCCAAGCTAGGTCCTCCCTGGACCATAAGCAAGCATCCTGGGACCTGTTTTGGGGCATCACTCCTCATCAGCCAGGCTAGCTTGAATCCAGTGGCGCAGTGAGCACGGAACCCACGTCTGGGCATACCCTTCCCACTTAGGATGACAAAAGCAAAAGGAACAAATTTAATATTTTATGGCATCAGGAAACAGTGGGAGTTGAAGCGGAGTTATGCTAACACGTCATGGTGAGTCATACGAGATACCACCCAAAAAGAAACATTATGAAATGCTTGAAATGGAGCCATGATCTCTAAGGAGTTCAGTGGTAATCCAGTCTCAAGCCCACTTAGCTCTTTCCATCATGTCTCTATCTTCTTCAGACGGGTAGTGGCAGTGTCTGCATATCAGCCAGATCTAGTAGTGTATGTCCCTGTTAATAGCTTACTCTGACCTTCCATGTTTACATGGTTTTCAAAGGTAACGCCTAAAGTTTTTACTCCCTGATGCTCATCAATGTATTATTAGTATCACACAAATAATGGAGTGCCGTAGTTTCCGAATTATAGCTTGTAATCCACTAGCATCATCTCAGTTTTATTAGTATTAAGTGACAACTAAATCTCTCTCTCACATTCAAAACTTGGATGGGTTCCATAAAGTTAAAAGGGTGTCAATGTCAGGTTTAATGTTTTCTTCAATGGGGATGAGGAGGTGGGCGTCATCGCAGGGACATGGGAGATGACACGTTATGTTTTCAAAAAGGTAAATCAATGTCTTGGTGCTTTCACAAAGACTCCTGTGGTTTTCTTCTCCAGACCATCTTAGGTTATTATCACTGTGCACAACTCAGAAGATGTTGCCTGCTGAAATCTGCATGGGCAAATAACAAATTGCTGTGTGTTTTACATGCACAACTTTTGATGCAGTCGGAAACATCTGTTTCCACCTGCTGGCTTACAATGAAACACATATAGCAAGGCTTTATTAGGAAAAGTGTGTGAATGTAGATTGGTAGGAGGAAGTTGGCTCCACATTTGCATGTTTTACAGCACGCAAACATGAGTTAATAGTACTTTTATATGTATAGTTTGCATGGCAATATATGTATGGAAAAAGGGTGCTCCAAGCAAGTTATACATTCATGGACATTTCTAGGAATTTAGGGGCTTATTTACAAGCCCATTGTGCCACCGTTGTGTCACTTTTAAAATGAGAAAAAGTGATGTACCGGCGGTGCAAGAGGCTTGTAAATAAGGTCCTTAATTTTCAGGACTGGTTGGTGTAAGTAGGATTTCCAAGATCAAAATTGTAGCCATATCACAAGCCAAATTTCTCAGAAAAATGGACGTCCATAGTGCCTTTGCCATGGTTGTGGTTTTTGTCCATTACTCTCCAGTATCATACTTCCATCGCTTCTATGAGGTATTGTTTGTATTAAAGGATGTGTGGGAATGCAGGATGGTCCAATATTTGCCATTGGTGGTAAATGTTGATGTTTTATAGCACAAAAAGTGAGAACATCATGAATATTTAGCCCACAATTCTAGCCAGGCAAATCTGCATTTTATTACAAATTTGGAGGCTGATATTAGGCTTATTTCTCGCTTCACTCACTACTACCAAATAGGTATTAGCCACCAGTTTGCAATAAAACATCTGGTATGTTAATAATCTGGACCAATCAGTAGATCTAAGAATGTGCTCTAATTGTGTTTCATTCAAAAAGGCTCTCGAAGCAGTGTCTCCTCTAGTGGAATGAGCTCCAAAGGTTTTTGTATCTTTTTCAGCCACGGACATATGTTAACCCATCTGGCTACAGAAGGAGAAGATAGAGAACCATGTTTTTTTTTTCAAGAAAGATTAACAAATGAGGAGAGAACATTCTTAAATGATTAACCTTTCATTTGTATTATTTAAGGCCACTCTACACAGAACGTCTGATGACAAAGAAAATAAGGATACTCAAAACTAGTGGAGGCATTCTTCATGTGTTTGGTAACAGTAAAGAAAACCCTGAATACCCCAGAAGGAGAATAATGTTTTGTAGAAGCACTTGGAGCCCTATCATTTGAGACTCTTTCAAAAGGAATTCATGCAAATTAGTGAGGTCAAAATGACAGGAAGTGTTTCTCAGGCCATGTTTGAAACAATTGCAAAATTAGCTTACTATTCCATGCTGAGGAATTAATGAGTTTAGAGGGTGGAATATTTGACATCCATCAGCAATTTACAGACGAAAGTATGTTCTTCTATGACTCTGCCCTTAAAATACTCAGGGCAAACAGAATAGGTGATCTGTAGCCATTAATAGTCCTGGAAGACTTGCCTTGAGACACAAATGAGGACAGGACTGTACACCTCAAGGAATAATCACCACCCTTGTCAGGGTGAACCCTCAAAGTCATTAAATTAACCTGAGCTCAACCCCCTGGTAACTGTGGAACAGAGCAGACTATCTTAACTTAGGGCAATGTGAAAATTATTTATGCAACCACCAAAACAGTAATAAAGTTGAAAAACAAAACAATAAATATCACAAACAGAATTAGATAAATAGGTTGAGTTTTAATGAGCAAAATGACACAAAAATGGCAAACCTCCAATATGGGGAACCATAGATATGAATGTTTAAAGTGTTAAGTAGGCATAGAGCCAAATTGCATAAAGTGCCAAAGATAGTCAGTGATAGAAGTAACCCTGGGCAAAGCACTACGCTACGCTCGCGTAGTTTGCGAAGCTTGCGCTACTTCGCACAACGCGAATTGCACGTAGCACAGTGCAAACACGCGTAGCGTAGCGTAGTGCAGCAGTCATTTTTGCTTGCTCGCGGTCCTCAACGTCAAGTTGGCGACCGCGAGCAAGCAAAATGACATCCCGGCGAGACTTTTTCCTCGTTCGCGATCAGCAACATCAAGTTGCCGATCGCGAGCGTGGAAAATAAACATCCCGGCGAGATTCTCAACGCGGGAGGTCAGGTTTCTCATTGCGAGTGGTCGCGTATGCTCGCGACCGCTCGCGATGAGAAACTACCAGTCCGCGTTGAGAGCTGCCGCTCGAGTAAAAATCTACTCGAGCGGCAGTAAAAGACAGCTCGCACTGTGCAAGATGCCGTTTTCAATGATTGCACAGTGCGGACAAGCATCCGGCACTGTGCAATCATTGCGAACAGTGCACTACGCAGTTCGCGTAGTGCTACGCGTAGCTCGCGTAGTGCGAACTGCACTTTGCGTAGCTTCGCGAAGCGCTACTTCGCGAACTATGCCCAGGCTTAGATAGAAGTAGACCGGGACCTAGGAGGAGTTTGAAGCTGTCTGCGATCGAGCGCCAGTAGGATATACCAAACAAGTTCATCCTTATGAAAGGTTTTACTTTCTGACTTTAAGCCCCAATCCACCACAGGTGTGCACTTCTAAAACTTCCCAGGACCTCAGAGGAGGCACTTAGAGACTCAGAGGGTCACAGGAAGAGGCCAATAGCCGGGTCCAGTATAGGTCCAGTTGCCATTGTCAGCTGGTTAATTGCAGGAAAGGCCTCTTGTAGCTTGTTGAATCCCTGGAGCTTGAACAGGAGGTAAGCCGTATGACTCTTAGATGGCATTTCCTTGTCCTGGGTACAAGGGGGAGTAGGTCCAGTTCTTCTGGGCTCCTCTCAGATCACAGACAGCAGGTCCAGTCCTCTTCTAGCGTTTCTCAGGTTCAGGCGTCTTCTGAAGTAGGTGTCTAGAGATGTCACATTTATGTCTATCATGAGCTAGAGGGTGGGAATGATTCCTGTGCTACCGTAACCAAATGGGGTAAATGATCCCGGGGTCAACCCTACCCAATTTTGGTATTTTCAAGATGGTAAATGTCTTCTGCCACACTAAACGTGGGCTCTGAGGGCTGTGTGTTTATGTGCAGAGTACACTATGGTAATGTTAGTGTCTTCCCACATCTAACACCTAAATCTGGTTCAAATCAGACACTGTACCCTCTATAAACCCAGAGAAAGAAGTCTGGTAGAACAAAACTAGTGCTTTGGCAACCTGCTTCTTTTCCTTTTAAGTGTGCCCCCGATGTTATATGTAAAAACACAGAGACAAAGGTCTGGTAGGACAAAACAGGGTTTATGAGTAATCAGACAGTTGATACGCAAGATTTGTCTTGCCATCCT
Source organism: Calotriton arnoldi (assembly GCA_963921515.1). Classification (NCBI taxonomy): domain Eukaryota; kingdom Metazoa; phylum Chordata; class Amphibia; order Caudata; family Salamandridae; genus Calotriton; species Calotriton arnoldi. The sequence goes on along the minus strand of CAWUFW010015826.1, from coordinate 194,436 downwards.
GTTCTCTGCTGTTCAAGTCTGCCACAACGTGTTATATGTAAACTGAGCCGACCTATCAAGCAGTCTTTGACACTCAACCAGGATTTGACACTGTAAGGTCAACAAAGATGCTCACAGCTCCCTCCCTGGATATGTGATGAGGTTCAGAGAAGTCACCTCTGCCCATTCAGGTCAGCCTATTGTTTGTTTCTGGGAATCATTTCATACCTTTTTCACACCCATTCAAATGCTAATTCCTGGCTGGGACAAGTTTTAGAGCAAATGCAAATTAGCCTTCTGGAACTCTAGATAGGGAAAAAGTAACTTTCTAAAAGTTACTTTTTCATAACAATTATCAAAGATCCGACTTCACCCCTGAATTTGATTTTTAATACCTATTAAAATGGCTGTTTAATCACTTTTTTAGCTAGTCCAATTCCTGAGATACAGTATTAGGTTTTTACTCTGTACTCTGGTTTTCTGCATATAACAGCTAGGCCTGCTACAATATAAAAAGATTTTGGGTGCTAGTCACTGTAAGGACATGTTAACATTAAGTTTCTACATGCCCTACGTTTAAATACCATGCACCCTGCCTTGTGGACTACAAGGCCTACATAGGGTGACTTATTAATATTTAGGATTAAGGGTTTATTTTGACAGGTTGGAATAATTTTTTACACTGCTATAGTCAGACCGCATTGGATGGCCTGAAGCCATGTTTACACTTCCACTGTAGTCAATGCCACAATAGATACTGCAGTCCACTAGTGAGAGGATTCCCTGCTGGAGATAGTGACAGTGCACTGTTCACCCACATCCCGCCTTAGGACTAATTTAGCCAGCGGCACCCTGGATTCTGCACCAGTCTTGCACAGGATGTATTTGTTATTAAGAGGACACTAACCGACCCATAAGGTCAAGGCACACAGCAATTGTCCACGGTAACATCACTCGATTACTGTTATGATCATAGACGCATTTACACCACTGCCCTGCTTTACACTAGAAGAGGACAGAAAGGAGCCCTATGTAAAATATAGCATCAGAGGAAAAAATAGGCAAAAATGGCAAAATAATGTTAAGCAGGTTAAAAGAGGAGGCATTGCAGCATCTAACACATATACGCACCTGCCTACAGGTTGCGGCACAGGGCAGGCTTCAAAATCATTTAAGTTTCAAACCTTAACTTGCTCTCATTCAGTTAAATAAACAAAGGCAGAGTTTGAATCATCAAACAGTGTCTGCAAAGCTCTGTGAAAACTAAACTGATGAGTCATCTTTCAAGGAGACATAATACATCACTTCTGCCATGGATATTTAGGAAGATTGGAGACAAAAATGTCTTGCTCCCCAAACACAGAAGTTACAGAAGCCTGCTGCCCATGATGTATTTTTTCTTCAAAAAGGTGTAACCATTTCATTTTGTTTAATTGTTTTTTTCTGATCCAAAGAAAGAATTATTTTCCTAGAGCTCTAGAGAAAGCTGAGAACGCTATAAATAACTTTTGTTTACACAGAGCTAAATTAGCCCTGCAGGAATTCGCTCTTATTTTGATTCCTTATTTTGTCAAAGATGAACTCTTCCTTATCATTAAAAGTTCGGTTTGTTCCTGCAGCCAGTCTCATTGTGCTAGGTTTATGTTTATTTTCGCATATTACAAGATAATTTCTAAACTGAAAGTAATATGCATTTCCACAGACCATACATTTGTTATTTACCCATGCTGAGCTAGATAAAATATTCTGACGGGTTTTCAGATCAGGTTACATTACTATAAACTTATATTAAGTGTCTTGTATGAGTCACACACAGTAGCACATCAGAATCCGCTATACTGCCAGTACATGTTTCTCTTCCTTCCTAAACCCTTTTCCCCTGGGTGCCCTTTAGTTCGTTTGTGTATTTTGAGTGAAATGCTGGAGACTCTGGTAGGAGAGTGAGTGCATTTACATTTTTCCATGATACTCCTGCGGAGGTGAATCAGGTGAGAACCGTGACAGTTGCAAGCACAACTGAGTGAGTACATTTTATCTATCACTTTTGGATGTCACTGGAACTCTTACACGTCTTGATTCCTTCATCCAATCATGACCCATTAACTACCCTTTAATCAGGTGCCCCTTTTATCTCACTGCCATGAACAGAACTGGACATTTCTAAAGAGTTTGAAAAGCCATCAACACCAAAGCACACTATTTATCACTGGCTTAAAAGAATTTGCCATTTTCATTGATTTGCATACGTATGCTTTTATAAACACATAATAAAAGTTTTTCCTTGTACATAAAAATGTCACCTGTTCACTTCTATATTTTAGAGAGTTTTATATAGCGCAAACTTGACACGAATCGGGTATCAGAGTGCTTTACATAGCACCAGTTGCATTACATGAGGACACATTCATTTTTTGTTAGGCACGGAGAGATTAAGTGATTTGCCCAGAATCACAGGATGTTCAGCGTCATTGCCGAGACTGGAACCCAGTTCCCCAGATTCAAGGTTGACCGCCCTAGCCGTTAGGCCAACTCCTCTCCCCTCCTCTCCTTGGAACAGAGCACACATTTGTTGATTTGTCTCCTTATTGCACCATGTATGTGATATTTGTACACTTTCTATGTGATCTACAAATTACTACACTACAGGTGTAGTTACTTTACTTTTCTGGTTTAATAAAAAGCACCCATTAGGTTAGAGTGCATTAGTGGTTTTACTATATTAATTGTGTGCTTAGAATATATTTATTTTCCTATCTACAAAGTCTGTATAAATGAATTCCAGATGAACCGATGTTTTGAGTATATCCAGTGTACTATTTGCATTTAACTGCCAGGCCCTGGGTACATCGTGTAGCATTTACTAGGGAAAAATAGGTTAGTTAAACATGCCAATTAAGAATATGTCTTTTCAGTCATCTTTAAAGGGAAAGCAGCAGCACTTTACTACAGGTTAGCAAGATTAAAATGCACTGATTTCTAAAGACAGCAAAAATATATGGTCTGGCAAAAGTCACAAAATATGGAGTGACCGTGCAAAAAAGGTGAATTTCCTACAAAGGGACATTTGCTAAAATAAGATAGTGATTCTTTTCCACACACCAACCACCCCCAAGCTTGCCAATCTTTCTTGTAAATCTTGAAGGTACCTTGGACCTTGGAAGATTTTTTAAGGATAGCAGTAAAAGATAAAAGACCCAACAATGACTAGGAATACCAGAAAATCTTGAAACCATCAGTTGTAGATTAGCAGATAGGATCGTATTGACTCTTTCTGTGGGAATCATGGTGGAGGTGAGAGTGAAGTGGAACCAAACAGGACTATCTATGGCCTTTTTGAGGGGAGGTCGGAACAGGCCTGAGCCATCCAGAGTGGGGAAATTAGAACCACTAAGTCCTTCTGCCTTAAACATCTGAGTCAGGCACCTAAAAATCATGGCAAAAGAATGAAAAGTAGAAATGTGATCAATCTTGCATGAACCTTCTTGTCTTTGGCAAAAGGAAACTGTAGAAGTAGGACAATTGTGAGTTCACACATGAGACAAAGATCCATCGAAACAGGCCACAGTGATGATTCAGTTTTGAAAAACTACTGAATGGAGTTTCCCGTCATGAAGGTACCTGTAGTGCCAAGCTGCCTTCATGTGAATGCCAGGAAGAAATTCTGTCCTAGCTAAAAATCTTTGATGAGAAAAGAACTCCTAAAATGCCTTTGCCAACCTAACCAAGGGCTTAGACTTTGCACCTTTCAGATGGTTTATATATTGGACTACTGAAACAATGTCCATCCACAAAAGTAGTGTCAAATGTGCCTTTTCCTGAACACCAAAGGAGCCCACAAAAGATCTACACAAGGGATGTGCATTGGCAATTTCTTTAAAGATCGTGTCCAACCAGCAGTGCACTGAACTCTGCAAGGATCTTATTTTGACAGACTGCATGTGACTAAGGGCCTGCTTACGAGTGTGGCGGTCTGACGCCCCGAACCCTGGTCCGCATCATCTGCGACACTTCTGTGCCTGCAATTTACTGCCCGCCGTATTATGAGTTGTGCTGTCTGAAACGCCACCCGTGGCCACGGAGGTCTACCCAGCTGGACTGCGGCAGTCTGCAATGTCGGCGTAGCGTCCACTGACAATGCCAGGTCTGCGGTCCACCTGCTGAGCATATTACAACTACACAGTCGTACTCACGGTCTCCCAGCAGTGGTCAACAAACGGTGGTTAACCAACAGTGGTTGATCGCAGAGGTACGCGCAAAAAAAGCAGCACAACAGTGGCCATTGGATGGATTAAGAAACTACACACCTGATGTGCTGTGGCAAGAGGACACTCCTGTAAATCAGACTATAAAACACACTCCATCCCTGACCAGCATTCTTAGCTTCCAAACTGCAGCCCACAAGACAGGCACCAGCGTTTTCTGCATTTTGAGATAAGGCACCTCTTTTTTCATCTTCTCATTTAGCACTCTCCACCACCTGTCATTTTTTTTTGCACCTTCTTTTTACATCTATCACTTGTTTGTTTTTCATTCATATACTTACTCACATATACATTTTTCATCATGCCTGGGAAAAAAACTTCATTGAGCAAGAGTTGACAGTCATGGTGGATAAAATCATTAGAGTAGAGCCACATATTTTTGGAGCCAAAGTCCAGCATACTCCTCTCAGAAGGAAAACGGAAATGTGGAATAGGAAAGTCACCAGAGTGAATGCTGTTGGTACCACCCTGTGCACCCAGGGCGAAATTAAGAAGAGGTGGAACGAACTCAGGCTGAGGGTGCGTACCAGGTACAACAACCACCACCTGGAGGCTCAGAGGACTGGCGGTGGCCCTTCCAGTGCACCATTACAACTCTTTCCCTGGGAGGAGAAGGTCTTGGCCATTTGGCATTCTAAGGGCTTGACAGGAATAGAGGGGGGAGTGGGATATAGTAAGTTGCACTTCAATAACTGCCACAATATCACAATGTCCTGTTTGCTCTCAACTCTGCTTTTGCTATTTTGTTCTCTATCTACTTCCCTCACATGCAATACTCAAAGAATCTGTGATGCTGGTTTGTCTGTGGCAATGTGTATTGCTGCATATAAGAGATCATGTTTCCAGCTCCATGACATGCCACATGTTGCAATGCTTTCTGTAAGTGCATTACCATCAAAATATCAATCCAGGACCCAGGATATGTGTCAAAATGTAAATGTATGGTCCATCCCAAATGCATATTATCAATATCTATGGTACACCACAGTTTGTCAAGTGTTGGTAAAGTGAGATTGAAGTGACTACAACTACCATGAGGCCTTGTCACTCTAACTCTAACCAAGATGCTACACTCCTTTTGCCTCTTCTCAATTGTCTGACATGTTGCTACTGATCTTCTCTAGTAATGCAGGTTACCATTTCTCAAGTGTTGATAACGTGAGATTGAAGTGACTACAACTACCATGAGGCCTTGTCACTCCAACTATAACCAAGATACTACACTCCTTTTGCCCCTTCTCACTTGTCTGCTATGTTACAACTGATCTACACTAGTCATGCCGGTTAAAATTTGTCAAGTGTTGGTAAAGTGAGATTGAAGTGACTACAACTACCATGAGGCCTTGTCACTCCAACTATAACCAAGATACTACACTCCTTTTTCCCCTTCTCACTTGTCTGCCAGGTTACAAGTGATCTACGTGTATCATGCAGGTTACCATTTGTCAAGAGTTGCTAAAGTGAGATTGAAAAGCTACCACTACTACCATGAGGCCTTGTGACTGGAACTCTAACCAAGATGCTAGACTCCTATTGCCCCCTCTCACTTGTCTGCCATGTTACTACTGATCTTCACTCATCACAGACTGTGCAATCTGCAGACAATGCTCCACTCAGATATATGTCTGAATACTTTGCTTGATGGTGTCCTGGACCCATCAACTAAAACTATTCATGGCGTGAGTGACACCATAACAATGGTGTACCCCTAATATATGTGAGCCATGAAGGAAACTCAGCTGATTAGCAGTGGAAGGTGACCCCTTGACTCTGCATTTCTCACATGATGACTGTTAGAAATGGGATTCTTGGTAGGCTAGGGCGCGGGCCAAAGCCAGGCAAAAACCACCACTCTAGTCAGGATAAGGGAGTTACACTTCTAAAATAACCCCTGCTCACCCTCTGGGTAGCTTGGCACGAGCAGCCAGGCCTATCTTAGAGGCAGTGTGTAAAGCATTTGCACATAACCAACAGTAATACAGTGTACGCACTACAAAAGGACACCACACCAGTTTAGAAAAATATCCAATATTTTGTATATAATTAAAACAAGACCAAAAACGATAAAGAACCACAATACTATACTTAAAAGTTCACAATTCAAAAATACGCTGATTAAAAAGAGTTCCTTGTGTGGATAGCGCCATCCGGGCTACCACGGCGTCGTGAACACACAAATCCAAAACAGTTCTGGCTGACCGCGGGGTCGCAGGCCAGCTACGGTGTCGGGAAGACCCGCAAACAGTACCTTTCAGAGATGCAGGGCGATGGGGCCCTCGAAGTCACACGCATTGCAGGTCGATCTCCTCTCTGATTAAGTCAGGAGCGCTGGCGTCGGCAGGCGTCGGGTGCTGCGGTGCGGCGTGCAGTGCCCTCAGGTCGCGGTGCGAGCAGCGGTTCGGTGGCGGCATCAGATGGCGTCGTCGGTAAAACCAGGGTCACGGTGCTCGTCACGGTGCTGGCAGATCACGGTGCAAGCAGCGGCGTCGTCGTTGCTGAAGCGCTGTCGTCAGCTGACGAACTGGAGTCGATGGCGCCGGCGTCGGTAGGCCAAGGCTGCGGTGTGAGATGAGGGCGGTGGTCGTGTAACTTACGAGCAGTGCCCCCGAACCACGGTGCAAGCAGCGGCGTCGATCTCGGCGGGAAGTGGCGGCATCAGGCAGGCTAAGGCGTCCTCGTGAAGCTAGGCGGTGCGGAGTGCGGTGCCCACAGGTCGCGGTGCGAGCAGCGGCTCGGTGGCGGCGTCAACAGGCGTCGTCGGTGAGACCAGGGTCGCGGTGCGGCATTGCAGCGGTGCCCTCTGCGGTGCCAAAGCTTCGGTGTGAAGCGAGGCGGTGCGGAGTGCGGTGCCCGCAGGTCGCGGTGCAAGCAGCGGCTCGGTGGCGGCATCAACAGGCATCGTCGGTGAGACCAGGGTTGCGGTGCGGCATTGTGGCGGTACCCTCTGTGTTGCCTTCAGGACACGGAGTCGGCTGTGGCGTCGTAGACGTCGTTTCTTCGGGTCGCAGCACAAAATACACAGTCCCCAGTGCTGCGGGTCGAAGAACTTGAAGTCTTTGCTGTTCCTGAGACTTCGTGAACAAGGGGCAAGCTCTATCCTCAAGCCCTTGGAGAGACTCACAAATTTAGGTTGCAGAAAGTCCAGTCCAGGCCTTTCACTACCCAAGACAAAAGCAGCCACTGCAGGTCAGCCCAGCAAAGCACCCAGCAAAGCAGTCGTTCCTTTTCGCAGCTTCTCCGGCTCTTCTTCTTGGCAGTCTTCTTGTCCAGATGAGTTCTAAAGTTTAGGGGTCTGGGACCCAGCATTTATGTCCAAAAATCCTTTGATCACTTAGGGAGAGAGGGCCTGTGCCCGGTCAGGACCAGTTCTGCCTTCTCTGGTGTGAATTCCTGGCAGGAGGTGGAGACGGCATTTGTCAGAGGCAGAGCAGGCCCTTTGAGGTGCAAGGAAATCTCCTCCCCCTTCCCCCATCGTAAACCCAGGTCTCTTCAGCCCTTTCCTGACCTACCTAGACCATCTGGCGCCCCTCCTGCTCCCCCAGCCTTCTGTCATCCAAAACCCAGACAGGCAATCCACATTCCAGCAGAGGCATACGGGATGACTGAGCAAGAAAATACCCACTTTCCAAAAGTGGTATTTTCAAACACAGAATGTAAAAATCACCTTCACTAAAAGAGGTATCTTTAGATTCTGAGTTCAGGCATACGAAACTTCATTTTCTTACCAAATTCCCTGGGCCAGTTATGTTCATAAGATGTTATGAACTAACCTCCCATTCTGTCCTATGGGGAACTGGTAGCCTTGCAATAGTGAAAAACGAAATTGGCTGTAATTCACTATTAGGACATGCCACACACACCGGGGCATGTCCTACCTTTCACATACATTGCACCCTGCCCACAGGGGTACCTTGGGCCAACCTGAGGGGTGTCTGACATGTAAGAAAAGGGAAGGTTGGGGACCGGCCAGTGTGTGCACTGGCCAAGTCGATATGGCAGTTACAAACTGCGCGCAGACTCTGCAATGGCAGGTCTGAGTTACAGTTTTCAGGGCTACTCACGGGGGTGGCCCAACCAGTGCTGCAGGCCCCCGGGTAGCATTTGATTCACCGGCCCTGGCACACGCAGTGCACTTTACTCGGGGCTAACAGGTAAATCAAATATCCAATCATGGGAACACCAATCCATAACACAATTTACCATAGGAGCACCTGCGCTTTACCACTGATCAGCAGTGCGAAAAGCGCGCAGAACCGTTACACCAGCAAAACAAAGTCAAAACCGGGAGGTCAAAAAGTAAAAACTCAGGGGAAACACGCCAAAAGATGCCAAGTCTAACACACGTCCCCTCCAGCTGAAAGTAGGGAGAACTACCCATTTACCTGGGGGCTCTCTTCACTAAGGCGGAAGAACCTGGACAGGCCATCTGCATTGGCGTGCTCTGTGCCAGGGCGGTGTTCCACCGTAAAGTCCATTCCCTGTAGGGAGATGGACCACCTCAGCAGTTTTGGATTCTCCCCCCTCATCTGCATTAACCATCTGAGGGGCCTGTGGTCGGTCTGAACTCGGAAGTGAGTCCCAAACAGGTATGGTCTCAGCTTCTTCAGTGCCCAGACCACAGCGAAAGCTTCCCTTTCTATGGCACTCCACCTCTGCTCCCTGGGGAGTAGTCTCCTGCTAAGGAAGACTACCGGTTGGTCTAGGTCCTCTTCGTTCAGTTGTGAGAGCACCGCTCCCACTCCATGCTCTGACACGTCGGTCTGCACGACAAATTCCTTGGAGAAGTCGGGGGCCTTGAGCACGGGGGCCGTGCACATGGTGGCCTTCAGGGTATCAAACGCCCTCTGGCAAGACTCAGTCCAGATCACCTTTCTCGGTTGCTTCTTGGAAGTCAACTCAGTTAAGGGGGCCACGATGGTGCCATATCCCTGAACAAACCTCCGGTAGTAGCCGGTGAGTCCTAAGAAGGCCCTCACCTCTGTCTGGGTCTTGGGTGGCTCCCAAGCCAGGATGGTGTCAATCTTGGGCTGTAGGGGCGCCACCTGGCTGCTCCCTACCTGGTGTCCCAAGTACACCACCGACCCCTGCCCGATCTGGCACTTACTGGCCTTAATCGTGAGGCCTGCCGTCTGCAGCGCCCTCAACACTTCCCTGAGGTGTTGCAGATGTTCGTCCCAACTGGAACTGAACACCGCAATGTCGTCCAGGTACGCGGCGCTGAATTCCTCCAGCCCGGCCAACACCTGGTTGACCAACCTCTGAAAGGTGGCAGGGGCATTCTTCAATCCGAAGGGCATCACCCAGAACTGGTAATGCCCGTCCGGGGTTGAGAATGCTGATCTCTGTTTGGCCCCCTCGGTTAGAGCGATCTGCCAGTACCCGGACGTTAAATCGAACGTACTCAGGAATCTGGCCGCTCCCAACCGGTCGATGAGCTCATCAGCTCGGGGGATGGGGTGGGCGTCAGTTCGCGTGACGGCATTGAGCCCCCGATAGTCCACACAGAACCGCAGTTCTGGGGCGGCCCCAGGTGCCGTTGTTTCGGGACCAAGACCACGGGGCTGGCCCATGGGCTACTGGACGGCTCAACCACCCCCAACGCCAACATCTTCGAGACCTCCTCTTTGATGCTGCCCTTGACCCGGTCAGCCAACTGGTAAATCTTGTGTTTCACCGGGGGGCTGTCACCGGTATCCACATCGTGGGTACACTAGTGAGTAACACCTGGGGTCAAGGAGAACAGTGGGGCAAACTGCCCCAACAACTGGCGACACTCGCTCTGCTGCTCGGCGGTCAGGGAGAGGGTCACACCATCCACCAACCCATCCCCCTCTTGGGCAGACAGGAGGTCCGGGAGAGGTTCACTCTCCGCTTCCTCCCCGTCGTCCGTCACCAAGAGCATGCTCACTTCGGACCTCTCGAAGTGGGGTTTGAGGCGGTTCACGTGGAGGACCCGTAACGGGTTCCGATGAGCCTGCAAATCCACCAGGTAGGTGACCTCACTTTTGCGCTCCACCACCTCAAAGGGCCCCCGTCCACTTGTCCTGTAAGGCACAAGGTTCCACAGGGGCCATGACCCATACTTTCTGTCCAGGTTGAAACTCGACTAAAGTGGCATTCTGGTCATACCACTTCCTCATTTCTTCCTGGCTGGCCTCGAGGTTCGCCTGAGCGAGTTTCCTGAAGCGGGCAGTTTGGTTGCGGAAGGCCAGCATGTAGCTGAACATATCCTGGGGGGTCTTCCTGGGAGCGGCCTCCCAGCCTTCCTTTACCAAGCTTAGAGGTCCCCGCACGGGGTGACCGTACAGAAGCTCGAAGGGACTGAACCCGAGAGACTTCTGGGGTACCTCCCTGTACGCAAAGAGAAGGCACGGTAAGAGGACATCCCACTTACGCCTCATGGGTTCAGTGAGACCCTTGATCATGTCTTTTAAGGTCTGGTTGAACCTTTCCACCAGAACATTGCCTTGGGGGTGGTAAGGAGTGGGGAACTTGTACGTAACACCAAACTCCTTCCACAGGGTATCTCATATACTTTGATATGAAATTGGTCCCACTGTCAGAAACCACCTCTCTGGGGAACCCCACGTGGGAAAAGATTCCCATCAACGCCCGGCCCACCACTGGCGCCGTCGTTGTCCTGAGAGGGATTGCCTCCGGGTACCGGGTGGCATGGTCCACAAAGACCAGGATGTACCTGTTGCCCATGGCTGTCTTGGGATCCAGTGGCCCCACGATGTCCATCCCTACCCTTTCAAAGGGTGTCCCCACCACGGGGAATGGTTGGAGAGGAGCTCCCACTCTTGCCACTTGCCTGGCAAGTTTGGCAGGACCGACAATGCACATCCGACTGCCTTCGCATTCGAGGCCAGAAGAAGTGGGTGACAAGCCGGTCAAAGGTCTTGTCCTGCCCCAAATGTCCTGCCAAAGGCACGTTGTGAGCCAGACCCAGTAGGAAGGTCCGGAAGCGCTGGGGTACCACCAGCACATGGGCTGACCCAGGTTCCGCGACCTTAGGCTCGCTGTTCAGGAGATCATTCTCCCAATATATCCAATGTGATCCGGACTGATCACCAGTCGCCTGGGCTGCGGCCTGCTGCTGCAGACCCTCCAGACAAGGGCACTCTTTCTGCTCCCGGCAGAGCTCCTCCCTGGTGGGACCCCCTTCTTGCTGCCAATGGGTCAGCTCAGAGATGTCCCCCAGTTCGGCTACCTGTTCTCCTGTAGGCACCGGGGCGTCCCCCTCGAGGTCCGCCTCCTCCCGGGCCGTGGGAACTTCAGGGGCCGGTTTCCCGCGCCCCTTGCCCTTCCTCTTGGCAGGGACCTGGGCCACTGTTTCAGGCTTCGGGTCCTTCTGATCGCCAAGTCTAACAATGACCAATGCTAAATATACAGTCAAGCTGCATGTTTGCCTTTATTAGACACAATAGGCCTTGGAATGGACAAATACACATGTTAGGACTACTTTGTGTCTGTAGCAGAGTTTTAGAGATGCCATGTCTATCCCTAAAGCCAAAATGCCATCGAATGAGCTGATGAAATCTACTGCATCTATTAGATGTCAACAAATGTCTAGTAACCAACTTCAACTCCACGCAAATAAATGACAATGCTAATCTCTATCTATTTTGTTCCATTCTAGGTCCCCATTTACTTTGACACAAACAACATGGATGTAGATACTAGGGGTGGGTGGAATTTGCGTAGTCGCGCTACGCAAAGCTCCGCGAAATGGTTAAAAATCTCCGCGAGCACGCAAAAGTTCAGCGAACACGTGGAATTGTTTGTTCCGCCCGTTGGCGATGCTTTTTTCCTGTTCGCGAACGCTGTTTGCGTGCTCGGGGAGAAATATCTCGCGAACACGTATTTTGAGAGCGCGAACAAGCAAAAAATTCCGCGAAGCCGCGGATCGCGGAATTTTGGGTAATTCCGTGTTCTCCGCAGAACGCGAAATTACCCAAATTCCGCAAATTCCGCGAGCGGAGCGGAATTTACCGCCCAGGCCTAGTAGATACCTCACTTCCACAGTTAACAATGTTCTCTATTTCTCAACAGGTCGATCCACCACCCCAGGACAAAGCCCTCAGTGATGACAACGCTCCTGAAGAGATGGAGGTGGATGACTGTCGTGGCCCATGTGGTCAGCCTGGGCAGATACCAACAGTGGGGCTCACTGTGCCCACAACACCTTACACAAAGCTGCAACATTTCAGCCAACCACTGCCCCCCAACCTGTGCAACTAGCACAGTCAGTCCCTTCCTGTGCCCCCCAGTCATGTATTCTGAGACGGCTAACACCATACCAGTCATAGAGGAAGCAGGACCCAGTGGGAGGGTGCAGTCTGTGCCACGGGCACAAGGCCATGGGGGTAGGAGTAGTGGGAGGGTAACTGTGGGCCTGCAGAGTGAGCCCAGACACCCAGGCTGCCATCACTCAAGTCCTAGGACTCCGAAAGTGTCATGGGCCAGGTATTGACGGAAATCTGGGAAATGAAGGAGCTGCAGAGGGACACATACCAGGAGGCTGCTGCCATCCACACTGAGGTCGCCGGCATCCACAACAAGGTGGCCGGCCTCCGCACGAAGATGGCCAGCATCCACACTGAGTTGGCCTCCCTGGTTGGGGTGCTGAGGGACATTAACACCAATCTCTGCAGGGCTTTTCCACCTGCATCTATCCCTTCCTGTGGTCCAAGTACATCCACACCATCAACATCTGCCGCAGCCACAGAAAGGGAGGCCCGGTCAGAGGAGCCCACGCCTGCATGCACCCCCATCTCAGCAGCTCGGATCCCCCCTCTGGCAAAAAGAAGGGACGTCCACCCAAAAATCCAGGAGCTCAGGATGGAAAGACAACCACCACCGACCGCCAACAAGAAACCTTGCCCCTAATGTCCTCCTGTATGTGCTACACATTCACTTTGTTGGACTATTCCTGCCCACTTTTTCATATCTGATGGGAGGAGCATGTTGGACTTTGGACTCCTGACCATTTGGACTCTACTACAATGGTTTCATCCACCATGACTGAAGACTTCACTTTTTGTTTGCAATGTTGAATTTGAAGTAGGCCTGGGTGGTGAACTCTGCTCCGTTCGCGGAGTTTGCAGAGATTTTCTGAAGTACACAATCTACGGAGCTCGCGGAGCGCAGAAAACACCGCTCCGTGTAGTGCAGCGGAGTTTTTTCCCCGCTCGCGCTCATGAACAGTAAGTTGGCGAGCGCGAGCTGCAGCTCGGGTAGAATTTCGACCCGAGCGGCAGGAAGACCAGCGCGAATGGCAGCTCGCACTTGTAGGAAAGTAGGATCTGCTTCTTATGGTTACCCCCACTTTTTGCATGAAGTGATGCTGTTTTTGACTAGTCTGACTGGAATCATGCTAATCAGGACCCCAGTCTATCTGCTTTCTCCCTAAACTGTTGTTTTCAGTACCTAGGTACATCCCAGATTGGATACTGGGGTACCCTTGTCAGTCCCTAGTATATGGTACCCATGTACCCAGGGCATATGTACCCCATCGGTCTCCCATGGGCTGAAGCATGCATCATGCCACCCATGAGAGACCATTCAAAATGGAACTACAGGCCTGCTATTGCAGCCTGTGTAAGTTGGTGCATGCACCACTTACTAAAGATATAGGTTTACTATATCTATGGGTCACTGCACTTAAAACCTATGAGTCACCTCTCTAGTAGGCCTTTACAATCCCGAGGGCAGGGTGCTAGGTTCTAAGTGAGAGGGTGCCCATGCATGAGCAGGACACCCCAGCAGCCTATGGAGTCCATTCTCCCGAGTTGTCAGTGAAGCAGCCATATACTATATAGTGGGGCATTGCGTGACCGCACGATGACCATCTCGAAAATGGCTGGAACGAATCCTATCATGTTTGGTATCAAACATGTTGGAATCATACCCTCACACCATAAACTGTGTGGGAAGTATGATTCCAAGCACTGGGAGAGCCCTCCGTTAGGCTCTCATTGTTACTGGGACCAGCCTTCTAGTCCCGGACAGCACAAAATGGTTGCTGCCAACTAGAGACACATTTCTACCCTCCTGCTGCTGAGCCAAGCTCGAGCAGGGGAAGGCAGAACAATAGGCATCCTGTCACAGGGAGGTGTGACCACCTCCCAGACAGGATTTAGTGCATTAGGGCTGGGTGGGTGTGCTTGCCAGCGCCTGAAAGTCTGCATGAGGGGCACATTTGGTGCCCTGTGCATAGTCCAGTTCAAACCAGTCCTGGGAGCCGTTGGCTTCCGCTCTGGCGCAAAACTGGACAAAGGACATGGGAGTAACCTCCCCCCTGTCCAGACCCTCCCCTGGGAGGGTCCCCTGAATCTTCCCAACCCTTTCCTTAGGGTACTTAAGGGCTTACCTGGGTGTAGGTCCCTAGATTCGTCATGGACAAGATTCAGAACTGAAACCACAGCACTTCTACTGTCTGGGCACTCTGGACTTCGCTAGACTTCGTTTGGGCCTGACTTTGTCTCCCTTTCAGGCTGCTGCATTGTCTGTGCCTGTGCACCATACAGGATCCATTTAGGACCTGTTGAGCATCCAAGATACTTGAAGATAATCTCCCTTGAAGTGAATGAGTCACTTCCCTGCATTCAAAGGCACCTTAACACTGCTGACCTGTCTGCTAATCCTGAGCTCCTGCAGACTCCAAAGGGTTCAACTACACAGGTGGTGGTTATTTACGTCTCTTGAGGCCTGAGCTGTCCTCTCACCGAGTTTGAGGTCAGAATCCCTTGTGGGGCCTGCATTAACCGAACCCCTGTGCACCGCGTACATTTGCAAGTGCATATGCTTGTTGGCAACTTTGCGACAAGTGCATTGGGCTCCAAGCAGCCCCAACCTCCGGCAACGTCTTTCACCAAGAGCTTCAGCCACACTGCCTCGTGGGCACCGTGGCCTGCTCCTGTTGGTGAGCTGCTCGAGGTCCTCTCCCGACTTCTGTGCCTCTGGCCTGTGGTCACCTTTGTTTTCCTTGGGCTCCCCTGAGTGCTCGGGGCCTGCCCTGACTCCCCTGCTTGTGGTGAGTCTCCCGGATCTTGCTGGTCCCAACCGAGCACCTTCTTGATTTCCTGCGTGGGTTGCAATTTGCAAAGGCTTGTTGGTGCTCTCGCCGGACACTGACCCCTCAGCACTCAACATCCTTCCTGAGACAGCTTGTATCTGGGTCCTGGTTGTCCTCAGCATTGCCTGGTCCTCGCATCTGCAGAGTCATGGTCACCATCATCCTTCCTGAAACACCCGACATCAAAGGGCATTCGTCTTCCAAGTCCCCTGGTCACCCCTGAGTGACATAGGCTCTGTCCCCTCTGCTTTCAGGTACTCCTCATCAAGAATCCACGTTTGGATTCCTCCGGACACTTTCTCCTCTTCCAGCAGCGGCACTTTCCTGAAGTCCTCCATTGGGTTCGACAGCGGTTTCCGACGCCACTTCACACCTATGCACCCGGCCTCCCTGGGATAGGTAACTTGGGTACCACGGTATCCACAGATGGGTTGGCTCTCCAACCTTCTATCTTCCATGGGGTTTACTCAGGGTCCACTGGGAAGGATCCCTAATCTTTAAAATTCCAACCACGACTTACACATAGACTTGTACAGAGCACACAGTCGTGTTCTAACATTGCACACGCTCTCTGTGGGGTCCCTATCTACTTACCTTGGGTTTTCCTGTGGGTCCCCAGCAATTCTACGTCCTCTCGACATTGTCCTGACTCAAGTAGTGGTTCTTATACCACTTTCTTAGTATATGGTTTGGGCCCCCCCCCTGGTGCCCACTGTGTATTAGTGCTATTTACTGTGATTTCTTTGCTAAGGTATTGTGTGCTTTGTGTTTATCTCCGAATAGGAGATACTGTAACGTACTAGGGAGTGTTCTATGATAAATACATATTTTTATACATACCTTGCGTGGTTCCTTTTAATTTAATCTGTTATAAGATTGCATTCTGGTAAAACAAGCTGCTTTACACTCCTTCAAGACATTGAGCCAGATGTACGACCAATTTTAGCATGTGCAAACGGGTTAGCGACCCGTTTGCGCATGCTAAAATTGGTATGGCCATGTACTAACACAATTTTGCGAGTCGTGCGACTCGCAAAAAACTTCTTTAGAGACTCGTCATTTGGAAGGGCGTTCCCTTCCAAATAGCGACTCTCTAACCCATGTACTAATGTTTTGCAACCCCAATTGCGATCACAAAACACTCGCAATTACCACCTACTTATGCATTCGCAAAGGGGAAGGGGTCCCTAGGGGACCCCTTCCCCTTTGCAAATGCATGCGAAAATATTTTTTAAGGGCAGGCAGTGGTCCCAGGGACCACTGCCTGCCCTTAAAAAATTAAACGAAAACGTTTCATTTTAATTTTTTTAAATGCATCCCGTATAAGGTGCCCAATTACATTAGTGGACATCATATACCAGGCCATCCTCTCACAGCACTGCACTCCGCCACTTGTGGAACTCCGCTGAGTTTTTTTGTCACTTCGCGGAGTTCCGCATAGCGAAACTCCGTGAACCACTCCCAGGCCTGATTTTAAGTTAATTTATTTATCTTATCCTTGTTTACTTCATAAAAACATGTCACCAAAGCACAGTCTCCTGTTGTAATTCTCTCATATAACAATGTAAATGTACTACCATGTGAACATTGCAATGTCAAAACTAGAGACTTCTGGAAGCATGGATATGTTGTATGTAAACAATGTTCAACTCAGGATTACTACCATGTCACAGCAACACATACATACAAGTGTCTGGACTGAGAACATCTTTATTCCATTGTTCAAATCATAGGCTGACATGATGTCAGACACATAGCAAAGAAGACATGACTTAGTTATTCTGGATCAGTGATTTGCAGACTTTCACAACATGGATGGAGGGGATGCATCTGACAATATCCCACACAATAGACAACAATAAATTATGTCTACATCATCAGCTGGAGCCATATTGCCCATTTCACAAAAGGAATTCTACATCAAATAAAGAAATAAACAGACACGTCAGTACAACAATTTCTGACCACAGGGTCATTTCAATCCTGTGTTTCTTGCATCTGGTGGAATGTCACAAAAAAATGTAAGTGATGTGCTACAAGCACTTTGGCCTACAATGAGGAAACACATCAACAAATACATCCAGAGCATATACAATGAGGAATCAGCCAATGTGAAGGCAGGATAGCATGAATTGGGCACAACACAACATTGTTTTGGATCACATGATGGCACACATATTGCATTAGGACCAACGCACCACAAGGAACAAGTCCAATGGAAGCCAGGTAACTTCCAATCTATCGCTGTGCAAGCTGTCTTGGTAACAGCTTTGTAAAGCCAAACTCTCTGACAGACATTTCCAGGACCAACCCATGTCCACTTTATACATCTGAACAGCATCATATACCCGCTAATGTCACAGCTCTGAAATGTCCAAATGAAGATGACATGGTGAAGGTACCTAAAACAGACCAACACAGAGAGATTAGCAAAGAAAACATACATATTACACACATCATATTGTCAACTTCTAGAGAACACAGTCCAAGACAACATTTATGGCGGAACAAAGCTAAACTTACAATACAAACAACTTTGATCAGATATTTCCAGATCCATATATTCCTAGTATGTAGCATTAACATCCTCCTTAGAACATCACAACAAGAGTTGTAAGAATAGTCAAAGTCATCACATCTCACACCATACTTACACTCAGGAGTAGAAGCTTTGAATGAGATCTTGATCTAAGTCAGCTCCTTCCTCTTCACCACTATCATCATCTTTATTTGGCACCTTAGGGTCCCCACCCAGTGGGTCTTCATGGACTGCATCCTCTGCGATGTAAGGGATGTTCCATCACAGGGCAATGTTGTGGAGTATGCAGCAGGCCACGGTGATCTTACACACCTTCCCGGGTAAGTAGAGGAAGGCTCCCCCAGTACTGTCCAGACTTCTGAATCTGGCTTTCAGGAGCCTAAAAGCTCGCTCCACTGGCCTCTGCGTTCTTCCATGTGCCTCATTGAAGCAGACTACCCCTGGCATTGTAGATTCCTCAGTGGTGCCAACAGCCATGGCTGGTTGGGATACGCTGAGTCTCCTAGATGGATGCTAGATGGAAGGGCAACATTTAGATACACACTTTCAGATCATACTACCTGAAATTTCCCACACAAAGTTAGGACAGATCACACTTACCTTCAAGCCAGACCCTCTCCTGTAGTAGTTGTGACATCAGCTGGGGTATGGTGCTGTTCCGCAGTATGAAGGAATCATGTGCAGATCATGGGAACCGGGCACAAACGTTTGAGATGTACAAATCCAGTAAGCAGACAACTTGCAAATAAATAGAATGGAAGGGCTTCCTGTTCCGGTAGACTTGCTCCCTTTCGTGTGGAGGTACTAAGGCAATATGGGTGCCATCAATAGATCAAATTACATGTGGAATGTGTCCAAATCCATAGAAATCCTCCTTCACAGTGGCTAAATCCTCATGTCTGAGAATCTGGATGTAGCTGCCCAAGTGCCTCAAAAGCGCTGCTAGCACCACTGTGAGTGCCCGACTGAACATAGGTTGTGACATTTCACCAGACATAGCAAGAGTGAATTGAAATGAGCCTATGGCCGAAAAATCAAAACATATATGAGTGTAACTAGTGATGGTATTGATGTAGGATTATTGATGTGAGTTAGGAGGTCAGGCTCCAACTGATTACATACATCCAGGATTGTTTGCCTATTCAAACGGAACTTCTGGAAGTGTAGAGTAAAATTCCGAAAAGAAAGAGGCAGGAAATCCAGATGCAGTTTCAAGATGTTTAATCCACAAGGCACAGTACTGCTCAGTGTAAAGGCAAGAGCAGAATGAAGAGGATTCCAATTCTAGGTGGAACCACAACTAACTGCATGGCAAGTGCCAGAGTCAAAAGTATACAAGGGAATTAAAGGGAAAGGAACAAAAAGAGATAAGGAAAATACATGTAATGTAACACATTTCCCCCCTTAGGAAAATCAGGAAGGAACATTTACACATTTAGCCACCCTTTTTACATTCCATACTTTGGCATCTTGGGTAACAACACTGTTGCGATTGACCT
The DNA here is from genome assembly GCA_963921515.1 of Calotriton arnoldi. NCBI lineage: Eukaryota > Metazoa > Chordata > Amphibia > Caudata > Salamandridae > Calotriton > Calotriton arnoldi. Next base: position 175,077 of record CAWUFW010015826.1, on the reverse strand, counting down.
TGACAATTTTGATGGGTCTATCAAATTTAATTTCACCTTTAAGTAAAATACCTGGTTTGCGTATCCTGACCCAATCACCAACCACAAACTGCGGCTGTTTCACTTTCATGCGAAGATCATAATAATGTTTACATTGTTGTTGCTTTTCCTTCACTTTAAGGGCCACATCTTCTTTGTTGACCACTGAACTATGGGTATTTACAGCCTTTTTGAACCACCAAGGGCACAATTTGGAGACGGATTCCCTCCCTTTTAGCAATTGAAAAGGAGAGACCTCGGTAGTGGAATGGGGAGTTATACGGTATAACCATAACTTTTCCCTCAACCTGTCTTTCCACTGAGTGCCAACATTTCGTGCCCACAGAATATCTTGTTTAAGAACTCTGTTGTAGCTCTCTACTTGGCCATTACCTTGAGGTTCGTACAAGGCTGTGGTGACATGGCGAATATTAAAAAATTGGAGGAAGTTGGCCATCTCACGAGACTTCATTTGTACACCGTTATCCGTGATAAGGACTTCTGGGTAACCTTCGCGGGCAAATACTTCCTTAAAGAACATAATGACACTCTCGGAATTGGCATGTGGTACAAGCTTGACCTCGGGCCATTTGGAGTGATAATCGGCCATCACCAAGGCAAATCTACAGTCTTGAGGCAAGAAATTAAAAGGACCAGCAATGTCAAAACCGACTTTTTCCCATGGGAATTCCGGACATTCAACAGGAATGAGGGGAGCAGGATGACACTTCAGCATTTTCTCACTGTTCACACACTCAGGGCATTCCCTCACAATCCTATCAACAAATCTGTCTAAACCAGGCCACCAGAACACAGACCTGATTAATCTCTTCATGGACGAAATTCCCAAATGACTCTCGTGAGCTACAGATAAAATATGATCACGAAGGGACAGAGGTGGAATACATTTCCCTTGCCTGAAAAGGAGATCTCCTTCGATAACAAGTTCACTAGAGATTTTCCAAAAGGGAAATAACTCAGCTGATATTTCAATTTTGGAGGGCCAACCTTTCGTGGTGTAATCAACGACTTTACACAATACATCATCCCCACACATGGCACTCTTCCACATATTCTCAGAGATGGAACCAAATTTTCCGGACACTATTTCACCAATATTAGCAACAACCTCCTCATCATCACACACTCCACTCTCATTACAGGGGAGTCTGGACAGACAGTCAGCAGTAACATTGACTTTTCCCGGGACATATTCCACTGCAAAACTGCATTCTTGCAAACGAGACATTAATCTTGCTATGCGGGCGGTAGCATTGAGACCCCCTCCCGGAGACAAAAGGGACACTAAGGGCTTGTGGTCCGTTCTCAATATGAAACGTGCACCCCAAATATAGTTGCGAAAATGCTCCACTCCCCAGACACAGGCCAGCAATTCCCTTTCAATTACAGCGTAACGCCTCTCAGTGAGGTTAAGTGTACGGGAGGCAAATGCTACGCTCCACTCCTCTTTGCCCGCACGTTGAGACAAAACACATCCCAAACCATAAAGGCTTGCATCTACTGTGAGTATACACGTCTTGTTCATGCAGTAAGGTTTCAACATGGGGCCAGCTACCATTTCTGCTTTGATACTGTCGAAAGCTTTTTGTTGCTTTTCCCCCCATACAAATTCAGCATTTTTTCTTGTGAGTTCTCTTAAGGGTTCCATTTTGGATGTGAAATTCATGATAAATTTGCTATAGTATTAGCATAGACCTGAAAATGAAAGGAGTTTATCCTTACAGTCAGGAGCAGGTGCTTTCAAAATGGCATCAATAAGAGATGTTTTAGGTACCACACCCTCTTTAGATAAGGTGTGCCCTAAATATTCAACTGAATCTTGATACAATTTGCATTTGCTCTTTTTGAGAGTCAACCCATACTCCTTGAGAACTCCACACACGTTTCTGAGATGATCGGTATGAGTTCTTTTATCTGGTGAAAATATAAGAATGTCATCTTGGAAACACTTCACAAATGAGTGCATATCCTTGAAAAGATGACACATGGACCTCTGGAATACGGAGGCTGCTGACGCTAAACCAAAGGGCATTCTTTTGAATTGGAACAATCCTTGGGGTGTAATAAATGCTGTCATATGACGTGACTCCTTGGCAAGTTCTATTGCGGATCGAAGATCAAGGGTGGAGAAGATCGTGGCACCTCCGAGCATGCTTACTACCTCGTTGATATTAGGTAACGGATGACAGTCAACCAGAATGTTAGCATTCAAAACTCTGAGGTCAATACATAATCTCAACGATTTATCAGGTTTACATGCCAATATAATCGGAGAAACCCATTCCGATGACTCCACCTCTTCAATTACACCCCCATCCAACATCTCTTTCAAAGCCTCTCCCAACTCTTCCCTCACATTAATGGGAACGTTCCTAAGTTTTTGTTTGACAGGGGATGCACCTTGCTTGAGCTTTATTAAATGGGTGAAACCCTTGAGTTTACCTAAACCTTCGGAGAAAACTTCAGGAAATTCTCCCTCAATGAGTTTAACATCAGCACTGTCCTCAACTACCATGACAGGTTCCTTACTACTAAGATTTAGTATAATCCCTAGTCTCCATTGATCTCTCCACCCCAACACGTTCACTCCCTTTTTGGCCACATGTAACTTTATAAAAGCAGTTCTGTCTTTACACGTAACATCAGAAGCAATATATCCCATAAGGTCAATGGTCGACCCGTCAAAACCTTGAGCAACGACATGTGAGGGGCAAAGATCTTTGGTGGACACAGTATTACTGAACTTTTCATTAAAATAATTCTCAGTAACGATCGACCACGGGGAGACAGAGTCTGCCATGAATTCTAAGTTTTCGTTCTTGAAACGAACAACACATTTGGGGGAGTTCAAAACTTCCCCTTCCAGAGCACAAACATTCATAACAGATACCACAATCCCCTTTTCATTAGCGGAATCATCATCAGAAAACTGCGCACATCTCACACAAGAGACTTCACTGTTCTTTGCGGGAATACTCTCCCTTTGTTAATTACTCTCTTCTTGTCATCCTTACACGCCCTGGCAAAATGTCCAAGTCTCCCACATTTAATACATTCTTTCCCGATGGCTGGGCAAAACTTGAAGGAAGCAACGTGGGTGGAGCTACCACACCTATAGCATACTATGATTTTGTCACAATTTTTTCTCACTTGAGGAAATCCATGAGGTGTACTCACAGCACAAACTTCGTCCATATTTTTGTCACCCTTAGCGTTCACATCCTTAATAGTCTTCATCAATTTTTCAGACTGTTCAAACGCTTTAGCAGTGGCTATGGTGTCATGCAAGTTGGGATTACCCAAAACCCACAATTGTTCTTGTGTTTTTTTGTTTTTCACATTAACGATTATTTGGTCCCTGATCATCTCGTCTGCTATAATGCCAAAATTACATGAAACAACAAGGGACCTGAGGGCAGTTAAAAAATCATCGAAGGATTCAGACTCCTTTTGTGAGCGTGTATAAAATTTATATCTATTAAGCGCTATACTGGTAGTAGGCTTAAACCTAGTTTCCATACGTATAAGTGCTTCCTCAAAAGTACTTAACTCACCTTGGACAACTGGTAGGGTCCTGAATACCGCTTGACCTTCAGACCCTAAGCAATGAAGAAGAATATTTTTTTCCCATTCTATCCCCATCAATGGCCTTCATGTAGGTCAAAAACTCCTCCTTCCACCTAGACCAAGGAATGGGAGGATCACCCTTAGTTTGCAAAAATTTGGCAGGAGGTTCGAATTGCGTGGCTTATCTGACAAAGTTACAGTTACTAGAAGCAGTGAATATGTGGAAATACTCCTAACAAGGCAAGCTTTTACAAATTACAAGTTATTGGCAGAAGCATACAATTAATAGCATAAATGGAAATGAACAAGTACATTTAACAGCTGTGCACATCAACGCGATGTGCAATCATAGTCAAAATACATTTAAAGCTGTGCACATCAGCGAGATATGCAATAATAGTACCTTCCAAGCTGTGTACATCAGCGAAGTGTGAAGATGTAGAGAATTATACACAGTCGCGTGTGTCGTATATGGTGTTGTTTCCGTAATTATAAGTAACCTGGGTGTTAGACCTGGCATCCTTGGCGTGGGTCTCCCTTCCATTTTTTCGTAATGCCTCCACTGTTGCTGATATGTTTTTGCTGGATTAGATGCTCATGGGCACTTTGCCGCTGCTAATCAGTGCCAAAGTGCAAGTGCTCCCTATTGTAAATTGATGTATGTATTAGTGACTCCATGATTGGATGATTGGTTTACTTGTCAGTCCCTAGTACCGTGCACTGAGTGTGCCCAGGGCTTGTAAATCCAATGCTGCTGGTGGGCTTGCAGCACGGGTTGTGCCACCCACAGAAGCAGCTTGTAAAGTGTGTCTCAGGCCTGCCATTGCAGAGCCTGTGTGCAGTCTAGGGCTGCCATGTCGACTTGGTGAGTGCACCCACTTACCAGTCCCTAAACCTTCCCTTTACTGCATGTTGGTCACCCCTAAAGTAGGCCCTAGGGCAGGGTGCATTGTAAGCATAAGGTAGGACATGCCCTGGTGTGTGTGGCATGTCCTAATAGTGAATTACAGCCATTTTCGTTTTTTACTATTGCAAGGCTACCTGCTCCCCATAGGCCAGAATGGGCAGACTGACTATTACACCTTATAGTCAGAACTGACCCAGGGAACATGGTAGAAAAACGAATTTAGTATGCCTGAACTCAGGATGATAAAATACATCTTTTAGTGAAGTTGGTTTTAACATTCTGTGTTTGAAAATACCACTTTTAGAAAGTGGGTATTTTCTTGCCTAACTATCCAAGCCTGCCTCTGCTAGGTTGTGTATTCCTTGTCTGGAGATTGAGTGACAGGGGCTGGGGGTGGCTACAGGAGACAGGGTGAGTCAGCACAGGGCTGAATAGAAAGATCTGCATCCAGAGTGGAGGGAGGAGTTGCACCTGGGTCTGAATAGGGCTGTGCCTGCCTTCCACAATGCTGGCTCCACCTCCTGCCGGGCGGCTGAGCACTCTGCTCCACATTCTGAAAGGAAAGAAGGAGTCAGAAAACAAAGTGCTCCAGGACTGACCAGAACTGGTTTGGGGCTAGGCAGAGGCCTCTCTGCCTTCAGAGAACAAAGAGAAACTGTGTATAAAAAGGGGACCCAGACCCCTAGGAAATTAGATCACTTTTGGGAACAAGAAGAAACCTTTGCTGAGGAGCGGAACCAAGAAGAAACTGAGGAGAGACTATCCCTAAGCCTGAAGTGCTGCTTGGGGGATTGGCCTGCAGTGGTTTGCCTGACTGCCAAAGAAAGGAGAAAGGAACTTTTGCTTTGCTGTGACTTTCATCAACTTGTGAAGGATCTCCAAGGGCTTGGAAGAGAGCTTGCCCCCTGATCGAAGTCCCAGGACCATTGGACTTCACCCCCTTTGTGAATTGCTGCTGGAAACTCTGTTTCAGTGGCTACAGAGGTAGGGAGCTGTGACCGACTCTCACGACCGACTCGGTGTCCTGTAAGCACCGCATCGAAGCACCGTCTCGCCCTGCAATGCACGGCCCTGGTCTCACCGACTCCGTCAACGAGCCGCTGCCTGCACCGCATCGAGGGACAACGCGTCCTGCAACGCTTCGCTACGCCAAATCAAACTGGTCCGACCGACACAGTCACTGCTGCTGAGTTCGAGTCCTGTGACCGCACCGGAGTTGGGCACCGCTTGCACGCTTTGCGACGCACCGCCCGACTCGCACCGCTGTCCGGACTGATCGACGCCAGCTCCTGAATCCGGCTCCGTCGCCGCACCGCAACCTGCCAGCACCGCATCGAAGCACCGTCTCGCCCTGCAACGCACGGCCCTGGTCTCACCGACTCCATCTCGACGACATCAATGAGCCGCTGCCTGCACCGCATCGAGGGACAACGCGTCCTGCAACGCTTCCATTTTTGCATCGCGACCGCGACGAACAGCCATCCGGCTCGCACGCCCGTGCCTGCCGCTTCAAGTAAAAGGTACTGTGACCGAGTCTGTCTACGCTGTGTTGGCCCGTCTCGACGCGGTCAGCTGGATTTGTTAGACTCTGTTTGTTCTCAACATCGCCGTAGCCGGAGGAGGCTACCGACTCGCACAGAACCTTGAATTAAGCCTTTTTGATCAGAACTAAGCACTCTTGACAGTATTGTGGATTATTTTTGTCGTTTATGGTCTTGTGATAAATCTATATAAAGTATACCTATTTTTATAAATATATAACCTGTGTGGTGTCCATTTGTATTGTTGCCACTTGATTACAGTATGTGTTCACAAATGCTTTACACACTGCCTCTGAACTAAGCCTGTCTGCTCGTGCCAAGCTACCAAGAGGGTGAGCAGGGGTTATTTCAGGAGTGTACCTACTTTCCCTGACTAGACTCAAGGGTCCCTATTTGGACAAAGGTACCTACCTCTGCCAACTAGAGACCCCCAAATCTAACATTGGTGGTCAGCGGTGAGGATTCTGGACTTGCATTTGTGACTCATGTACAGTGATTGGTGAACACTACTTATTGAGTGCAGACCAAAACGCAACCACATACTTTTATAGCATTTTTTCTAGGATTTCCTATTTTTGCAACTGCCAAGTTTAATCACTATGGAGAAACCAGCATCAGTAGCCTCTGTTGAGTGTGATTGGGAAGAAGAGAGGCTAGAATGCTACACCCTCAAGCAGCTCAGGCAATTCTGCAAAAAGTTTAAAGTGTCCATGACCGGGCTCTCCAGGAAGGAGGACCTCCAAAAGGCGCTGAGGGCCTGGGTCGAATCAAGGAGTGCCCCTGTGGAGGGGGCTGAGAATGCAGAAGGGCAGCTGGAGGGGCTATTGGGTCTAGGGGCTGGAAGACCACCTTCCCCAGTAGGTAGCAGTGTTTCTGCCAGAGGACTGTCTCCAGAGGAGTTGGAGGACAGGAAAGAGAGTAGGATGCACGAAATGGAGCTGACCAAGCTCAAGCTGAATGGGCAGTTAGAATTTGAAATGCAAACTAGGAAATTAGCCCTAGAGGAAAAGAAAATGCAGTTTGAACATGAGAAAGTTTTGAGGGAGTTGGAATTGAAGGCCAAAAGCTTAGAAATTACTCCCTCTGGTGGCAGTGTACCGCCTGTGCCTGTTGAAGCTAGGGTGTATATTCCCAAAGATGTGGTGAAGGAGTTTTTTAAAAATGATGACATTGGGCAGTGGTTCAAAGCCTATGAGGTAGCCATGTCTTCCCACCGGGTCCCTGAGAAGGATTGGGGAGCGGGGTTGTGGGGACGGTTCCTCAGTGAAGGGCGGGATACCTTGTTGGATTTGCCCTCTGAAGTCTATAATTCGTACAGCCGCATGAAGGATGCCTTAATGACTAGGTATGGTTTGACCCCTGAGCTTTATAGGCAAAGGTTCAGGAACTGTAGTAAGATTGAAAGCAGTACCTGGGTTGAATATGTGACCTTCTTTTGCAGAGCCTTGGATGGTTGGGTAAAGGGTAGCAAAGCGACTGATTTTAAGGCGCTCTTTGATTTGATTTCATGGGAGCACTTGTCCAGTAATTGCTTTCCTGAGCTACGCCAGCACCTGATTGATAGTAAGCTGACTAACCCTAGGCAGCTTGCTGAGGAGGCGGACCGCTGGGTGAGTACCCGGGTCCACAAGGGTCACGTGGGAGACTCCGCCAAGGGTGGGCAGGGTCCCCAGCAGAAGAGTGGGGGGACAAGGGTAAACAGAGGGAGTTCCATAAAGGGCCCCAAAGTAGACCCCAAGGGAACCAAGGGAAAGGTTCCCAGCCTCCCCTGAGAATAAGCCAGTGGCCCTGACAGGCCCCCTGTTCACCAGGGACCACTGGTGTGTTACAAGTGTGGCGCCCCTGGCCACAAGGCAAACGATCCTCGTTGCCCTTTGCATGGAAAACCAGCACCCACTGGTGCAGTCCCCGGCAGTTGGCTAGTGTAGCCCTGGGGGAGGAGCGGGGTGCCCAAGGTGGGGGGATCCCACAGTGTTTTCCCTTGTCTCCTTAGGAGACTCTGAGATGGTCCCTAGGACCCCGCTGCCTGAGAACACTAAGAAATACAGGCAGTGGGTGACCATCAATGGCCATAGGGTGGAGGCTCTGAGAGACACAGGAGCCAGTGTGACAGCTGTCAAGTGTCACCTGGTGTCTAAAGAGCAGGTTGTCCCTGATGCATTCTATCCGGTTGTTGCCGCTGACAACACAGAGAGTCACTGCAAGGTGGCTCAGGTTCCCTTTGAGTGGGGGTGTCTCGGGTACTCTTCAAGTAGCTGTGAGGCCAGCCATGCCTGTTGACTGTTTGTTAGGGAACGATTTGGAGAGCTCACCTTGGGCTAAGGTGGAGTGGAGTGCGCATTTAGAAATGTTGGGCTTGCCTGATTGGGCATGTGTGACCACCCGGTCAATGGCAGCTAAAGGTGTTCAAGAGGACCTGGAGCCTGAGAGGGAGGCCCAGGTGCCTGCCGGAGAGAGAGGAGGTAGGGGGCGCGGGAAACCAGCCCCGAAGTTCCCACGGTCCAGGAGGAGGCAGACCCTAAGGGGGATTCCCTGGAGCCTACAGGGGAACAGGTAGCTGAACTGGGGGACCTACCTGAGCTGACCCATTGGCAGCAAGAAGGAGGACCCTCCAGGGAGGAGTTCTGCGAGGAGCAGAACACATGCCCTTCTCTTGTGGGTCTGAGGCAACAGGCCACAGACCAGGCAGCAGTTGATCAGTCTGGATCACATTGGATTTACTGGGAGAATGGTCTCCTGTATTCAGAGCCTAAGGTTGCTGAGCCTGGGTCAGCCCATGTGCTGGTGGTACCCCAGCGCTTCAGAGCCTTCCTACTGGGGTTGGCTCATGATGTACCGTTAGGGGGCATCTATGTTTTTGGTCCCGGGGTCAGCAGCCACCTAGGGAAACCTACCAAACCCACACATTTCTGAAAACTAGACACCCAGGGGAGTCCAGGGAGGTATGGCTTGCGTGTACCCCCAGAAATTTGAGAAAATTCAAATTTTTCTCAAATTTCTGTGTGGAAAGGTTGTGGGATCACCAGGCTGACACAAATTTCCTTCCACCCAGCATTCCCCCAGGTCTCCCGATAAAAATGGTACCTCACTCGTGTGGGTGGGCCAAGTACCCGCGACAGGCAAGGGCCCAAAACGTATTGTGGAGACATCAAAATTACCTATCACAAAACGTTGTGATTTTGCAAGGGGGGTCACCTGGATTTTTGGCCCCGGGCTCAGCAGCCATCTAGAGAAACCTACCAAACCCACACATTTCTGAAAACTAGAGACCTGAGGGAGTCTAGAGAGGCATGGCTTGCGTGGATCCCCCAATGTTTCCCTATCCAGAATCCCCTGCAAACCTCAAATTTTGCTGAAAAAATCAAATTTTCTCAAATTTCTGTGTGAAAAAGTTGTGGGATCACCGGGCTGACACAAATTTCCTTCCGCCCAGCGTTCCCCCAGGTCTCCGGATAAAAATGGTACCTCACTCGTGTAGGTGGGTGAAGTACCCGCGACAGGCAAGGTCCCTAAACGTATTGTGGAGACTTCAAAATTACCTATCAAAAATGACCTGGTTTTGCAGGGGGGGGGCACCTGGATTTTTGGCCCCCGGCTTGCGGCCATCTAGAGAAACCTACCAAAGCCACACATTTCTGAAAACTAGACACCCTGGGGAGTCCAGTGAAGTATGGGGTGCGTGGATCCCCCAACATTTTCCTACCTCAAATTTAGCTGAATAAATCACTTTTTCCACACATTTGTTTGTGGGAACACCGTGCCGGCACAAATGTCCTACCACCCAGCGTTCCCCTTGTTCTCCATAGTAAAATGTGAGGAAAATGTGTCACCCCATCCTGGATTACCCTGGGTGTCTAGTTTTCAAAAATGTATAGGTTTGCTAGGTTTCCCTAGGTGCCAGCAGAGCTAGGGTTCAAAATCTACAGCTAGGTAATTTGTAAAAAAGGGGTCAGTTTTCACAGTAAAAATGTGGTGTGTCTACGTTGAGTTTTGGGCCGTTTCCTGTCACGGATACTAGGCCTACCCACACAAGTGAGGTACCATTTTTCTCAGAAGACTTTGGGAAATGCGGGGTGGGTGGAATTTTGTGGATCCATGCACATTCCAGAATTTTCCATCACAGAAATGTGAGGAAAATGTGTTTTTTTTTTACAAAGTTTGAAGTTTGCAAGGGATTCTGGGTAACAGAACCTGGTGAGAGCCAGACAAGTCACCCCATCCTGGATTCCCCTCAGGGTCTTGTTTTAAAAAATGTATAGGTTTGCTAGGTTTCCCTAGGTGCTGGCAGAGCTAAAGTTCAAAATCTAAAGCTAGGCACTTTGCAAAAAAGGGGTCAGTTTTCACTATAAAAATGTGGTGTGTCCACGTTGCGTTTTGGGCCGTTTCCTGTTGCGGGCATTAGGCCTACCCACACAAGTGAGGTACCACTTTTCTCGGAAGACTTTGGGGAATGCGGGGTGGTTGGAATTTTGTGGATCCACGCAGATTCCAGAACTTTCCATCACAGAAATGTGAGGAAAATTTGTTTTTTTACAAAGTTTGAGGTTTGCAAGGGATTCTAGGGAACAGAACCTGGTGAGAGCCACTCAAGGCACCCCATCCTAGATTCTTCTGGGTGTCTAGTTTTAAAAAATGTATAGGTTTGCTAGGGTTCCCTAGGTGCCGGCTTACCTATGGTTCAAAATCCACAGCTAGGCACTTTGCAAAAAAAGGGTCTGTTTTCACTGTAAAAATGTGAAATGTCCACGTTGTGTTTTGGGCCGTTTGCTGTCGCGGGCACTAGGCCTACCCACACAAGTGAGGTACCATTTTTATCGGGAGACTTAGGGGAACACAGAATTGTAGAGCAACTGTTATTACCTATTGACTTTTAATGCATTTCTGCCTTCCAAATGTAAGACAAAGTGTAAAAAAGAAGTCACTTTGAAAAATGCCCTATAATTCACATGCTAGTATGGGTACCCACAATTTCGGAGATGTGCAAATAGCTACTGTTTCTAAAATCTATATTTGGTTCCCATTTCAGAAATACATAGGTGTCTTTCATACCGATTTTTCACTGTTTTTATTTTCCCAAATGAATTGATATATACCCGGTACACAATAAAAAACCATTGCAAGACACTGCTCAGTTATTGGCTCTGGGTTCCTCGGGTTCTTGGTGAACCTACAAGTCCTATATATCCTCACAACCAAAAGGGTCCAGTGGATGTAACAGTATATTGCTTTCAAATATCTGTCATACTTTGAAGAAGTTACAGGTGAAACGTTTGGCACACATGGCTGTTTTTTTCAACTCATTTTCAATTTTTCTTATTTTCAGAGATTAGTTTCCATTTAAAAACCTTGAAGGAGCTACACAAATGACCCCTTGTTGAATTCAGAATTGTGTCTACTTTTCTGAAATGTATAGCTTTCCAGAATCCATTATTGCTTTCATACCCATTTTTATCCATTAACTGGAAGGAGGTTGAAAGCACAGAAATAGCAAAAATAGGCTATGTCCCAGTAAAATGCAAAAACTGTGTAAAATTTTTTGTTTTTCTGACAAACGTCTGTCAGTCCCTGAAAGCTGGGAAGATGGTGATTTCAGTACCACAAACCCTTTGCTGATGCCATTTGCATGGGAAATAAAACAGATGCTTTCATCTTCAGCATTTTTTTCCCATTTTTCAAAAAAAAAAAATGTAGCTGTATTTTGGCTAATTTCTGGGTCCCCTCCTGGGGAATCAACAAATCCTGGGTACTTTTAAAATCCTCATGATGTTGGATGAAGAGGACGCAAATTTGGCGTGGATACCTTATGTGGTCAAAAAGTTACAGGGGCCTAAGCGCGAACTACCCCAAATAGCCAAAAAAAGGCTTAGCACAAGGGGGGGGGGAAGGCCTAGCAGCAAAGGGGTTAATACTATATATAAATATATACTCATTTAAACACACAAACACATATATGTGTTTGTATTTATATACATATAAATATATATATAGTTCACTTCTCCAATACCCACAGAGACAGAGGGAGGCACACGACTGCAAGCATCCAATCTATTTATTCTCGCCAGGATATAACACTAAAGCGTTTCGGTCTCCTGACCTTATTCATGGGTGTAACAGGCAAATCAACTAATGTTTGCTACTATGTATCGTGGTTTTTAGCAGGGGTGTTTCATTCTTGTGTATGAAATTGTATTTTAATATTTGGAATAGATTTTTAATGAAGATTAATTCTTTTTATTGTACTTTTATGATTTGCTACATTAAATTAAATAAAGCTATTTTGACTATATGTATATATATATTTATATATAGTTCACTTCTCCAATACCTACAGAGAAATCCAGTTGGATTGCTAAAACATGATTGTTTTGATTTTCTATTTAGACCATAATGACCATTATGATTCATTCGCAACTCCGATTGGCTGGCGTATCAGAAGTGCCATTGGTATAAAAGACAACAGTCACATGACAAGTTGATTTGCCTGTTACACCCATGAATAAGGTCAGGAGACCGAAATGCGTCGGGGAGGTACTCTTTGTGTTATGTCCTGGTGAAAATAAATAGATTTGATGCTTGCAGTCGTGTGCCTCCCTCTTTCTCTGGAGGTATCGGAGGAGTGAAATTTACTATTCCCTCTCCAAACAGCGCAAAAGTTGGGAAAGTGTTGAACTGCAAAGACGTTAATTTTACTATTCCTACTGCAGTCTAAGCAAGGGTAGGGAAAATACTTCACTTCAAACACTATACATATATGAGTAGCCCCATTACTGTAGAAAAAATATTAAACTCTTAAAAAAATCTACATTAACACAGAAAATGTATAAATCTATTTAAAAAACTAAAAACAATTAATCAATTTACATAATTACTATTCAATAAAAATGTGTTATAAATTAATAAATAATTGTTATTCAGTTATTAATTAATTAATTTACCACCCTTTACCACTACAACCATCACAGTCCAGACTTAAAACATAACTAACACAAATAACTATTCAATAACTTACATATTTAAAATGAATGTAATTAATTAACAATTAATAATTAATATTAATTAATTATTACTTAATTAGCTTCCCACCTTAGACCCCTATAAACCCAGCATTCAGCAAAAATAAAATGAAATAATTAAGTATTCCACAATTTACAAATTTAAAATTCAATTAAATAATTAATTTGCAAATAATAATTAATAGTTAATTAAATATTACTTAGTTAATTTCCCACCCTTTATCCCTTCAAACCTAGCATCCCGCAACTAAAATATAAGTGAAATAAATCAATATTCCATAGATTACATAACTAAAACTCAATTAAATAGTGAATTAACACTTAATAATACATTTTTAATTTGTTATTACTTAATTAAATTCCTACACTACACCCCTACAAACCTAGCAGCCCACAACTAAAATAGAAGTAAAATATTTAAGTATTCCATAAATTCCATAATTAAAAATCAATTAAATAATAATTAACTTCCCAATATACACCCCTGCAAATGGAACAGCCTGCACCTAACATATCACGAAAATAAGTCAGCATTACCTAAATTCCATGTTAAACATCAATCATATAATTAAATAAAATGTATTAAATAATTCTTACTTATTTATTACCTAATTAACTTCCCACCCTAACACCCTACAAACCCAACAAACCGCTACAACACTATAAATTACTATTAAAAGTTAATAAACAAATCTAAATCTCTTAGAAATTACAAGCTACATTTTAAAAATAATTGGTTACATTTATATAAACAACAGTGACACTTAAAATTAATATAGCAACTAAACCACATTCAAATAATTAAAAAACGATATTTTAACCACTATATTAGTGAAAACAATAATAAAAACATAAATAATATTTACAATGATATTACCTCAAAAACCGATATCCTTGTCAAAGATATTTCTGCCTTACGATAATTGTATGTCACGATATTTAATTTCACATATTTCTGTCTCATAATATTTTTAAATCGAAATTTTGTCCAAAAACTCCTGGAAAAAGAACAGTCCAAAGATGAACAATGACTTCAGTTCTGAAATGACAGTTCTATTTTGTTCTTTTCTTTTCCATTTTTTGGTGACAATTAGTCACAAAAATACTTAGGATGGGGTGAATGTACTTCTGTGCCTTGCTTGGAAAGAAGCTTTTCCATGTTCAATATGAGCACTGATGTTTCTCCACATACATGAATTGGCCTTGTAATAAACGTTGAAAGAAAGGAGAGAAAAACTGCAATTAATAAACCCTGTACAGTTTGAAGAAACCAGGGGTTCTCTAAAATTACTGGCTAAATTTTAAGTAACACATATTTTGTAACCAATTAACAGAGAGGAAGAAAATGTGATGATGCCTGTAAGAAATTGGGTTAGTGGTTGGAGGGGCTGAAGTCCCACTCAGCCAAAAACCACAATCCTTGTCGGGATAAACCACAAAAAGTCACTAAATTAACCTATGCTTAACCCTCTGGTAGCTTAGCACAAAAGCAGTTAGGCTTAACCTAGAGTATTTATGCAGCACACAAATAACAATAAAGTGCAAACACAACACAAAACAAATACCACACCAATTTAGAAAAATTGAGTAAAATTTAATAAATTATTTGACACCAAAATGACAAAAATCCAGTTGGTGGAACTGAAGATGTGCAATTTTAAAGGTTTCAGGTAAATATAGCACCTAAAAGCACAAAGCACCACTTGCAGTTACCTGATTGTGCTTGCCCGGGTAAAACTCAAAGTTTAGGCCAACCATGATGCAGTGCGGGCCAGATACAGGGACCTTAGTAAGTCTCACTGAAAAGTTACCTTCTAGGTCTGGCGCAAAGAGTTCTGTTTCAGTTGGAGGAGGCAGCGAGGAGGCTGACTGTCATGCCAGGTCGTCACTGTAGTGTGAAGAGTTAGACAGGCGTCATGGACAGTCGCTGCTATAGCTTCACGTTCACAGTGGTCGCTGGCTGTCGCTGCTGTAGCGCAAACTGCAGGTCTCCTGTTGCCAATGACAGTCGTTGTAGGCATGAATAGCAGGTTTCACTGGAGCTTCGTGTTGCAGATGGTAGAGTCTTGGCACAAATGGGCTCATTTGTAGTCGTGAGGAGCCCAAAGGGATTTTCACCTTTTCTTGCAGCAGGAGCTCTCACTGATGCCAGCCAAGGGTCCAAGACCTGAGGGTGCCTCTTTTGGAATCAAGACTCACTCCAGCAGTGGCCAGCAGCAGAGCTCAGTCAGGTCAAGTTGCAAGTCATGTGACCCAAGACACTGGTAGAAGGTTCAGATGGTTAGGAGAAGAAAATACCAACTTTCTAAAAGTGACATTTTCAGATTTGTAACTTAAAATTCGACTTCACCATTAAAGAGTATTTTAAAATACAATTAATTTGAGTGTAAATAGCTGATTTCTATCTGCTGCCAATCTAAAGTTAGCTCTTGTGAAATGTAATAAGGTAACCCAGTGTTTATCAATGGGAGCGATAGGCCTTGCAACAGTGAAAAATGACTTTAGGTGTTTCTCCCTGCCAGGGCATGTAAGGCTTAAGTACACGTGTCCTCCTTTTTAATTACAATTAACCCTGCCCTATGTGCCTTTAGGCCTCCTTTAGGAGTGACTCATACATATTAAAATGGAAGGTTCAGGCCAGGCAGAAGGTTTATTGTGCCAGGTCAAAATGTTTTTTAAAACTGTACTACAGGCTGCACTAGCAGGCCTGAGACATGTTTTAAAAAGCTACTTTAGTGGGTTGCACAAAAAGTGCTGCTGCCCACTATTTGTATTTAATTTAAAGGCTCTAGGTACTTGTAGTACCAAATACTCAGGACTTATAAGTAAATTCAATGTACCAATCAGGTATATGCCACTTCTACCATGTTTTAGGGATAGAGCATACGCACTTTACCACTGGTTAGCAGGAAAAAAGTACACAGAGTCCTAATGCGAACAAAAACGGATTCAGCAACGGAAGGCACAAATATGGTGGTTGACCCTGCCAAGAGGGTCAGGTCCAACACTAACCTTTAGAATAAGCTCTCTTTGTCCTTTATTATTGGGAAAATATCAGTCCATTCTCCATTGAGGAAAGAAGGAGTGCCATTGATATAAATGAAACAGGCCACCACACCGGTACTGGTGTAACCAGGTACTGAAATGGCAATGGTTGGTGCAACAGTCCCTAGACCTACTGACATTGTTAAAAACATGTTTTCTAAACAACTCCGTCAGAAAGTACTGTACTTTGTATTGTGAGGAAAAGCCTTGACACATCTCCAGTTCCTTCGTAAAATAGTCACTGAAAAGGGTAGCAACAACAAGGCTTTCTGTCTTTTCAGCAAAATAGCCACATTGACATTATCAGCAAAATAAAAAACTTACTGAGCTCAATTATACATGATAGCCGACTGACTCTTTAGACTCCTTGTATTGTTCTACGGGTTCTAAAATCTTAGAAAGTTAATGCAAAAAATCTAAAAGTTTGTCCTGGCAGGAGACCCAGGTACTCTCAATACCATTCTTTAAATCACAGAAATAAATTACCTTTTACTTATTTCATTGAACCTTAAAACTATTTGCAATGAAGCAGACAAATGCGGATGGGGACTCCAGGACTCAAACCCTTATCCTTCAGCCTGAGAGTCTTACACATTAACCCTTTGGCTACAAGGGACCCTAACATTCGTGCTGAAAAATATAACTATTCTAGGATCTCATAAAGGGACATCTGTGGACCTGGGGTGCTGAATAAGAGATGAATCAAACATAGGGCTAACATTGGAATATAGAATGACTGTGACTAGTTCTTGGATACTCCTGTCTTTAGGGAAAGGGGCAATGGACATATTTTGCCTCTATGATGGGTCAGGACTTAAGCTGGAAGCATTCCATTATAATTGTCTGAATCAGTGCCATCACAATCATCATAATTACACTTTGAAAATTCTTCTAAACATTACGTTATTTCATCGTCTTGGATTCTACCTTCAGATATAAGGGTCAAGGGATTTCCTATGTGTTGTTATTAGGTGTGGGCGATAAATACTGCTTCGCCGGTGGAGTTTTGCCCATACTGTGTTACGCTTGTGATGCCGAGTTCTGGCAAAACTCTGCCAACCGCCGCATGGCGGAGTTTTTCCTCACAGGTGGCTCACCAATGGTAAGTTGGCGAGCTCCAGCGAGAATTGGCATCCCACAACGAGATTTTCTCAATGCAGGTGGTTGCGGGAGGTTGTGACCTTTCTCTGTGAGAAAGCTGCTGCTCAAGTAAAAAGTCTACTCGAGCATCAGCAAAGAAGCAGCACCCTCTGGTGCGCCGTGTGGTGCCGTTCGCGCTGATTTTGCACCAAAGAACAAGCTTCCAGCACTAGAAATCAGTGCCAGCAGCACAACGTGCTGATTCTGCCCGCTCACGGAACTCAATGGAATTCCGTAGAGTGAAACTCCATGAGTTCTGCTCACCCCTATTTGTTATATTTGTGCGATTAAAAATCGCTAATCACAATACCAACAGAGTCAGAAATCCATTGTATATAAGTGGCTCTCTGGCTTTATGAGAATGCATATGTTTAGATTTAAAGATCATTTCCTCTTTTGTTTGAAGTCTGAATTTTTCTGAATTCAGAGACAGTTTCAAAATGGATTGTGCGTATGCTGCTACCACCAGCAGGTGAGAGTAAGGTTTTCAATATTTGAACACAACAAGGAGCAAATATCATACGCCATGAACTTTATATTAGAAATAGTGAGAAAATAATGTAGATTATCATTTCATCAGTTCTTCCTCTTCAAATTAATTCTCATGTAAAAAAATTCCAGACCGTTCATAACTATTTTTATCATCATAATCTCAAATTTACATGGAAATAAACTACAACAGTATTCATATTTTTGAAATCCAACGTCTAGAAATAAAAATGTCCACGCTTGTGTAAGATGTAATTTAAATTTTTACTGTTTATGACATGCACCAAACAACCTGACTTCTATATCTACAATACCATCAATAATTCCTCCTTCGAATGGTTTCACCAGTGCTTCATCAGAAAGACATGAACAGTCACCAAGGTGTACGCTATAAATGCATGTGGCAGTCATGGAAATGTATAAATAGTAAATTGCTCCACTGTTGAATCTAGTGTACAATAGCAATACATGCTGGTCACTGTAGTGTCTATGTCATATTTTTAAACAATATGTCAGTGCATAAAATATAGAGGGAACCCAAGTAACATGAAAGGCAAAACAATTCCCCAAAATCTATTGAAATTTATAGAAACAAAGGAAATTAGAAGAACAAGTGCGGAAATATGGCCCAGATAAGCCCAACACTCTATCAGATATGCAATAACAAACACATTTCAAACAAATTTCTAACGATAGACTACAGAAAGAACTGACATGGAGTACTTAACGCATGGCTGAGCCACAAGGAAAGAGGCTGTTTGGTAGAAATTGGGTTTCTGGTTGGCAGAGGTATGCACCATGTCCAAACAGGAATTACAATTCCAGTCAGGGTAAGTCACAAACACACCCTAAATTATCCTGTGCCCACCCTCTGGTAGCTTGGCACAGAGCAGTCAGGCTTAACTTAAGAGGCAATGTGTAAAGTATTTGTGCAACACTTCAAACAGTAACTAAGTGAAAACGCCACAAAAAGACTCCACAACAGGTTAGAAATATAGAGCTTAATTTTATAAATAAAACAAAAGCAAAATGACAAAAATCCAATAAGTAGAAGTCGAGATATAAATTTTCAAAGAATAAACTGTAAATTAGTGCTTAGAACAGAAAGCGCTTATGGTGGTTATCTGGTCGCGCCTGACCGGGACAAAATCGAAAGTTAAGGCCGACTACAATGGAGCGTGGACCAGATACAGGAACCCAGTTAGGCCCATTGAACAAAAGTACCTTGATCCAGGCTGCATCGGTGTTGAAGGCGATGCGGGGTGCAGCCAAAGCGATGTGTTGTGTCGAGCCACGCAGTAGGGGTAATGCGTCGATTTTCTGCATGCAACAGTGGTGATGTGGTGTTTCCGAAGACGATGCACCAGTTCTGGGATGCAATGGTTTTGAAGGCGATGTGCCAGGTTCTCCACGCAGTAGAGGCAATGCATCAGTCTTCTCCATGCAGTGTCAGTGATGCGTTGGTTCAGAAGTGGTGATTCCGAGTGCGATGTGCTGGTTCCAAGGGCAATGTGCCGGTCCTGTTCCCGCAACAGCAGTGATATGTCAATTCTGCTCTTGCAGCAGAGGAGGAGTCGGTTCTGCAGGAGCAACCACGTTAGGCCCACTTCCAAGGGTCCAGGACTGGGGTGGCACCACTTGGCAGGGCCGACTCACAGATTGCAGAATCCAGTTGTAGGAGTAGGACTGTTGGAAGTTTTTTATGTCGCTGAGACTTCCGATCAGGCGGCAAGCCAGCAAGCCCTTGGAGTCACTCTCGGGTCAAGTGATGGAGGTCCAGTCCTTCTCACCCAGGCAGGGGAACAGCAGGGAGCAGGGCAGCATGGCAAAGCAGGAGTCCAGCAAAGTGGCAGTCCTTCAGCAGCACAGCAGTCCTTCTTTCTGGCAGAGTCTTCACAGGTGCCGAAGTGTACTGAATTCAAGCTGTCAGAGGTCCAGTACTTATACACAGTGGTGCCTTTGAAGTGGGGGAGACTTCAAAGAAAGCTTTGAAGAGCATATAGGTCCTCCTTTCCTGCCCTGGCTCCAGACTCACTACAGTGGGTATGCAGCCCTTTGTGTTGGGACAGGACACAGCATAATCAAGTGTAAGTGTGAATCTATGTCCAGCTTTTCCCTTCCATCCAGTCAGAATGAGCCATCAAGGCACATCAAGTCACACCTAAGCTCCCTTTGTGTGTGGATATCTAGCGGGAATACACAAATCCCAGCTGTCACCCACCCGAGTCTGATCAGAGACAGGCAGCAGGCACCAAATGGCTAAAGTAAGAAAATGCCAACTTTCTAAAAGTGGCATTTTCAGAATTGCAATTTAAAATCTGACTTTACTATAGGTTAGGATTTTAAATTAGGAGTTCAGAGACACCAAAGGTTTGTCTTCACAGTTGGGAATTACACTTAAAGAATGTAATAAGGTAATCCCAATGTTATCCTATGGGAGAGATAGGCCTTGCTGTGGTGAAAAACGAATTTGAGAGAGTTTCAATACCAGGACATGTAAAACCTAATAGTAAATGTTCTACCTTTTAAATGCATTGCGCCTTGCCCTCTGGGCTGTCCAGGGTCTAGCTTAGGGTCAACTTATATGTATAAAAATGGACGGTTTGGGCCTGGTCAGTGTGTTATCTTGCCAGGTCGAAATGGCAGTATAAACTGCACATACAGGCTCTGCAAAGGCATGGCTGGGCCGTGGTTAGAGGGCTACTTAACTGGATGGCACAATGAGTGCTGCAGGCCCACTAGTAGCATTTACAGGCCCTGGGAACATGTAGTGCACTTTACTAGGGACTTATAAGTAAATTAAATATGCCAATTGGGGATGAGTCAATATTACCATGTTTAGGGAAGAGAGAACAAGCACTTTAGCACTGGTTTGCAGTGGTAAAGTATACAGAGCCCTAATGCCAGCAGAAATTAGGTCAGAAAAAGTGGAGGAGGTAGGCAAAATGTTGGGGAGAAGTTCACCCTAAGGCTGTCAGGTCTAACATTGTTACTTCCTGGTTTTACTTCCTGATTACTGGTGTATCTAGACTAAGGGGTCGATTCCGATGTCGGCCGGAAGCGCACCTAACAGTATTCGTCCGGAAAAAATACCAGCCGAACGCGTGTTTTCCGACCGACTCGAACACTCTACCGAACGAACAAGTACGATGCGCATAACAGCCCAGATTCCGAGCGAGCCGTACTTACCCATTCCAGCTCCTGTTCCCCGCCCGAGCCGGATCCATAAACGCCGAATCGAGTCGCACGGAACCAAATACACAGCACCTTCCGGCCGGACTAGTACGATGCATCTTCCGTACGCGCCGAACTCGTCGCTACGTCCGGCACGTATGAGCATCCGGGAGAGCTGCACATAAGCTCCGATTCGCGCCACAAGACGATCCACGGCGACGAGACGAACAAGCCAGTGACGAATACGAGTCGAAGACATGAGAAACCCGAACGAGACGACCCAACCATGAATCCCATCGCGCAGGTCCTACCAATACTCTACATCTATTACCGGGACTGGTACGGACGCGTACGGCGCAGACGGTAAGTCAAACACCCACAACACAAACAAACGACACGTACCCGAAATATGTCACACACACATAGGGATGCACAAATGACGTACACTAGCAACAGCAGAACCATAGGGGCGGGATGGCCATCACCAATGCCATACACACCCATAGGGGGATGGATGCCTGCCACTACTACCATCCCCACCCATAGGGGCTGGATACCTACCACTAACACCACCCCTACTCAGGGTGGGCTGGATGCCTACCACCACTACCATCCCCACTCATGGGGGCTGGATGCCTACCACTACTACCATCCCCACCCATAGGGGGCTGGATGCCTACCACTAACACCACCCCTACTCAGGGTGGGCTGGATGCCTGTCACTACTGCCATCCCCACCCATAGGGGGCTGGATGCCTGTCACTACTGCCATCCCCACCCATAGGGGGCTGGATGCCTACCACTAACACCACCCCTACTCAGGGTGGGCTGGATGCCTGTCACTACTGCCATCCCCACCCATAGGGGGATGGATGGCTGTCACTACTACCATCCCCACCCATAGGGGCTGGATGCCTGTCACTACTGCCATCCCCACCCATAGGGGGCTGGATGCCTACCACTAACACCACCCCTACTCAGGGTGGGCTGGATGCCTGTCACTACTGCCATCCCCACCCATAGGGGGATGGATGGCTGTCACTACTACCATCCCCACTCATGGGGGTCTGGATGCCTACCACTACTACCATCCCCACTCATGGGGGTCTGGATGCCTACCACTACTACCATCCCCACTCATGGGGGTCTGGTGCCTACCACTACTACCATCCCCACTCATGCGGGGCTGTATGCCTACCACTACTACCATCCCCACTCATGGGGGGCTGGATGCCTGCCACTACTGCCATCCCCACCCATAGGGGGATGGATGCCTACCACTAACACCACCCCCACTCAGGGTGGGCTGGATGCCTACCACTACTACCATCCCCACACATGGGGGTCTGGATGCCTACCACTACTACCATCCCCACTCATGGGGGTCTGGATGCCTACCACTACTACCATCCCCACTCATGGGGGCTGGATGCCTACCACTACTACCATCCCCACTCATGGGGGCTGGATGCCTACCACTACTTCCATCCCCACTCATGGGGGCTGGATGCCTACCACTACTACCATCCCCACTCATGGGGGGCTGGATGCCTACCACTACTACCATCCCCACTCATGAGGGGCTGGATGCCTGCCACTACTGCCATCCCCACCCATAGGGGGATGGATGCCTACCACTAACACCACCCCCACTCAGGGTGGGCTGGATGCCTACCACTACTACCATCCCCACTCATGGGGGTCTGGATGCCTACCACTACTACCATCCCCACTCATGGGGGGCTGGATGCCTACCACTACTACCATCCCCACTCATGGGGGGCTGGATGCCTGCCACTACTGCCATCCCCACCCATAGGGGGATGGATGCCTACCACTAACACCTCCCCCACTCAGGGTGGGCTGGATGCCTACCACTACTACCATCCCCACTCATGGGAACTGGATGCCTACCACTAACACCACCCCTACTCAGGGTGGGCTGGATGCCTGTCACTACTGCCATTCCAACCCATAGGGGGATGGATGGCTGTCACTACTACCATCCCCACTCATGGGGGTCTGGATGCCTACCACTACTACCATCCCCACTCATGGGGGTTTGGATGCCTACCACTACTACCATCCCCACTCATGGGGGTCTGGATGCCTACCACTACTACCATCCCCACTCATGGGGGTTTGGATGCCTACCACTACTACCATCCCCACCCATAGGGGGATGGATGCCTACCACTATCACCACCCCCACTCAGGGTGGGCTGGATGCCTACCGCTACTACCATCCCCACTCATGGGGGGCTGGATGCCTACCACTAACACCACCCCTACTCAGGGTGGGCTGGATGCCTGTCACTACTACCATCCCCACTCATGGGGGTCTGGATGCCTACCACTACTACGATCCCCACTCATGGGTGTCTGGATGCCTACCACTACTACCATCCCCACTCATGGGGGGCTGGATGCCTACCACTACTACCATCCCCACTCATGGGGGTCTGGATGCCTACCACTACTACCATCCCCACTCATGGGGGCTGGATGCCTACCACTACTACCATCCCCACTCATGGGGGCTGGATGCCTACCACTAGTACCATCCCCACTCATGGGGGCTGGATGCCTGCCACTACTGCCATCCCCACCCATAGGGGGATGGATGCCAACCACTAACACCACCCCCACTCATGGGGGTCTGGATGCCTACCTTTACTACCATCCCCACTCATGGGGGGCTGGATGCCTGTCACTACAACCACCCCTACTCATAGGATGGGTAATGCATGACACAACTAGCATACTCCCACATAAGGACTGTCTGTAAATTACATCCCACCCCCAACACCATGACAAGCGTGTGTGGTCTGTGTCAAATGCATACAACACTGAACATGACATTGAACATACAATGTGACCCCCTAACACATGTGTCACACATAATTGTGTGTGTGGCCTACACAATGCAAGCAGACCATGACCACTGTGGCAATGGGGCCCAAAGCCCCATCACCACAGTGCACAAAAGGCAAGTGTGTGCTCCATAGCTGAAGCACATATTGAACAGTGTGGCAATGGGGCCCAAAGCCCCATCACCACAGTGCCCAAAAGGCAAGTGTGTGCTCCATAGCTGAAGCACATTTTGAACAGTGTGGCAATGGGGCCCAAAGCCCCATCACCACAGTGCCCAAAGGTAAGTGTG
Organism: Calotriton arnoldi; assembly: GCA_963921515.1. Classification (NCBI taxonomy): domain Eukaryota; kingdom Metazoa; phylum Chordata; class Amphibia; order Caudata; family Salamandridae; genus Calotriton; species Calotriton arnoldi. The sequence goes on along the minus strand of CAWUFW010015826.1, from coordinate 150,999 downwards.
TGCTCCATAGCTGAAGCACATTTTGAACAGTGTGGCAATGGGGCCCAAAGCCCCATCACCACAGTGCCCAAAAGGTAAGTGTGTGCTCCATAGCTGAAGCACATTTTGAACAGTGTAGCAATGGGGCCCAAAGCCCCATCACCACAGTGCACAAAAGCTAAGTGTGTGCTCCATAGCTGAAGCACATTTTGAACAGTGTGGCAATGGGGCCCAAAGCCCCATCACCACAGTGCCCAAAAGGTAAGTGTGTGCTCCATAGCTGAAGCACATTTTGAACAGTGTGGCAATGGGGCCCAAAGCCCCATCACCACAGTGCCCAAAAGGTAAGTGTGTGCTCCATAGCTGAAGCACATTTTGAACAGTGTGGCAGTGGGGCCCAAAGCCCCATCACCACAGTGCCCAAAAGGTAAGTGTAGTCCTGGTAAAAGCTGCAAAAACAAAACTGCAGGGATTATTCCTGGCCACACAACACCAAACACTACAGTGGCATTGTAGTGCTTGTGTCCCATAGCAACATAGATTGTGTGAGGCAAGCAGTGCAGTGCCAATGACACATCGTTCTGGCCATGTGCACACAAACATCAGCCATGGGGGCCCACATTGTCTACATTCACAAATAACACAATGACAGAAGTGAGCATCATAATGCAGACCCACATATCTGCACCAATGGACACACAAATGTAGATATCCTGTGGAGACTGTAGATGTCAGGTGAACAAATACCTTACCATGGCAGCAATGGGACATACTAACCATGATCAATGTGCTGACTGATGACCTAGCAGTCCCAGGGCCAGCAGGGGAAAGCCAACAAACAACATACAGCCAATGGCAAACTAAAGATATGCCAATGCAGTGGTGCAAATGCACAAACACAAACAGGCAGACTCACACTGCATATCATACACAACAGGTGAGGGGGGTTGTGTGCCAGTGTCCCCAGGCAAACACACAACACATGAGGAGGCCAGATTCACTAATACACAGATGTCAACACAGACACATACAAAAGTAACTCATGGATTGGATTCCCCTATGTGGTGAAGGAGGGTCCCGAAGCCCCCACCTTACCATCTAACTAGAAACCCATTTTTGATTTTGCACTGCCCACTAAACATGATACCCCTAAGTTAGGCCCTACCAGGCAGGCTCAGATAAAATGTCTTAAGTTGTCCACTTTCCTTCATCCTGGGAGTGCATCTCACACAGGCCCAAGACCAGCTCCATAGATAACCATATCGTACATAGCACCAAGCATGCCTTCCTAGATACAAATGTATAGGCCCAAAAAGCCAATGACTCCTGCTCTCATTTTCATAATAATAATAAAACAGATCTCGTAGGCCTCACTGATCTGCTAGCAAAGATCTGTTCCATCCACCGAGAGACAACATCAGCCCCCTCTTGTAACTTTCCACAGTTACGAGAACAAGAGTGGCCCCCACCCACGTGACAAATCTGTTGGTACATCTGGCTGTGTCACATGCAAGATTTGCGATATTTTTAGTTATGAAACTTTCCGCGCTTGCTTAACTGAAACTCAAGGCGGCAACGTGAACAAGAATTAATATATTAAATATTAATTCTGAGCATATTTTACGGTAAAAGTTATCCTTTGTTTACTTTTTGCGGTCAAGAACGCTGACCATCTGCTAAAAGCCCTGTCTCATCATGATACCACTTCTCGGTTTTATATAAAATTTTCCAGTTACTGTAAGCGGGCGGTTAAGTGGCCTGCGTCAGATCTCGTGTCAGACGTGGGTGTAAGTTCTGCATTTAACCATATAAAGAGCTTCGCCCAGGGTGCAGCTCTGAACTCTCTGCGCATCAATCTGACTGCATATAGAGGGTTCCCGATCGATCGTCCGTGTGAGTGGGCCTAGAACTTCAACTTCCAAGGTGGTAATACTCTTTTCTGATAATTCAGCCTTTTGGCTTTATCAGCCTATCTGATTATTTTTGCCTATTGGCTTTATCAGCCTATCTGATTATTTAGCCTTTTGGCTTTGTCAGCCTATCTAACTCAGCTCATTCTAACCCAAGCCATTGCATTTATTTTAGGTTAAACTGCGCAGTCTTGAATGGTGTTGCTTTCTTAAAAAGGGATTAGCCTTCTAGGCACTAGCCTACCCATCCTCTTTCAAGTCAGGGTTGCTCTTTAGGCAGCTACTCATAGCTTAATATTTAGACATATATTTGCTCCTTTTGAACGACTGTTTTATAACATTGTCAGTACATTTATTTTGCACCCTGCTCATGTGTTCATGGGCAACATTTTAATCAAATTGTTTTTATGCTTTTGAACTGCTTAAATAAAAAGTCATTGTATTTTACATCGTGGTTTCTTCTTTCCAAGTGAACGAGCAGAACAGAGGGGTCAGGCTCTCTGGAGTCGGTAAGCAGAAGGGTGTGGCCACCAAAATACTACCCTCATCAGCTGGCGACCACGAATATCCAGGTCTCGGTAGGCGGGTCATCTACGGTGCGGTCTTGGGACGCATGCTGGGGTTGCACCTGTCTGGCTGTCTCTCAGGCTCTCCTCTCCTCACGTCCACCTGGGTAAGTCAGGGATGGTTTTGATTTTTATTCCTTGAATTTACCTTAGGTTGTGGCGTGTGTGGGGCGGTGGGTCTGGCTGCATTTGCCATCCACGGTCTCCCTTGTGTGTGCTCCTTTGCCCACCTGTGGTTGACTGACATGCCACGACGTCCTCTTTGTGGCTGGTCACATCTTCCCGAGGCTCTTTGGTGCTGTCCCCTCTGCTATCATTAATTTTGTAGTGGTTTCTTTCTATTTGCTTTTTCTTGCCAACACCTTTTTAGCTCTTATTGTCTTTGCTGATATGCTCCGTGATGCTTGAGGTTTGAGTCCTGACCGCCACTTTGTACATGGTTGGTCGAATTCTGGCATGGTGCACACATGCTCTTGCAGGTTTTCATATTTTCATAGTTGCCACATGTGTTTTTTTTACGGTTTTACTTGCTCAGTGATGCTTGAGGTTTGAGTCCTGGCCAGTTGTACGTGGCCGAATTCTGGCATGGTGCACACATGCGTTTGCAGCTTTCTCATGTTTTAATATTTGACACGCACTTAATATTTGACGCACATTTTTCTCAATGCCCTTTTTTATCGAACAGTTTATATTGCACAGCTGTGGGCTGGTGCGCTCTTGACACGGTGCACAAGTGGCACGCATTTCTGTAGTATTGTCGCGTTTTAATTTAGGGTGTGTCCCGACGCCATTTTGTATGCTATTGCCGCCATTTTGTATTCGTATTTACATTTTGTATTATTGATTTTTCACCTTTTATATTTCATCTTCTGTACTCTTTCATTGAATATTTTATTTATTCGTCCTTTCTCTCCTTCCCTTCCTTCTCTTTCACTTGCTTCCTCTAGTAACGTTTTGTGAATGACAGGTGTACCATCTAATTTGAGGAAGCCGCGCCTCTTCCAGCGGAGGATGCTGGAGTGTGTAGTTGTAGTAACATATGCAGAATCGGAGTAAATTGTAATGCGGTCGTCAGCTCCAATGTTCAGGGCAGCTATGAGGGCTACCCGTTCAGCTGCCTGTGCAGAATAATGCGATGGTAATGTAAGTTGCTGTACAATGTCTAGGGAATCAGAGGAATCATTCTGCTGTGCTTTAACTACTGCTGCTCCTGTGTACCTGACTCCTGTGTCTTGATCAATGGTAGAGGAGCCATCAACAAAATATACAGTACTGTTTGGCAAGGGATCCTCTTTTGCTGCTCCAGACTCATCTGGTGAATATGTGGCACAGTCATGGGTGTCATCATCTGAGGTAGCTATTGGATGGGCAAAAAATGTGGCAGCGTTTACTGTATGGCATTTTACAATCTTCAGAGAAGGTAGTGACAGTATGACTTCGTAACCTGACACTCTTTGTGTTGTTAAAGTCGTCTTGGCTTTTTGTATTATTGCAAAGACGGCATGTTCAGTGTACATAGTCAGTGGGGAACCCATTACAATGGGGGTAGTTTTCTCAACAACAAATGCTGCGGCAGCAAGGGCCTGCTCGCAGGGGTAATGACCTTTCATGACAGCGTCCAGCATGCCGCTGAAGTAGGCAATGGGCTTATGGCCCATGGGGTATTTCTGAGTGAGTACTGCAGTCATTACTAGACCATCACAGTAATGCTCTTTTCCTCACACCTTCTTCATAAATTGTCATTTTTATTTCTTCCTTTACACCCTACAACACCATTCTATTTCTTTTCGGCGCCAATGCGCCCCTCTTTCATCAGGGTTCTTTCATGTGTATTCACGCACTCATTCTTCGCACTCTATAGTTCGTCCCTCTCTGATTCACTTTTACATGGCTTGGGTGCTTTTCTCTTTTTATCTCTTAACCTCTTCCGTGCGCGGCCGATTTTCGCCCTGTGCGGGGCGTTTCATTGAGTGGGCGGGTTCATGACGAGCTCAGCTCGTCATGAGCACACGAGCACTGCGCAGCATGACGAGCTGAGCTCGTCATGAGCATAGAAGGGGTTAAATTAATCTCGCTCTCTCAACGGCGCCTTTCTCCCTTATTAGCTGCGCCACTCCTGAAAGAGGAACTAACCACTTCGAGGTTTGTGGCCCAGTCTGACATACACCCAGCCTTCTTCTGCTCTCTGCCTTCGCAGAACGAGGAAGTGAGCCTCGCAGCTTCACTGTAGTCACCTCGCCCCTCCTTTCTCTGTCTTCCCAGTTTGGTCTCTCACCAAACATTGTTATTTTTATCATTATTATTTTTGAGATGCATTTCATTTATTTAATTATTGTTTATTTGTTGTCTATGGTGTCTGTTTTTTGTGCTTCGTTTTCTTAAACATTTATTAGCCCTGCGGTCCCACCACAGTTTTCTCCCCGAACACCACATCTGTTGCTGAGCTGCCAGCTCCACACTCACTTAGCCGAGTGGCAGTCTGCTAGTTATTATTGTTGACTCAGTTGCCCCCCACCTTTCATCAATTAGCGGCAACTGCGCTAGGTAGCTGTTGTCTGGATTGCCTTGCCTTTAACACATAGCCGCAATCCCGCTAAGTAGTTGCACTTTTCTTCACTACACTTTGCACCTCTTTTTTTCTGTCTCTCACACATTTTTTGCCTACCACTTGTCTCCGCCAATTGGTAGTCAAGGGGGGTGGAGGTGTATCTCCAGTCCTCTTGTCCGTCCCCTTAAACAACCCCCCCCCGTTATGTCCCCTGACCCCCCTGCAAATTATTAATCTCCTTATTCATTCAGTACGTGGTACTGCCACGGCGGTATACCACACCAGTCTTGATCGCTTTATCCCCCTCACGCGCCATCAAAGCGACGTTCTTGCAACTACTTGGGACATCTTAGAGGTTGACTTTACACCCACTACCGAACTCCGCCTTTCACTCTTGTCTCTCACAGACTTACCTCCCTCAGGCACCGCTTCTTCCCAACCACCAGACACCACCCGCCCGGATCTTTTGTGGCCTGCCCACTCCTCTAATTCATCGTCGCGCTCCCCACCCTCTTTAAGGTCTTCTGTTTCTTTTGCTAATTCTCCCACTATCGTTGCCATAGACGGCGAGTCCAATACTAACTGCGCAGTCCACGGCATCCTCTGAAGAGGCAACACTCCCTAACCTTACCGCCCCTGCTTCCCCCACGGTATCAGCATCAGCACTTACTATTGCTCTCCCTCAACCACTGTCTCCTGCTAACGAGTCCCCATTCCTCGTGGCACTCCTACAGGACTATTCAGTGGATCTAGAGGACTCTGCACCAGACATCCTCATTGTGCCTCCCCCGGCAAGCCCACCCCCGTATTTTCAGTCACTGTAGGGAATGACTGCCCCGTCTCCTGACAGTACAGCTTCTCCTATTTTTGTATATTTAGTTAATAATATCGTTGTGGGTCTTTCTACTGGGCACCCATCCTCCTTTTGTCACATTACACCCTTAGCAAGCACTGTCCTTCTCACTATATTTCAAGTTTTAGGGGTTGACTATACCCAGGCACAGCAGATAACGCTTTCACTAGCACCATCCTTTCCGCACCTTCCGAATCCCATTGTCCCTACAGCCAAAGAACAAAAACATTGCAAGCACTGACATTTTAGGGAACACTCCAGTCCCCCAACAATTACTGGTCCCCATGAACAGGATTTTAGGTACCTCTGTTCATAAAACATCGGATTGCATTTACATACGCATTCTCCTACTAGCGCCAGGGTTGGACATACCTACCACACTAGTTACAACTTATCCACGCAACCCGCTACAAAGCAAAGTAATTGCTGGTCTCTCTCGTAACCAGCTCCAATTCCCTGACTTCTCCCCTAACAGAATATACACCGGACCACAGGAACTGGACTTAAGAAAAGCATTATATCACATTATCAGTAGCGCCATAGGAGAGGAATTGATAAACGACGCCATCCCCTCCACTCCTGCCACTGAACCCACTCCTGCCACTGAACCCACTCCTGCCACTGAACCCACTCCTGCACTCCTGCCACTGAACACACTCCTGCCACTGAACACTCTTCTGCCACCTAATTACATTCCTTTCCAAACAAGCGACATTCACCCTCAAAGCATTGTGCTTTAAAATAACACTCATTAATGGCATAGTGAGCTCTACAGTGTACAAAACGTCTACCCACTTTCACATCTTTTTCATCATACATCCCCCTGGAGCGCTATTCACTGCCATACTATCTAGCACCTGGCCAAGGCACCCTCTCCAAAGTTATATTGCTGAAGTTTGCTTTGACAGCCAGCTTCGCTTCCCCCTTTATACTCTAGCACAAGAGCGAGACTTGCAGGACGGGGTGTATGATATTGTCATTCAGGCAGTAGAGCAAGAACTCATCAGAGACATTATCCCTAGCACCTGAGAAAACGCGCTCCTGTAATTCAGGCTTTGCCTAGAGCGCCCCGTGTTAGACACACCAACATGGCCACTCCACTCCAACATGTTTTGAAAACATTCGGAGGCCAGGAGCACCATATACTAAAGCACTGCCATGAGCTTCATAAGCGTACGGTCAAAATGAGTCATCCTTGGCCCTCAGAGGGAAGCTTTGATCCAATCATACTAGAGCATGCCACCACCTTTCTAGACACCAAGTACTCTGGCACTAAGTTACAGAAGAGAAAGGCTACTTTAGATCTCTGGCGCATTTTCAAAGACAAGGCTCAAACACACTCTGACTCCACACACCCAGCTATACCCAATGCTCCGCCCCCACCACCTTATCACTTCAGCGGTATGTATACCGAGCTCACTAGCAAGGAACAACCTGAGCTACCAGTTACCACTAATGATTCCCCGGCTGCTGGTTCCCAACCCCTACCCAATGATGCCTCTTCCTCACCACACCTCGCACCAGAGTTACTCAGTGCACAGATTGAGGAATTTCAGGCTTCCCACACATCACCTAGCCACCCGTACCACCCCGTGGACAGACCACCGGCTCCACCCATGCCCCCCAGTGATGTATACCCCAACCTGACAGACCTGCACAACATACACCTGCCTCTCCCCAACGGTACAGTAAGGGAGACAGCAGTACCAGGTATCCCAGGCTTCATAGATGCACAACTATCCCTAAAATTTACACCAACAGTCAATACTGCACACCCGCGCCCAGGTGAAGAGGATGAGGTAGACTCTGACTCTGTCTCTCAAGCATCATCTCATCACTTGGACTCTGACTCTGTCTCTCAAGCATCATCTCGTCACTTGCGCTCACCTGTCATTGTCGTCCGTGACATTGGCCCTAAAGGCGACACTGTCACTAACCCCTTCCTTGACGCCGGCACACACCTGTTCCCTAGTTCACACCTTCCACCACAAACTAACATGCCTTTCATGGCTACTGCACCCTCTGGTGAGGTACCAGGATCTAGCCTTATCACAGACCAGCGACAGCTCCTTGAGTTCCCCGTCCCACCGTTGCTGTGCATGACTGAGGGACAGTGTGCCCCCCTCACAGGTCCCCTCACAGGTCTTCCCTCCTCTTATGACAATTATAGACAAAATGTAGATTTGAACAAAAGCAGTAGCCTGGAACGTATTTCACCACAGTATCTTGAGGACGAACAGACACCACCACATCAATCACCTTGCCACGCATCACAAAAAAACACAATGAGACGCTTGTCATTTAAATTAGAGAACATGAACAAAAGCATTACGGACATGATGTCGAAGGTCAACACTCCAACACCACCCTCACCCACGTTGCACAACCTCGTGCGACACCACCCAAAGACAATTATCAGTAGGAATGGGGAAGGGAATAAACAATATCTCCTTAGTGAGCACCCCTACCGCTGTGACGCTGCCGCCTCTGGAATAACACAAACACTCACCAACACACACCAAGCCCACAAATACCCAACGGCAGTAGGGCCAGAAAAGAGACAACCACGGGTGCTAGAAGGCCACAATCCAATGTTTGGTGAGATCCCAATATATTGTCGACTCCCACAGGAACTAGACCCAGTGGTAAGAAGTAAGGTCAGGACCACCGAAGCACAAAGACTTAAAGTCTTGGGGACACATGGACGCCCAGACGACATACTATATGACGTCTCGGGCTCTGCTTCCTTGCGCACCGTTAGGATGAAAAATTGACACAACATAAGTCTCAGCAGACCATGTCCACCACAAACAAGCAATGATCTCACTCCCAATGAGATAGTGACGTTAGGGGAAGGTTCAGATTATGCAGTTAACCCCTTTTCAGACGATTTGGCAGGCTGGTCAGAGCCCTTAGCACCGCAAATGCTCCCTTGGCCGAGAGACGGCTCCTTTGAGCCCCAGTACATGGCAACAGCAGTTGAATGTATCCTCAAAGGACTAGGAGATGAGGATTGGGACTATGACTACATGAGGGAGAGCCTGAAAGTCTGGCAAAAATATGCTCGCCAGCATGACTATACAGGACCCACAGCGCAACGCCCTGGGGTCATGCGCCAGATGCCACTGCTCTACAAAAATGTCACTGATCCCCCCATCTATATCCCATGGTCTACACTAGACAAAGAAAATGTCAAAAGGCACTCCCACCCCTCACTGAGGGTGCGGGAAAGTGGATTGCAGCTTTTGAAAATATCACAACAGGTAACAACATAGCTATAGGAGATGTAAAAGCCTGCTGATCTCCCTCATGGGAGAAGACGCAGAAGATCTCTTCACACGTGTCCATGTCAATCTTACAAAAACAAACACCAAACATGATGGTGTTTCCTTTAATGAGATTAGAACACTAGCATGGACTGAGTTGCGCAGGAAATTCCCTGATGTTCCTGACATTGGGGCCCTGTTGTCACAGACCATGCAACCAACCGAAGACCCTGCTAACTATCTTTCCCGAATGAAAGAAAAATGGCACCAGGAGTTAGGGCTACGGTGGGACGCAGCTGGAGGATTTGGGAGATTATTTTATCACACCATAAAGAAAGGTTTACCCACTGAAGTGCAGGAAAAATTAGATGGCATTGTAGCAATGGAATGCAAGCCATGGGCTGAAATACAAGACCACATTATACATTACTGCAAAAAGAGACAGGAACAAGAGAAGGTTAGACAGCTGGCAATAGAGAATGCCACTGCCAAGTTGGTACAGCAGAAACTTGATAAGAAAAAAGACAATGTTGACACAGTCATGCTTGCAGCACCGGTCACGCAAATGACAGCAGTAACATCCTTCCCCCAGGCTGCCATGAATGCTCTTACAGGCAACGCCCAACCTGCCCCACAACAGGTTCAAGCACCACCTGCAGTACAGTACATACAAGCTCAACCCCAACCTGCCATACAGTATGTCCAGCCGCAACCACAGCCAATGGTACAATACATGCCAGCACCACCTGCTTACAGCACCAACACACAGCCCTATTACAATAACAGACCAAATATGAACTGGAACACGGGTGGACAAGGAAGAGGGCGAGGGATGGGACAACAAAGGTTTCCACAACAACCAGGACAAGGGACACCACCGATCATCTGCTACTATTGCCAGAAACCAGGCCACATACAGAGAGATTGCAACAGTAAAAAGCGTAATATGGGACAGCAATATATGCGCCCTGGCTACCAAGCACAAGCACCATTCCAACAACAGCAGCGCACGCAACAACACCTTCAACAGCCCCAAATGCTATACTCTTATGCACAACCAGCACAGCAACAACAAGTGCAGCTCCAAGCGCCCATAATGGCCCAGGTTCAGCCAGCAGTCCAACAAATACAGGTTCCAATGCAACAGTTACAGCCACAGCAACTACCTGCTTATCAGGTGGTCCCCCAAACACAAAACAATGTACCTCTAGGAGGAACGATTGTTGCCTCCAACAACCCCTTTACCCAGGGCACCATCCAGCAATTTCAGGCTGGAGGATACACTGGCTAGGACAGCCCACAGACAACTCTTGTGTGCCCAATTTTGTCCTGCACAAGCAATACTGAAGAGGACCCTATTGCAAGTGTTGTGATAAATAACAAAACATATAGTTTTCTTGTTGACACAGATGCCACATATTCCTGCATTACAGGTGGCCCTCTGCCCATTTCTAACAAAACAGCGGACACACAGGGATTTTCTGGGGCAATAGCAAGGGTCCCCTTCACCAAGCCAGTATCAATGGAGATAGGAGGCCATGTAGTGGAGCAGCCTCTGCTCTATTCACCCAGGTCCCCAGTCAATCTTTTAGGACATGACCTCATGGCCAAACTAAACATGACCATCCACTTTGATGACAACGGAACAATGATTTGCTCTATACCAGGTACCCCACTAACTAGGATAATGGCAGTTACTGCACAGTCTTCTTTAGATAGTGAGGTCAGAGCACGCCCAGTGGATGAGCACGCCTTCTCTGCAGCTGTCCACACTATTGTCGCCACCACTCCCGAATTACAAGGCTGCACTGTTCAGTTACCAAAAGAGTTCCTTTTCAGACCCCAAGTACCAGACTCACAGTTATTAGACAAACATTTGACATTTGACATCTGCGCCCTTGAAGTAACACCGACCTACGGCGCATTCCTGGCATGCGATGACAACGCTCACACTTGGCCTTGTGTCATTTTTATTGAGCCTGAAGGGTTGGTAAGAGACATTTCAGATGCCCAGTTGTTTGGATCCCCTGAAGACTACTCCAAGACAGAGATTATCTATCAAAACAACGTGCCTATGTCAGTAACAGTGGAGATTATGACACCAACAGTCACCCCTAGCTATGACTCTGCCCGGGACGCAGATCTGGCTCAAGTACCTGCACATCTTTGGACAACAGGCCCAAATGATGTAGGCCTTATTAGCTCTGCCAGGCCATTTAGGATAACTCTCAAACAAGGTGCTATCCTGCCCAGGATAAAACAGTATCCCTTGTCCAAGGCAGCGGAAGAGGGCATTGCCCCTCCTATACAGGCATTGCTAGATCAAGGAGTAATATATCCTTGTATCTCTCCTTGTAACACAGCCCTTTTCCCTGTGCGGAAGGGGAAGACCAACCAATGACGTCTAGTACATGATCTGCGTGCCGTTAACAACATAGTTGTACCAGAATTCCCTATTGTCCCAGACCCCTCTGTCATCCTCACGAATGTCCCCCCCGATGCACAGTACTTTTCTGTCATCGATCTGAAAAATGCTTTTTTCATCATTCCTTTGCACCCAGACAGCCAATACCTATTGGCTTTCTCATTCAGAAATGTGCAATTAACATACACAAGGCTCGCTCAAGGGTACTGTGAGTCCCCTAGCGTCTTCAACAGGGTTGTCAAAGAGGACTTGTCTAATATTCAATGTGATAGCACCCTACTGCAATATGTCGATGACATACTGCTTTGCATCCCCACAGAACAACAATGCAGAAAAGACACCATCTTCTTACTTACCACGCTAGCACAAAGGGGATATAAAGTTGACAAACAGAAGTTACAGTACTGTCAGAAAGAGGTACACTATCTAGGTCAGCTACTGTCTGCATCAGGCAGACGAGTCACTCCAGGTCGAGTTGAGGCGATAAAAGGCACTCCTGAACCTCAAACAGTTAAAGACATGCAAAAATTCCTCGGCCTGGTTAACTATGTCCGTCAATGGGTCTTTGATTTCGCAACAATACCTGCCCCATTGCTGAAAGCTGTGAAAATGGGCAAAGACAGACACAATAAAATTGAGTGGACACCTGAAATGAGAACAGCCTACACCCAGCTCAAAGACGAGATAACAAATGCACCAGAGTTAGGATCACCTGATTACACAAAAGAATTCTACCTATTCACTCACTGTGATGGTCTAGTAATGACTGCAGTACTCACTCAGAAATACCCCATGGGCCATAAGCCCATTGCCTACTTCAGCGGCATGCTGGACGCTGTCATGAAAGGTCATTACCCCTGCGAGCAGGCCCTTGCTGCCGCAGCATTTGCTGTTGAGAAAACTACCCCCATTGTAATGGGTTCCCCACTGACTATGTACACTGCACATGCCGTCTTTGCAATAATACAAAAAGCCAAGACGACTTTAACAACACAAAGAGTGTCAGGTTACAAAGTCATACTGTCACTACCTTCTCTGAAGATTGTAAAATGCCATACAGTAAACCCTGCCACATTTTTTGCCCATCCAATAGCTACCTCAGATGATGACACCCATGACTGTGCCACATATTCACCAGATGAGTCTGGAGCAGCAAAAGAGGATCCCTTGCCAAACAGTACTGTATATTTTGTTGATGGCTCCTCTGCCATTGATCAAGACACAGGAGTCAGGTACACAGGAGCAGCAGTAGTTAAAGCACAGCAGAATGATTCCTCTGATTCCCTAGACATTGTACAGCAACTTACATTACCATCGCATTATTCTGCACAGGCAGCTGAACTGGTAGCCCTCATAGCTGCCCTGAACATTGGAGCTGACGACCACATTACAATTTACTCCGATTCTGCATATGTTACTACAACTACACTCTCCAGCATCCTCCGCTGGAGGAGGCGCAGCTTCCTCAAATCAGATGGTACACCTGTCATTCACAAAACGTTACTAGAGGAACTTATTGAGGCCCTTACACTACCAGCTGAAGTAGCCGTAGTCAAATGCGCAGCGCACACCAATGGCCAAGATTTTGTCTCCAGAGGTGACGCCCTGGCAGATTGGGCAGCTAAGGCTGCAGCCAGAGGCCCCCCAGCAACAGGCCCCCCACTCCAAACAACAACAGAAGTTCCATTTGCCCCCATCTTACTGTCCCAAACACTGCCTCCCACAGAGCACGACAATAGCAATGAAGGAATTCCAAAGACACCATCCCAATTCACAACACCATTTGACATTGACACAACTCAGCAATATGATCACACTGCACAGTTACACCTTAGAGAAATGCAAGAAAGTGCACCAGATCAAGAGAAAGAGTTATGGAAGAAGAGGGGAGTACAACAGGACTCCGCCGACTTCGTGTACAGACAGACAGTAACAGGGAAACCTGTGATGCCACAGGCCTTATTACAAGTGGCATTGGACCAACTCCACCTTCCCACACATGTCACCCGAGATAACATGTCCACCACCTTGCAAACAGACTGGTTCATCCCCAATGCCTATGAACAGATACAATTGTATGTTAATAAATGTCTCATTTGCCAACAATACTCCCCAAACCCGACTCTCAAAACAGTTGCTTCCACCATTCCTAGACCATCTGGCCCCTTCAAAGAGCTACACATTGACTATGTCGACATGATCGACCGCTGCCAAAATTACCGCTATCTCATTGTAGTAGTGTGTCCCTTTTCACGCTGGATCGAAGCTGGACCTTGCGTCCACTGCGATGCCAAGGCAGCTGCCACATTCCTACTCCGTGATGTCATTACTCGCTGGGGCATTCCAGACGCCATCCGGTCCGACAACGGAAGTAATTTTTCAAACGCCATCTTTTCCTCCCTGACCACAATGCTAGGCATTAAACACAAACTGACATCAGCTTATCACCCACAAAGCAACGGTATTTGTGAGCGCCTCAACGGCTTGCTCAAAAATAAAATAAGCAAAATAAGCGCAACCATAGGAAAGAAATGGCTTTATTGCCTACCCATAGCACTCTTTGCACTAAGAAACTCCCCAAGTTCGGATCACCACCTCACGCCCCATCAGCTTGTCACTGGATGATCCATAAATGTAACAGTTCCATCCACACGCCCTAAGACAGACAGTGAATCATCATCAGAGATAGTGAGAGCAGAACTTTACCAATATCTGTGCCAACTAACAAGCGCAGCGCAGTTCCTTTCTACCCAGGTATCCAAGAGGAGAGACAAGGGCCCCACCGATCCTGAGCTCCCACCAATCCGTCCCGGGACACTGGTCTTCGTCCGGAAAAACGTCAGGCGTTGGAAGGATCCTAAGTTCGAAGGTCCCTTCCAGGTGATAGACTCATCACCAACTGCAGTGCGAATTGCTGAGAGAAAAGCATGGATCCATCGCAGCCACGTCCGCCTAGACCCCGCACCACCACCTCAGCCAATGGACTAAAGGAGGGACGGGACATACCATCAGTGCCAATCCATGAAGACAGCGGCCTTCCATCCTCCTGTGATGAAGAAGACGATGAGCATTGCGTACTTACAGTCAAGAATGCTAATGGAGATGCAAAGTTATGTATTTCACTTGTCTTACTATTTTGTGTTTTTTCTACTGTGACTTTGGCAGTTCTCAATTGGTACATGTATTATCTTGCAACTACTGATCAGTGTTATCTTTCGGATGCTATCACACCATCTTCAGGACAGTCAGTTGTGCCACAAGATAGAGACAAGATCGAAAGTCCACCACTCCCACCTTGTATCGCTGATACAGCACACACTAGCACACACCACACATCCACAGTTACTGATCTGATCCAAAGCAGTGCTACTACCCCAGGGGCTGGCGTTCTAGATCTCACAATAGGTCCCCAGTTGCCCCGCCGTTCCCCTCCCCGCACTAAACGTGGATTTAAACGAGGCAGACCAAGGTTCTGGACCCGTAGACCAAGACCTGAGGTTACACAAGATTGGCCCACCGCTCTTCAGGACACAATGGTTCACATTGCACACCTTCATTCCAGGCCCGATTTCCATTCCACACGTCCGGACAAATTCGATCCGGATCATGGAGCCCATGATGCCCTGTTAGACAACATGTGGTACCGGCATATGTCCAAAATAGGGAAAAAGGCAACAAAGGAAGCATGTTTCGTGTGCTCACATATCCCTCATGCAGTAGGCGCAGACCAAATGATTTTCCCTAAAGAAGTACCACCCCCAAAAGCCAAGTGTCTCCTCCATCTGTTCCTTTGCCGTATCTACGGCCAGATTCAGCTTCTGTCAGCAACTATCGATACCATTTTTGTAAACACCACGGTATGGGATCATAATAGTGTCACGTTCAGAATTGTGACTGATAAACAACAATTTGACAAAGGCATGGAGGAGCTGTATAGGGTGAAAGTATCTAAAACAGAGACACAACGTTGGGAGCGTAGTTTTGCCTATTTACGCTACTTCACCTTTACAAAACCACAAGCACAATGTAATCCACTAACAGACCAAAGCACCTGTGAAGACAGGGCTGTGCTAAGTTTATGGGCCAACATCTATGTCAACAACCAGTGGCAAGGTCCACGCAACCTCACTTGTAAAGCTGCTTCCTTAGGGGCACCCTTTATAACGACAGATTGGGAGGGGGACACCGATTGGGATGTCGACGATCAGTGCGGAGGGGTATGGGCACAAGAAAGTAGAAGGTACACCTTTAGTAAGGACACCACCTACCAATGGAAAAAAGTATATAAACTAAAAATCCTCTCCTTTGCTTCCTAGGTAACGGTACCCGCCCTGTGGGCAGCAACACTAACTGTAACACGACAGTTTTTAATTTGGACCTCCAAGACGGCACCGCCGGCCTCATGGACATCTTTTGGGCCTGTGGAGAACGCATCTACGCCCAGTTGCCTCCTCAATGGAAGGGCCTATGCACCATGGTCACCATGCATGAACTGCATCTCGTTGTCCCAGCATCCAACATTTCTCAAGTGCTCGAACACCCCATGACAGGTGATGTCACCCTGCTTCACCGGCACCGAAGGAGTGCTCATATATTTTGCTAACGACGCCTTTAAGGAAGTTCCTGACGAGTTTCGCCTGTTCAATGGCGTCCAGGAATTCTTTGGGGGCCTGTGGCCCATCTGGCAAACATCTGCTAATGCCCGGTGGCTGCAGGTCACACGCTATGAACTAATGACTCTGATCAACAACACCCGAGATGGGTTCAACGCAATACAGGAAGAATTACGACCAATAAGACTTATGGTTCTAGAGCATAGATATGTTCTAGATCAACTCACAGCTATGCAGGGAGGGGTATGCGCTTCCATCGGATCGAGCTGCTGTACGTTCATACCATCTAATGATGCCGCTAACGGGTCTCTCGCTAAGGCCATTGAGAACTTGGACAATTTGGGAAAAAAGATGCGTGATGAGGGCGGTGCCGATGCAGACTATTACGAGCTGGTTCAACTTGGACTGGATGCCTTCATGGCTATCTGCTATCTTGAAAATTATGTTACCTATTTGTTGTGTCATCATGTTAATGTGTTGCGGTGCACAGGTAATAATGAGGTGTATCAGCAGATGTAGCATCAAAGCAGTTGGGATAAATTACGTTAAAACAGGAATTTCCCTCAACGCAGACTATCAGGACATGCACCGTGCTCTTGGGGATGGGGATGGGCAGATCCACATACAACTCATAGAACTAGCTGCCCCTGAGGCTTCTCCCAACACACCCCCAGCTCCCCCAGTCCCTCCGCATAGGTACACTTTGAGGGAGGAGCATGACGCTCACCAGTATGACCAGTTACTGAGCCATGATGATGGAGAATATGTTACCCTACCATCAGAATTGCAACCCCCGGCTGCGTGCCCCTACGTTAATGACCCACTCAGCATGCACGCGACCCCTGAGGGTCCTTCAAAGTATTCTATCCGAGATGTGTTCAAAAATGAACAAGAGCAGGGATATGAAGGAGGGTCCCGAAGCCCCCACCTTACCATCTAACTAGAAACCCATTTTTGATTTTGCACTGCCCACTAAACATGATACCCCTAAGTTAGGCCCTACCAGGCAGGCTCAGATAAAATGTCTTAAGTTGTCCACTTTCCTTCATCCTGGGAGTGCATCTCACACAAGCCCAAGCCCAGCTCCATAGATAACCATATCGTACATAGCACCAAGCATGCCTTCCTAGATACAAATGTATAGGCCCAAAAAGCCAATGACTCCTGCTCTCATTTTTATAATAATAATAAAACAGATCTCGTAGGCCTCACTGATCTGCTAGCAGAGATCTGTTCCATCCACCGAGAGACAACATCAGCCCCCTCTTGTAACTTTCCACAGTTACGAGAACAAGAGTGGCCCCCACCCACGTGACAAATCTGTTGGTACATCTGGCTGTGTCACATGCAAGATTTGCAATATTTTTAGTTATGAAACTTTCCGCGCTTGCTTAACTGAAACTCAAGGCGGCAACGTGACCAAGAATTAATATATTAAATATTAATTCTGAGCATTTTTTACGGTAAAAGTTATCCTTTGTTTACTTTTTGCGGTCAAGAACGCTGACCATCTGCTAAAAGCCCTGTTTCATCATGATACCACTTCTCGGTTTTATATAACATTTTCCAGTTACTGTAAGCGGGCGGTTAAGTGGCCTGCATCAGATCTCGTGTCAGACGTGGGTGTAAGTTCTGCATTTAACCATATAAAAGAGCTTCGCCCAGGGTGCAGCTCTGAACTCTCTGTGCATCAATCTGACTGCATATAGAGGGTTCCCAATCGATCGTCCGTGTGACTGGGCCTAGAACTTCAACTTCCAAGGTGGTAATACTCTTTTCTGATAATTCAGCCTTTTGGCTTTATCAGCCTATCTGATTATTTTTGCCTATTGGCTTTATCAGCCTATCTGATTATTTAGCCTTTTGGCTTTGTCAGCCTATCTAACTCAGCTCATTCTAACCCAAGCCATTGCATTTATTTTAGGTTAAACTGCGCAGTCTTGAATGCTGTTGCTTTCTTAAAAAGGGATTAGCCTTCTAGGCAATAGCCTACCCATCCTCTTTCAAGTCAGGGTTGCTCTTTAGGCAGCTACTCATAGCATAATATTTAGACATATATTTGCTCCTTTTGAACGACTGTTTTATAACATTGTCAGTACATTTATTTTGCATCCTGCTCATGTGTTCATGGGCAACATTTTAATCAAATTGTTTTTATGCTTTTGAACTGTTTAAATAAAAAGTCATTGTATTTTACATCGTGGTTTCTTCTTTCCAAGTGAACGAGCAGAACAGAGGGGTCAGGCTCTCTGGAGTCGGTAAGCAGAAGGGTGTGGCCACCAAAATACTACCCTCATCAGTGGGCAAACATGCGTTGTGAGATGAGAGGGAGCCCAAATTACACATGTCACACAAGCTTGTAGGAACAGCAACAAACACAGCAAGAGACAGAACCACCACAGCACTCCCCCCCAGGGACCCCACATTGTGGTGACACTAGCCTGCATGACAATCACACTGTGATGACAAAGGTAGATGTCATCCACACTGTGAACCACAGCCATGTGTCCTGAGCAACAAACTACCATCCCACCTATACAAGCACAAAGCACTCAGCATGGCCTGCCAGCCAAGGACAATATGGAGGTAGTGCCCCTGCCATGCAACAACTCACATTTGCACACACTCAACGCCACACACCTTGAACTCCACCAATGTGCAGCAGTGAAGCTCACATGGACTGCTGATATTGCACATGCACCCATGACAATCCCAGGGGTGGTGGGGGAAATAAGGTGCAGAAACCCATCACACATGGCCAGTCAACAATACTTGTGAATGTCTGACACACTGCACAGTATGCCGTACATGGGCATGACGTGAAATCCACCCCAAACAATGGGATCCTGGCCATAGTCACACACCAATGAAGAAGCCAAGCTGACCCACAAAGGACACACATAGACAACTTCCAACATTGCAGCTCTGACCCTGAGGAGTGGCAGCAGTCACACACACAACGTGTCACAAACACTGAAAGCATACACAAACAGAAAATCACATTACTCGTGTAACCAACAAGTGCCAAGAGGAATCCTGACTGTGTCCCATCTGCGTTTGCCCACATCCCCAGCCCTGACAACAAAGACAACTAGGGATGACAACCTCATGAACATTAGTTTGCCATGCACCCACATCCCGGAGAAACCAGGTCCAAGATGCTGGATGAACACAGAACAACTCAGCAAGCATCACAAACAGGAACATCCGTAGGGACACAGCCTGTGTAGGAAAAGGAGAAGAGAACACGCACAGACATGCCTACACAACACACAACACGGGCACAGCCTATATCACGGAATCACGCACTGCCATGAGGGCACTCCACTCCTGTGTGAAGGTCAGCTGTGCCAAACCTTGTCTGTGCATGACTCAAACATGTCAGCAGAACACTCGGTCAGTGAGTCAACAACTACAACACACTGAAGGCTCTGCTCATATCAGCCTGGGCATGGGAGTGTCACGTCAGTCATCTGCATACACCCAAGACACGTGTCAAGCAACTTGCACTGTGTACACAGATGAGTCCTCCAAATTTGATGTGCTAAACTGCATGTCCATTGGAGACGGGCACACAGTCAGGGTACTAGGAACATTGGACAGTGGTAAGCCCACCAGATGTGCATCAGTGTAGGGCAAATATGGTAATCTACAAATGCTAAACGTACATCCCTGTGTCAAATGCTGAACATTACACCCTCAGACTGCAGCAAAGGATGCCATAGATGCAGACTAGATTAGGACACATATCCCATGGACCACATGGAGCCCATCACAGCAAAACTTCATTTACCTGATCTGAACACTATTACAACAGCAAATGCATGATTCTACACATCTACATCATGTACCTCCAAAGATGAACCACAAGTAAACAAAAATAGGCTTTATTCAGCAAGTGTGCAACTCAAATCAAAAGTCCAAAATAAACTAAGGCCAATGGCCAGTCCAAATATACAGTCCCAACAGGGTGATGTGTGACAACTTGTCAACAATTGCTTGCCTGCACAGGTACGGACAGGGGACATCCCCTTGGAGGGGCATACGAGGCAGTCCAGGCACCGCAGGGACAGGATCAGGGGATGCCAGAAGGAGGCAGTGAAGGGGAGGTAGGTGCAGGAGTGTCACTGGCAACTGCAGTGGACGTGTCTGACTCAGGGGGGGCCAGCACCACTGTGGTACACAAGTCAGTTGGTGTGGGTGCTGCAACCACTGCAGTGGGCTGGACTGATGTAGTGGACTGGGTACCCACTGCAGTGCCCGAATCAGACGTGGTGGTTGTGGACTCCACTGCAGTGCATGACTCCAAGGGAGTGGAAGGGGTGGGCAGATGAGGTGGGCAGGACAGAGGGGGGACCCGGTCTCCACAACAGTGCCACTAACAGGCAGAGCGCCTGGGTTGGGGGTGGAAGAGCAAGTGGCAGGGGGAGGGCCTAAGCAGTCTGGGGATGCGGTATCGGTGTGTGGGGGAACCTGGGGCAGGGTGTGGCGGGGGAACCTGTGCAGTGGTGGACTGGGGGATGGAGGAGAGAGACTGGGCGGTGGAGCTGCGTGGTGGTGGGGTCTTGCTCTTCCTGGTCCGGGGGACTTCCTAATGGGGTCCTGTGTCTGCCTGCGCCTGGGGGAGGGTGTCCGGGGGCGAGGGGCACTCCCCTCTATGTGGGTGGACGTCATCTTCCCCCGGTATGCTGGATCAGCAGGATTGGAGGGGAAGAGGCTGAGGTCACACAGGAAGATCTGCTGTGTAGGTGTGGTAGCAGGCGAGGCAAGGGAAGGGGTCTTGGAGGGAGAGGATTTGGAGGACTGCGGAGTTAATGTGGATGCCTGTGTGTGTGTGTGTTCCCCGTCCCCTGTGTCTGTGGTATCAGTCCCCTGAGGATGCTTGTGTGCACGTCTTGCCTTTCTCTTGGGTGTGTCTGTGCTGCTCGTGTCTGTGTGTTTGGGTGACTGTGCAGGTGTGCATGTGCTTTGGACAGGTAGGGGGCAGGAAGTGTGGATGGGGCAGAGGTGGGAGGGGTGAGGGACTGTTGGAGGAGGGACACTGCTGCCGTCAGGGAGGAGTCCATGGACTTATTGCTCCTCTGTAGGGCAGACATACCCGTCGAGATGCCCTCCATGAACGACACCAGCTGTGTCAACAGAGTGGTGTGTGCATGGAGGACACTCAACATTGCTGTCTGCCCTACATGGAGCTGCCGAAGGAGGTACACAGACTCCTCACTCAGGGCAGCAGGGGACACAGGGGCAGGGGGTGCGGTGCCTGGCACGAAGGAGACACGCTCCCGAGTGCGAGAGCCTCCATGGACCTCAGGAATGGGAGCCAATGGGAGGGCGGTGGTGGTGGCGGAGCCAGACAGACTAGCTGGCCTTTGGTGGCTGCTGAGACCCGCCTCCACAAGGGAGTCATCCTCCGAGCTGCTGTGGTCCTCAGCTGAGGTGGATGGTGCTGAGGACTCCTCGGTGTGGCTCCCCTCGCCCTCCGTGCCACTGGGTCAGCCTCTGACCACTCGTCCGATGCTGACCCAGTCTGGCTCTGCTGCTCCTCCTGGTCCGTGGAGCTGTCCCCTCCTGTGGCCGTGGATGTATCTGCAAACAATTAGGGAAACAGACAAACATCAGTCACCTGCACTGACCGCACACACAACAGTAAGTACAGCACATTACAGAGCAAGCCCTGGCATCCTTAGTTGAACATTGCCTAAAGTCCTCACACAGATTCGGGGAAGCCAATTGTCAGTCTGATGGTCAACCATGGGACTCACACCCCTCCTGCCCTTGCACCCATCTGTCTGGTGCCTGTCTGATGGTAAGACCCCAGTGTGGACACATGCACCACCTACACAGTTGTTGGACATTGCAGGGAACACTGTGAAGTATGTGAACATGCACACATCACATCTCTTGCCACTGAGTCAGTGCAGGTGTCCGGATAAAGGGATGGCCAGAGTCTAAATAGAAATGCATGTGATGCATACCAGCACCAGACACCATGATGCACCCATGTCCGGATAGTCAATGCCACAATGGGGTGCATGTTGCACATGTCACTCCCCTGCAGGATCAGTCTCAGGAAGTTTAATGCCATGACACAGGAATGCGTGCAAAGTCATACATTACTGTCTCAAGTCACATGGCCATGGCAGCCAGCCAACAACAGTCTGCACTGTGTCACAATCCGAGGGCATGGGGAATGCAAGTTATGTGACTGACAAGTGCACATGTCCATCCCCCAAAAACCACATCATCTGTACTACTATTTGTCCACGTCATACCAACTGGACATATGGGGGACATGAAACACAACTCCCTGAACATGAGCACCTCACAGTGTGCTGTGAATGAAAATACAGCTGCCTGAAAGTCACAGTCGCAAACACCTGTGTGCACAGTCAAGTGATCAGACACCTATAAGTCACAGAAGTATCGTCTATCATGGTCACATCTCAGATGGCATGCTGAGCCCTAACCGGTAAACATACCAGTAGTCCTGACAACGAAGACACAGCACAATGAGACAGAGGCAGACACCTGAGGGTACATTTCACTGATCACAACATGCCAGATGATACACGGGAGTGGGAGTACAGAGTGTATTGTATGCCCTGGAGTAGGCATGACTGTCCAGCTCCACCTGTAAGAGGGATGAGTCCTGGACAGTAGGCAGGTGGCTAAGCATGTGTGACACACTGGATACACATACTCCTGAGGACCAAACATTGTTCCCACCAGCAGCATGGGTGTGTGCCAAATTCCCCAGGGACATGTGGTGAGTCAGAGCAGCAAGCGGACCACATATCAAAGTTACACCCAGATTACATGTCAGAACTTAGGCATTGTGTAAGCAATTGACCCACCCATGAATCGCACAACATAGTCACGGGAACAAATGCTGTCCCCCACCTTGAGCAAAGCTAAATGCAATGACACAGTCCCCAAATGACACAATTTCCTGACTATAAGGGCCACACATATGCGAATCAGAGGAGAAGTGGGCATGTCACAAATGAGGGACATGGGTCCTGGACCACATGACTGATGTACTGTGGAAGTTTAACCAGGCCAGAGGAGGGCACATAGCATGTCAGACAAAGTGCACAGTGCAGTCATGGACTCACCCCCTCCTTGCTGCTGTCTGACCTTCAGCTGCCCATCCAGGGCAGGGAAGACCACCGCCAGGATCCGGAGCATGTGGGGGGTCAGGGTCCGGTGTCCGCCCTCCTGCGAGGAGGCGACAGCTTCAGCTGGACCCTTGCGATCCTCCGGGTCCAGCCACGAAGGTCCTGCCACCTCTTCTGGCAGTTGCGGATCCTGCGCCTGTAGACCCCCACGGATCTTACTTTCCGGGCGATGGTCAGCCAGATTTCCTGCTTCTGGTGGGCATCAACCTGTGAGGATGACAAAGTGAAAAGGCCATTACTACACATGCAACATATACGTGCATCACACAGTTGGATTTACATGTCTCAATCACAGGGGCATATGATGTACACAGGCAGTGCAACAATGGCTATGAACAGTTTGCCAGCAGTCACTACATGGTATCATTGCATTGGAAGTAAATCTAGTTGGAATGCACTGTTACTGCACTGTACCAGTTCAGTGCATGTAACTACACACTTTGGGGTGTGACAACTACTCAGTGGGCATGCTAGCCAGTGGTGTGCACACTGAAAGTCCTGCTAGTCAGACAACATGCACAATTAGTGAGGCAGTGGACAGCACACTCACCTGCTCCCCCATACAGCTTGCTGTACTGTGGAAGGAGGCTGTCCAGCAGGGCCTGGTTCTCCTCAAGGCTGAAGGCTGGGGCTCTCTCCACAGTACGTGCCATTGCAGGAGCCAGAGGATGCATAAACAGCAGCAGTGTTGGTGGCAGATGTCGTCCTGGAGCATGTAGTGCAGGCAAGTGAGCTCTCAGGGGAACAGCCAGCATTATATGTGTGCTGCAGAGGCAGATAGTGTCCCATGTGTCCAAAGTGATAGGTCCAAGTCGTTTGCATCTTCTGAATCTGACCAATCCATGGAATAGCAGCACTAATACACGCCCACAGCATCCTTCAAATCTTCAACTTCATGACACCCATGATTTTGCAACATTGTTGTGGCTGGCCAACTGAATTCACTGCGTCAGACTCTTTGGAGCCTCGAAAACGCGTCCGTTGCCATGCCAGGCCCCAGCCAATGTGTGCGCACCGATCGGTCCATTGCTGTACAACGCGTATATCGGGATACAACGCGTACCCGCACACATCTTATGCAAGGGGGCCGGCCGGGCACACCGATCGGTCCATTGCTCTACAACGCGTTCCCGCTCACAACAGATGCAATGGGCCGGCCGGGCACACCGATCGGTCCATTGCTGTACAACGCGTATTTCGGGATACAACAGATGCAATGGGCCGGCCGGGCACACCGATCGGTCCATTGCTGTACAACGCGTACCCGGGATACAACGCGTACCCGCTCACATACAATGCAATGGGCCGGCCGGGCACACCGATCGGTCCATTGCTGTACAACGAGTACCCGGGATACAACGCGTACCCGCTCACATACAATGCAATGGGCCGTGCGGGCACACCGATCGGTCCATTGCTCTACAACGCGTACCCGCTCACATACAATGCAATGGGCCGGCCGGGCACACCGATCGGTCCATTGCTGTTCAACGCGTACCCGCTCACAACAGATGCAATGGGCTGTGCGGGCACACCGATCGGTCCATTGCTCTACAACGCGTACCCGCTCACAACAGATGCAATGGGCCGGCCGGGCACACCGATCAGTCCATTGCTCTACAACGCGTACCCGCTCACAACAGATGCAATGGGCTGTGCGGGCACACCGATCGGTCCATTGCTCTACAACGCGTACCCGCTCACAACAGATGCAATGGGCCGGCCGGGCACACCGATCGGTCCATTGCTGTACAACGCTTATTTCGGGATACAACAGATGCAATGGGCCGGCCGGGCACACCGATCGGTCAATTGCTGTACAACGCGTACCCGGGATACAACGCGTACCCGCTCACATACAATGCAATGGGCCGTGCGGGCACACCGATCGGTCCATTGCTCTACAATGCGTACCCGCTCACATACAATGCAATGGGCCGGCCGGGCACACCGATCGGTCCATTGCTGTACAACGCGTACCCGGGATACAACGCGTACCCGCTCACATACAATGCAATGGGCCGTACGGGCACACCGATCGGTCCATTGCTCTACAACGCGTCCCTGGACAGGTCACACGCATATGTCACCATGCTGGTCACTGGTGAACCTATGCCAGCCACATATACTTTCCAGGGACTCAGGGGCACACCTACAGGGTCCCTGGGAATCTACCTGTCAATGAGCTGTGATGCCTGTGGAGCATCTGTCCAGACATGTCACTGTGGTATGTGTGTGGAACGTGAGAGCAGTAAATGGGTACTGTGACACAGCCTAATGGTTTACCATAGCACACCCTGGAACCTGTTGTCAACACTTGTTGAACAGAGATGTTAGATGATGTCCATGTAGGTGCCATATATGTCCAAACAGAACGACACACACATCAAGTACTTGTGTTTGTTAATGATGTATCATGTGAAATTGAGTATGGTGAATGGCACATAGTTGGGGTGACTGACAATCTTGCTTTCTTCACCTATGCACTGCAGGGCTCCTGCTGTCCATCGACCATTCCCAGACCTGGCAACGATGGTGGAACGTGACAGCATCCGACGGTACCGCTTCACCAGGCAGCTGATTGAGGATTTGGCAGTGCGGTTGGACCCACATTTGCAGCCTGGCCGTCCGTATCATACAGCGCTGACCCCCAAGGTGAAGGTGATGGCAGCCCTACACTTCTTTGCCACCGGTACCTTTCAACACACTGTGGTGACTGCCGGTGGGATGTCACAGACTATGTTCAGCCGTGTGCTACGCGATGTTTTGGGGGCAATGTTGATATACCTGAACCAGTACATCTTTTTCCCAACACGTCAATGACTCACTGACGTCAAGAGTGACTTCTATGCCCTGGGGAGGATGCCACATGTAATTGGCTCCATTGATGGGACACATGTGGCTTTGATACCACCACAGGCACATGAGCAGGCATACCGGAACCGTAAACATTACCATTCGATCAATGCTCTGGTGGTATGTCTTGCAGATATGACCATCACACATGTGTGTGCCCGTTTCCCCGGTTCGGCACACGATGCCTACGTGATGAGGAGTAGTCGCATCCCGAGGATGATGTCACAGATGCCGAACCAGCGTGCCTGGCTTGTTGGTGTGTACTGACTTTGTACCATTGTGTGTGTTCTGCTATGTTGTTTTCCGCACACATTTTCAAATCGGCTAATGTGCAATTGTCTGTCTGTAGGTGACTCGGGATACCCCAACATGCCGTGGTTGCTGACACCCCTCAGGAACCCTGTGACACCAGCCCAGATGCGCTACAATGAGGCACATGGTCGGACAAGGAGGGTGATTGAGCGGACCTTTGGTCTTCTGAAGAGCCGCTTCCGCTGCCTGGACAAGACAGGAGGGGCCCTCCCATATGCCCCAGCTAAGGTGTGCAAGATTGTCATCGTCTGCTGCATGCTACACAACCTGGCAGTGCGGAAGGAGTTGCCTCTCATCCTGGATGACGATGACCAACGTCCGCCACCTGTGGAAGATCCTGGCCTGGGTCACGATGCCAGTGAAGATGATGATGATGGTGATGTCCGCACACAGCTCATCACCAACTTCTTCAGCTGAATGTAAGTCTCCAGAGGGTTGTAATGTCAATGATTTGAGTTTGCATGATATGTGTGTGTGGTGCTCTGGTGCTGTTTGAGTGTGGCCATGTGCTACTTGACTGGATGCGTGCAGCGATGTGTCCTTGCAGGTGGTCTGTACTGCCCAACAGTGTTGACATGCTAACTTGGTTTTGTGTAGTTATCTCGTGACATGTATTAGACATGAGTATTGCCGTTCTGTGCTGTTCTTCAGTGGTTTTGACTGTGTGTCATGTCTGTCCTTCACAGGGTGCTGCCGGAGTTGTTTGATCAACTTGGATCCCACGAATCCATGATTCAACTTCCAAGGCGGAAGCAGTCGTTTCCCTACAGGTGATGTGCCCCACACCCCTGGACTTTATTTCTTCTACAATTGTTGACTGTGAGGCCACTGCCACGTGGGATTACCTTGCATCTGTAGTGGAAACAACATGTTGCAAATGTGTAATAAACCTGTGCTTCACTTTGGGATGTGCGTTGTCTGTGGTCACACATCTGACTGACATTTGCTTACTGCACCTGTAGTCTAGTTGACAGACTG
The DNA here is from genome assembly GCA_963921515.1 of Calotriton arnoldi. Taxonomy (NCBI): domain Eukaryota; kingdom Metazoa; phylum Chordata; class Amphibia; order Caudata; family Salamandridae; genus Calotriton; species Calotriton arnoldi. The sequence continues at coordinate 123,515 of CAWUFW010015826.1, read as the reverse complement.
TGAATAGGTGGTGTGTCTGTGCATTCCACTGTATTTAGTTGCAACATCAGTATAGGTGATGAGTCTGATGGCCCTGGTGTGTATGAGTTGTGTGGCCCTAGTGGTGTGTCTCCCTCATATGTGCCACGTCGCCATGACTGACATGACGGTGTTGGACTTGCTGTAGCAGTTAGCATGCACAGTGTCATTTTTCTGATCACCATCTCCATGACAGAGAGCACGTTGGAATCACAACAGAGGCAGATATGGTGTATTGGTGAGTTTATTTACATACAGGTGTGAGAATGGTGCACAGGATGGTGGGTGCTGTACACAGAAATTGGAATCCAAAGTTCCCATGTGATTCGGAAGTCTTGGTAGCTGAAATGTCCAGAGTAAAGTCCACAGTCATCTGATGAATTTGGCCAACTAGAGCTCCCCATGTCATGTGGGAGAGTTGGGTTGGCTTCGACAGGGCGTGCAGTTTGCACACAGAGGAAAAGTTCCAGAACAGGTGTTGGCTTCCTGGGGGATGTAGATGGCCATCGGCCTCTCAGTTTGGCCTCCTCGGACGGCCCCTCTTCTTGGGGGGGGACCCTCAGGTGCAGGCTGCGGCGGTGCAGGGGACTCTCTGCCAGAGTCCTCCTCCCTCCCTGTGGTATTTGCAGTTGTTTCAGCAGCAGATGTTGTGGGCACACAGGGAGTTGAGGCCATGTTGGTGCTGATCTGGCGGAGGCATGTCAGTATGTCCCTATGCACCGCTGTCAGTTGTTCCAATGTGTCCCACTTGGACTCCATGCCAGACATGTGTGTCTCGACATGTGACATGTGTGTCTCAACACGGGACATGTGGGAGTCCAAGCGGGCATGATGGGCAGCCTGCTGCTGTTGTATGTCCTTGAGGATCCCCACTACCTGGCTGACCTCTCCGGTGCTAGTCTGGTACGCATCCGCGATGCGTGCCAGTTGTGGGTCATCATGCAGTCCAGACCCCTCTGCAAAGAGCGACCTATGTCTACCACCCCTCCCACCACCCCTGGCGACACGTGCAGGACCTGCGGTGGCACGCACAGGTGACCGTGGGCCCACTTGGGTGTTGTTCCTGGGCTCGTTGTCACCAGCTCCAGTTTGGGTCTGGGTCCCTGCGCTGTTGTCATCTGTGGTCCTTGGTCTGTCCCTGTTGGCAGGGGTGGCCTGTGTGTTGGCAGTTGTTGGAGGGGTGGGTGCAGGGGGTGCAGATATTGGTCCTGCTGGTGCTGCATGATGACTCACACCGGAGGGTCCAGCTGGTTCTTCGCCATCCGAGGAGTGCAGAGGCTGATCCACACCAGTGAGCTCAGTGTTCCCCGGAGCCTGGGACAGGGACTCCACCTCGTCTGCTGCTGTGTCCCCATCATCACCTGTTTTGGGGAGAGACACAGATTGCATGTTATGTTTCTACTGGCATCAATTGTTCAAACACCTGACAGTTGTGACTGTACCTCTGGATGTGGGCCTGGACATTGCATTCTCCTAAATTGTGACAGTCAGAGAGTGATATTGGTGTAGCACATTGTCCTGCCAACCTGTGGCATGCGAATGTGAATGTTGAGGTGTGTGCATGACCAGCATTGGTGGTATTTGCTTGCCATCCGGGCCTCCTTCTCCCCCAGCCCAGTTATCCCACCATGAAGCATGCTTCCATTGCAGGGAGTGCAAGTTGTCTTTCAGGATGTCAGTCGGTGGTGTCCTGCTGTTGGTTGTTGCACAGTTCCCAGCAGGGCCTTGTGCTCCCCAGCAGTACCCAGTGTCAGCCATCTTGTGAGTCCTTTTCCACTCCCTGTGATGTGAGCATGGTTCAGGGTGGTGTTGATGGGCCAATTGTGAGGCTGACCAATATCTGTGACTACCACTCCCATCATGCTATTGCCTACACCCCCCCTTCCCAGCATGCCCATACTTCCTTCCTTTTGAGTGGACTTCACTGTGTGTGAGTGTGACAGCAATGGCAATATGGCTGGCAGTGTGGTCCTGTTGTTTGTTGGTGCCCAGTTCCCAGCAGGGCCTTGTGCTCCCCACAGCTGTGGCCAGTGTCAGACATCTTTGAAGTGGCTTTTGACTCCCTGTGAGGTGTGCATGCTTCAGTGCTAACTTGCTGGGCCATGTGGGTGTGAGATGTTGATCTGTGACTACCACTCCCATCATGCTATTGCCTCCACCCCCTTCCCAGCATGCCCCTCCTTCCTTCCTTTTGACTCTGCTTCCCTGTGGGGTGGGGTGCCTGTGCTGACAGGATGTCTGGGAGTGTTGTCCTGGCAGTTGTTTGGCTACAAGTCCCAAGAGTGTCCCTGTGCTTCACACAGCATAACCCAGGGTGGTCGTTCTTTGTGGGATCTTCAGTTAGGATGTGAGGCATAGCATTCTCCCAGGTGGGTTATGTGGAGTTAGTGTTGAGGGGGTGTGTGAGTGGAGGTGCTTGTAACTATGGTCAGTGCTGTGAGTCCTCCTTCCCACCCAGCCAGATATCCCACCATGGAACGTGCTTCCATTGCAGGGAGTGCAAGTTGTCTTTCAGGATGTCAGTCAGTGGTGTCCTGCTGTTGGTTGTTGCACAGTTCCCAGCAGGGCCTTGTGCTCCCCCAGCAGTACCCAGTGTCAGCCATCTTGTCAGTTGTTTTCCACTCCCTGTGATGTGAGCATGGTTCAGAGTGGTGTTGATGGGCCAATTGTGAGGGTGACCAATATCTGTGACTACCACTCCCATCATGCTATTGCCTACACCCCCTTCCCAGCATGCCCATACTTCCTTCCTTTTGAGTGGACTTCACTGTGTGTGAGTGTGACAGCAATGGCAAGATGGCTGACAGTGTGGTCCTGTTGTTTGTTGGTGCCCAGTTCCCATCAGGGCCTTGTGCTCCCCACAGCAGTACCCAGTGTCAGCCATCTTGTCAGTTGTTTTCCACTCCCTGTGATGTGAGCATGGTTCAGAGTGGTGTTGATGGGCCAATTGTGGGTGTGACCAATATCTGTGACTACCACTCCCATCATGCTATTGGCTACACTGACTTCACCAGCATACACAGAATTCCTTCCTTTCAGTGAGCTTCCCTGTGAGGTGGTGTTCTAGTGGTGGTTAAATATCTGGGAGTGTTTGTTGGTTCTATTTGTGCCACTGCCTTGCTGTATTTGTTGTTAGGTTTGTACATGTCATGACACAGTTACATATCACTATGAGATGGGAGGTATTGTGTTTGTCTGACTAGCATTCACATCTTGGGATGTATATATTTTGGTTGCTGTGTATTTGCTAAGGGTGCATGGTTTGCCTATCCCCTTGACTGTGATGTGTGTGTCTTGTCACACCATATTGTGTATATTAGTTGTGTACTCACCAGGCTCTGGGATGTCTGTTAGTCCGTATACGCTCACTGGTGGTAGGATGGCCCGCACCTTCTCCTCCCAGGGCCTGAGGTATACTGGTTTTGCAGGAGGGCCACTGCCGGTGTGCTGGCTGAGGAGGTAGTCCTTTTTGAGTAGGTCCCGGACCCTCCTGCGCACATCATACCACCTGTTCTGGATGTCTTCCTTTGTGCGCAAACATGGTGATTGTGCGTTCACCCTGTCGACAATCCTCGCCCACATCTTGGTTTTCTGCGACATGGGGGTCTGTTGTACCAATGTACCAAACAACTGTGGCTCTACCCTCAGGATCTCGTCTACCAGGACTTCCAATTCACTATCTAGGAACTTATGGTTCTTCTTTGGGGACATGGTGATGGGTGGTGGTGGTGATTGATGTGTGTGTGTGTGCAAGTGGGGGTGTGTGAGTGTAGGTTTAGCTGGGTGTGTGTGAGGGTGCTATTTGTACGTGTGGTGATGGTGTGTGGCTTGTGTGATGTATGAGCTGTGAGTGTGTCTGTGGTTGCTGTGTGATGGTGTTCTGTGCTGGCAGGTCAGTGGAATTTGCAAAGGATCATGGTAGGGATTTGTGGCCTTTATGTAGGTGGAGTTGGAGGTGTGTCCTTGTTCCATTTTTTTCCTCCCTGTATTTATTGGCTTTGTGGTTGCTTGTTTGGCCCTTTTTAAAAAAAAAATTCCTTGGTGTTTTTGGTGCATGTAGGAGTCGTTCTTGTGTCCGAGTAGGACGCTGCAGTTGTCTGGTGCGATCTTGTCCGACTCGTTCCCGCTGTGTGTCAGCTAGGTTTCATATGCGGCGTACGAGTCGGTCGAGGAGTATTGGGTTGCTTCGGCTGGGTTTTGTATGCGTGTCGGTCGTACGGCTTGTGCTCCGGGCGAGTCGGTCGTGTTTTGCACGCACAGCATCGTACTACGCGGGTCGGAGTTCGCGGGTACGTTTCGTTCGGGTTCAATCCGGGTGCGTGTCGGTCGGTTCGTTTCGCGTGATTTCCCGGCCAGATGGCTTGTTTCCGTCCGGCTCGGTCGGTCGTTTTGTATTCCGTCTGAGTCTGTCGGATTTCACATGCATTTCATCATACTACCCGGGTCGTACGGCGCCGGTCCGAGTCGGTCGGACTAAATTCCCGTTCCGAGTCGGTCGGTATGTTTTCCGGCCCGAATCGGAATCGGCCCCTAAGTTTATGACTGATTGTTGGTTTCACTTTCACTCAACCTGTGGTTTGTGCATCAGGGTTTGTGGGAATTGTAGGGCCATATTATCAAGAACGGCGATAACATTATCGCCGCTTTAGCGGCAGGAAACTGCCGCTAAAGCGACGATAAGGGGCTTGATAATATGCCCTATAGAATTCCAATAGAAGCCCAGGTTTGATCCCCTTCACACCAGAACCTGGGCTTCTATTGGAATTCTATAGGGCATATTATCAAGCCCCTTATCGCCGCTTTAGCGGCAGTTTCCTGCCGCTAAAGCGGCGATAATGTTATTGCCGTTCTTGATAATATGGCCCGCAGTGTTTTGTGATGCATGGCTGTTGTATTTAAAGCAGCAAGTTAACAATGTATAATATTCTCATCTGGTCTTGAAATAAAATCTTATGAGTGTTATTTGCTTTTCTTTTACTAAGCACATTATGCAGATGTTAAAATGAAGGAACCTTACTGGTGACGTTGCTAATGAAAGAAGGATGCATGATTTGCTTTCTTTCCAGCAATCATGTTGGGCTTTACATATTTTGCCACCTTTTGCATTTTGCACTCTTTCCTGCATGCACCACAGTTTACACAGTCACTTTTTCAGGCTTAAATAGTGTTTCTTTGGTGAAGTACGTTTCTTACTCAGTTCCTCAATGTCAGTTTTTCAGTGAAGTTTGAAGAAAATTGTGAGCTAAGTGAAGATAGTTTTTTCTAATTCAAAAATGCTCTTCCATCAGTGCAAAAAAATATTCAAGGTGTGTCAAAAACAAACAAGCATTGGCATAGCCAATAGGTTTCGCCTTTGTGACCTTAAAAGTAATTAGCCATGCAGCACATTATCCTGGGTGCTGTGTCACCAAGGATTAAATAGCTATTCAATTACTACACACTGGATCATGCAGTCTGATTCCAGAATACATGCTTGCCTTTGCCGTGCGCTTCTTTTTCCTGGGTGGCATTGTGATAGCAAACACTGAGAAGGCTCATGTGACGTCAGATGCAGTGGGCACCAGAAGCCAGTCTATACAACATGTATATCTTTTCCAGCGTGATCTTTGAATATCCAATGGCTCATGCAACAGAGTTACTGGAGATGAGGGGTGGATACCTAACCATGAGGGAAAGGAGGGGTGGTACACTGGCTCAGGACATGCCTATAGAAAGGTGGGTCACTAGTCAATCGAGGGCCAATGCAACGAGCAGGTGGTTATTTTGAGGGAGGTGGTGAAAAGGAACACTGTGAATATAAATGGTCACTGAAAGGTTGGGTCACTGCTCACCTCTTCCAAAGCTCCTGCTTATATCTGTAACTCTTGCCCTTTGCCCCGGATATGCCCTCGCCTGCGACTTTGCCTCTGCCCCGTGCTTTTTCTTCCCATGCGGCATTATGATTTGCCAATGCTTGTTTGCTCCTGATAGATTTAGCAGCCTCTGCTATTAGAGGTAATGGAGGCAGGAATATGAATAGTGAGAGGCTAAGAGTGAGATAAGGGTTCAACTCAGTGATGTCATCGAGGCCAAAGGGCAAGCGATGTCACTTCCCCTACACTGTGCATTTTGTTGCATGAAAGATGGGAGATGTCACTTTAAACAAGACTGGTGTGATACAGCCATACCTGGTGTGATGTTACTTGTCGTTGCCGTCCAGGAAGAAGGGCTAACCGCAATGCTCTATTCAGTAATTTACCAAATAATGTATCAAAGTTTCTCATGGAGGTTTATACTGCGGCATGATGGGGTTGTTTTTAGAGGTGCTTATATAAGTTGAGTCCTCTTTTTGCATTTCAGTTTGTTTTGAATTTCAAATGTAATAACTGATCATCTTTCCTTGATGTAACCTGTATGATTTATTTTTCAAATCGAATGAAGTATGTTTTGTTGTATTTTTTTACCATATAATCATTTGAGCAACGATTGCGGTTTTCATGGGAATCAAATGGGTGTTTGGGCATGTTTATAAGAGTGACATGGGCTTATAATGGGAGTCACTCTCCGTTATATCCTATATGCCTTCATTGGCGAGTTAGTGAAAAATCGCTTTTAAAAACCAAGCGTTTGCAATGCAATAGGTCTCGCATTTTAGAAACTTTGACCTATTGGTATTGTAAATGTCGATTATTGCAGGTTTTTTTAAACACGTAAATAAAAGGCATTGCCATTTACAATGCCAATAGCTCAAAATCTCGCAATTGCGAGACCTATTGCATTGCAAATGCTAGTTTTTAGTATGTTGTGCTTTTATGTTTTTTGTAAAGTTTGCTATGATTTTAAGTAATGATGCAACAGAATAAACTTTGAAACTTAAGAAATGCACAATGTCAGCCTAGAGAGGCAGTATGTTAAGCAATACATGCTAAAGAATAAATACTGTCACAGTCAGGGTAGGGAGTATTTTAAGGGATGACCCTGTCACACACTGGGTAGGTGCCATTCTAAGGATGGCATAGTGCCGCAGAGGGGATAGGTGGCGTTCTAGGGTCTACATATTGTCACATACTGGACAGTGGGTATTTAAAGGGCTACATAATGTCATAGACCGGGAAGGTTTTCTCCAAGGAACGTATACAGTGACAGACTGAATCGGTTGTCTTCTATTGGATATATACTAGCACAGACAGAATGGCCGACATTCTACAAGCAGAATAGCGTCTCAGACTGGACAATCAGCTTCACGGAGCGGAAATGATCAAAAACTGCATAGGGTGAGATGATATGCTGAGGAACGCAGGCTTCGCACATTGCATCATGTGTCAGGAAAGATGCAGACTGCCACCAACATGCCACTGTGTTTCCAACATGATGCATTACCACAAACATGCCACATGGGTAGTGTGTGCATTATTTTAAGAACTGCGGGTGTAATTCAAAAGAACCTTCAGGCAATTTGGGCAGAATGGGGAGGGAAACATTGTGGTGAGCAGGTCAAATAAAACATGCCCCGTTACTGTAAGTGCAATCTGTGTGAACAGGGCTCCATCTCAGTCAGCAGGGAAGAAAGCGTTTCTACATAAAATGCCTCAAACTCCCCTTCGTTGATGAAAACAGAGCAAAGGACAGACAAAACATCAAGGTACACGCCTGTCTCCCTTCCAAAACACCTGCCCTCCCTCCCCCAAACACCCTAAAATATTCAAGTCTCCGCGATGAAATCGCTGTGAGCACTAACACATTATTGATGTATAATCTAAAAAGTGAAGACAGATTTTCAGTTGAAAAAAAAAAACCAGAAGAGATAAAATAAATCCAAGAAAACATTTTATAAGTGTTCCAAACTGGGCTATCTACAAATGAAAACGAAACACATTGCCTTACATGTTTTCACGTGAAACAAGTACCCTAATTGTACAAAGCGTGTATGTGTGTAAAATGTATAGAATTATATTCATATAATTAATACAGCCCATGCACAAATCATATGTATTAAAGGCAAAAAGTTATTTTGCATAAGCGTGTACGTACGCTTAAACACTGTAAATACGACTGTTATCATGTGTAAATATATACGAATCACTGACTAAATATCGAAGGTCACAATATCGACCTACAAAAATATCGCAGCAAAAATATCGAAGACAAGAATATCGACATCCTATCTAAATTAAGGTAAGTACAAAAATATCGGAAAAAAATATCGATGTCAAAAATATCGTTGTTAAAAATATCGTTTTTAATTTAAGTTAAAAAAATATTGTAAAATAAAGTAAATAATACATCAAATTAAAAGAAACATAGTTAAAAATATTTTAAAATGCTTAAAAATTATAAGTAATATATATAATTTGAAAATATATTAAACATATACATATAATATATAATATATATATACTTACTTATTAATATGTTTTAATATTTATTTTAATAACTTATAAATTGTTTAATTTATTTTTTATAAATTATAAATACACCTATACACATAAAAGAATAATATAAATAAAAATTAAATAAATATATGTAACACATTTAAAAAAATTAAAATTATTTTAATCTTTTTAAAAATAATTATACAGTACATTAGCTAAAAAAATACAAAATATTAGATAACGGAGAAAATCAAATTACTATTCCCACTCCAGTGAGTGCAACAGTAGGGAAAGTGTTGGATAGCGTAGGGGTTAAAATTACTATTCCCACTCCATTGAGTGTAACAGTAGGGAAAGTGTTGGATAGCGTAGGGGTAAAATTACTATTTCCACTCCAGTGAGTGCAACAGTAGGGAAAGTGTTGGATAGCGTAGAGGTAAAAATTACTTTTCCCACTCCAGTGAGTGCAACAGTAGGGAAAGTGTTGGATAGCGGGGGGTAAAAATTCCTATTCCCACTCCAGTGAGTGCAACAGTAGTGAAAGTGTTGGATAGCGTAGGGGTAAAAATTACTATTCCCACTCCAATTAGTGCAACAGTAGGGAAAGTGTTGGATAGCGGGGGGTAAAAATGACTATTCCCACTACAGTGATTGCAACAGTAGGGAAAGTGTTGGATAGCGGAGGAGTAAAAATTACTATTCCCACTCCAGTGAGTGCAACAGTAGGGAAAGTGTTGGATAGCGTAGGGGTAAAAATTACTACTCCCACTCCAGTGAGTGCAACAGTAGGGAAAATGTAGGATCGCGTAGGGGTTAAATTAACATACTTATAAATTATTATTTTTTTAAATAAATAACATATCAATTATTTAACAAAATAATTATTAATAAATACCTATTAAATTAAATTAATATTTACTTAAATAACATTAAATTACTTCCCACCCTATTCCCCTATAAACACACAACGCGCTACACATAAAAAATAACACAATTAATGTAATTAGCAATTAAACAATTAATAAAAATTAATTACCAATTAATAATCAATTAACAATAAATTAATTAACAATAACAATAAATAAAAAATAATACTAAATTAATTATCATTAATATAATTTTTAATTAACCAATTAGTAAAAATTAATTACCAATTAATAATTAATTAACAATAAATTAATAATCAATAACAATAAATATACACATATTAACTAATTAATTATATTTAAATTACTTCCCACCCTATTCCCCTATAAACCCACCACCCGCTACACATTAAAAATAACATAATTCATTTCATTACCAATTAATCAATAAATTTAAATTAATTACCAATTAATAATGAATTTACAATAAATTAATTAACAATAACAATAAATAAAAATTAATAATAAATTAATTATAATTAATATAATTATAAATTCACCAATTAATATAAATTAATTACCAATTAATAATTAATTAACAATAAATTAACAATGAATAACAATAAATAAAAACATATTAATTAATTAATTATAATTAAATTACTTCCCGCCCTATTCCCCTATAAACCCACAACCCGCTACACATTAAAAATTAACATAATTAATTTAATTACCAATTAATCAATGAATTAAAATTAATTACCAATTAATAATGAATTTACAATAAATTAATTAACAATAACAATAAATAAAAATTAATAATAAATTAATTATAATTAATATAATTATAAATTCACCAATTAATATAAATTAATTACCAATTAATAATTAATTAACAATAAATTAACAATGAATAACAATAAATAAAAACATATTAATTAATTAATTATAATTAAATTACTTCCCACCCTATTCCCCTATAAACCCACAACCCGCTCTGATACTAAAACGCAAAGTTTCCTTTAAAAAAAATTACTATTTTCTAAACATTTAATACATATTAAAAATAATTAAAAAACTTTAAAAAACATGTTAAACATACATATAAAATACATAACACTAAAAAAAATCGATATTATTTACAACTATATTTTTGCTAACAATATTAATGACTTCGATATTACTTACTTCGATATTAAAAAAATCGATATTACTTACCTTAAAGTCGATATTCTGGTCAACGATATTCTTGACTTCGATATTCTGTCCCTACGATATTAAAAACTCGATATTAGTGTAGGTCGATATTTAAAATTCGATATTTTGACTGCCCACCAATATATACATGGGCAATTGTATACCAGCATTTTTGTATTTTGTATTTTTGTATTAATATTTGTAGACGTCTAAATACACATGCTTCGCTGTTACTCGATAGAAAGAGGACAATGTCCCTTATTATGCAAGAAAACGTTTATTTAGCATTAATTACAAGTAAGCTTTAGAAGCATATGTTTTACATAACTATTACGAAACGTATTCGTGTGTACGCACAAATATACCAGGTGTTTTACTAAATATGGAGGGAAAGGGTGGCTATCCATTTAATACTGGACGCCATCCTTGAAGAAACGTGGTGCATTTTTCTAGTGCACAAACGTGCACTTTTACTGCACATTTTGCATTAGTGAATCGACACAGCAGCACTGCACAGCCTATGTCGCGTGTGGACGTGTCGGGCGCATTTATTGCACAGGGTCTCTGCTGAACCAGGCCTCCGAGCCGCCACGGCATGTCGGGTCTTGAACCCCTTTACGCATAACCTTCCCAGATCCTTCAAGCCTCGCCCCAAGCAGAGAGCAAACAGAGGCCACGGTGCTTCAAATTAAAAACAAAGGCCCAGGGACTGGCCGCAGACTAGAGACGGATGTACTTGCATGTTTTAACATCGAAAACTGTACCAGGACTGCAAATATATTACACTGTCGGACGTGGTGAAAAAAACATCACAAATCCGTGTACGTTCACGATATTATTAAACATGCCCGTGTAACGTCTTCAGAAAATAATTAAATAAATAAATAAAGCGTGTGTCTCCCCGTGGGAAGAGGGAAAAGAGGCCATCACACACTGTACTGTGTGATGGCCAACTAAAATGTTTTCAGAGTGAAATCGCTGGAAAGAGAAGGAAACAAACAAAGGAGGGACTTTGACAGAAATGCACCAATAAGATGCCAGCATTTCTGAATGCCACAGATAGTAACCAATGGCAATCGATGGGTTTGCCAAACCCCACAGAACAGATATAACAGGTCGATCGAAGCTCGACCTAAAAAGTGTTACTTAATTTCTGTTACAAGTTTTTTATTCCGCCTATTAAGACATATTTACTGAACAGAAGTACTGAATTCTAGGAGTTGAAAATATGCAGTGATATTACTGACCTCTGAAATGCTAGCTTTAGCTAATAGGCGATTAATCGCTTAAAATATACATTTCAGCTGTCTGTATAAAATGCTATCCATTTTAACATTGCTTCATATTTTGCAAATTGTATTACTATTTCTAATAGTCAAAGAGGGATAAAGAGTAAAGACTACTTCCATCTTGAGACTTTTAAATTCAAAACTCACCAAGCCATTAAAAAATAATTTGGCAGAGTAACAACCAAACCCTGAAACTCATTCCCCACACAGATAAAAACACAACCACCTCCTATCCTACAGCAAGGTATATAAAACTGGTTGGATGGATATAGAAAATGTTCTGGGCACCAAAATAAAAGTGGCCCCCATTAGTGAATCGGATAATTTAAAATGTGGCCTACATTTTGCAAATCAGAGCAGTTCTAAATTTGTAAAGAGCTGTTGTATGGATGTTTCGCATGATATGAGAGACTGCATGCATTTCTGCTTGCTTCAGGCAATATTTATGATAATATCATGGAGATCAACAGTAAAATCCATCCCACCAGATCTTACAATAGGCCCACAAGCAACCAGAAAATTGGCCCACCCACTGACCTCTCAGGCCAGCCCTTCTGGCAGTGCCAGATTGACCTATAGGCCAGTCCAACCCTGGATTCTTAGCTAACTCTCTGCTCTGTAGCTCTCATTCATTGAGATCCCTTCTCTCCATTAACGTCTGCAGGTCTGCCAACAAATGGTTACCTTAACAATAAATATTATGGGCCATATTATCAAGAACGGCGATAACATTATCGCCCCTTTAGCGGCAGGAAACTGCTGCTAAAGCGGCGATAAGGGGCTTGATAATATGCCCTATAGAATTCCAATAGAAGCCCAGGCTTGATGACCTTCACAGCAGAACCTGGGCTTCTATTGGAATTCTATAGGGCATATTATCAAGACCCTTATCGCCGCTTTAGCGGCAGTTTCCTGCCGCTACAGCGGCGATAATGTTATCGCAGTTCTTGATAATATGGCCCCATGTTTTTTCATACCTGTATGTTACACCACATGTCAAGGTTCTTGAGAAAACTCTAAATCCAGACTAAAATCCATTGGCTGAATTTCTTCCACAATAAAATCCATTTGGTGGACAAAATTCAACTGCTGGATTCTACTGCATATTTAGGGCCTCATTACATTATTAGCCTTCCTGCTGTGCTGCTGTGCATCAAAATAAAAGGGCAGGAATGTGCTGTATCTACAAGATACAGCACATTCCTGTTGTTCTCCCGACCGGTGCACAAACAGCAGCTGTGCGGCAGCACAGGCACCCTTGCGTCATTTTGCAAGGGTCCCTGCGCTGAGGGGATGATTGTTTTTAAACAATAATTAAAGGCATTTACCTCTTTCTATGCAGCACGCATAGAAAGAGGAAAAAATTAGGAGAAAAAAAGCATTTCTCCTCGTTGCGCCTCCTTACGCCTCCCCTGGGGAGGTGTAGGATTCTGACGCATTCCTAGGTTTACAAAATGTTGTAAATCTGGGAATGCGTCAAGTTCCATGGCTGTGTCATGGGAACACCCACAGCAACACCAATGAAACACCTCTTTCATGCAGAGTTATGCGTGAAAGGGAAACATATTTACAAGGTTATGAAAAGTCACACAGGGTGACTTTACATGGCCTTGCACATATGGGGAAGCCCATTACGCTGCCGGTGTGTCAATAAAAGTGAAGCACTGGCGGTGCAATGGGCTTGTAAATAAGCCCATTAGTTTCCTCTAGAAATTGGAGTATTTTCAATTTCCCTTCAAACTTTAAATAAGGTCCTTTTGGTTTATACTACAGACGGCTGTCTTTGGGTAGAACTATTGTTTCCAATATTTAACATATACTTACAGTGGGCTTTGGGTCAGACCCTTGGTAATGACTGGATGGCTTTGATTCCTACCTCAGAGGTCTCCTCTTGATGTTATTCCTTCCTATTCTTGCGTTTTTCCTGCCCAGAAGCATTTTGGTCTCACAGTGTTCTGATGTGATCAGTTGCATGCTTCCACTTCATACTTGAAGGGACTCTTTTCGTTGCATTTTTTTGTCAGCTCTCCATCGGAGCACGTGTTTCCTTTATCTCTCCCAATTTTTCTTATGCAGCAGCGTGTTCTCATTTCATACCTCACTCCCCGATGCTCAGCCTCCCGCTCACCATGCCTTACTCCATATTCAAGGTATACGCTCACCTAAGTTGTCTCTACATTTTAATTTACAACCCTAACATGGTCGTGCTCTATGTTAATGTTAAACAATAAAAATGACTGCCTTCTTCATGGCACATGCACAAGGGTCACAATGCACACATGCAAGTGCGTCACAACTCATGTACGCACATTGACCACCTTATAATGGGTTTTAATTAGTAGAAAAGTAATTGCAAGATTTCCAGCCATGCGTGTGCAGCCATATTGACGCATGTACCCAAGTACAATTGGCAAGAAACATTGGCAAAGCCAGTACCTCAGCTTTTTGAGCCGAGACCTGTTGGCTTTGACAATGCTTGTTTTATTTGCTGTTTCATGCAAAGTGCAATTAACAATTGGCCCAGCAATGCTATATACAGCTGATACATAAATATACAAAAGAAATTAATTGCTAAATATTCCACACATTTCAAAGCTGACCACAGGTATTGTGAAATGAAGTTTCTTACCTTTACAGTCAGTGTTCATATGATGACAATTAAAACATAAGGTGATGAGGTGTTTGTATTCAATCCAATATGATGTATAAGGGGTCCAGGTTTCCGTTTTGAGCTTTTATGGTCGTGAAACAAGGTTAGCCACCAGCACGAATGTCTTCTAGAATTGCTAAAGGTTTCAAAATGAATTTGTATAATGAACATCACGTATTTTCATGCATGTACATATCGATATTTTTTTATTTCATAAAGGTTTATCTCCTCTACACAACAACAACAACAAAAGAATGTCAACAAAATCCCAGGAGAAATCGAAGCTCTTGGTAGTTCGAGGGCCTGCAAATGCCCCGGGTCAAATCGCCAGGAGCTATTATAAGCAGCCAATGAGGATGATGCTGAAGAGTATTTTTAGTAGCTTGCCTTTGGCTCCTAACCTTATAAATGTGTTTCCTATCAAATATGACGAAGCAAGTTGGAATCTGAAAATGCATTCCATTTACTGTAGCTTGTAAGAAACATTAAGCAACATGCTTGGCACTTTTAGAAATGTGTTTTTGCTTCCTGCTATTATCAGGCGCCGGTTTCTTTTCATACGCTATATTGATTTTGCTCAACACAGTAGCTGTGCTGCATTGTCACTTTATCAAACTGCAGGGAGTACATTATAAGTCAAGGTTGGCTGAATGTACCTTCAGGGCTATTGGGGGTCGTGTCGGTGCTCCTTATCAGGCGCGCAATGCCCATAGAAATTGTGCCGCCACCCTGCGGACTGTTATTTTACTGTGTGATAATCTTTTTTAAAACTGCCTGAATTTGATGTATTTTAAGAGATTTTAAACTCTAAATACCTACGTTCGTCTAGTGCTAGCCGTGCTGGCTCCCTTGCGGTCTCCTGAGCACACCCCTCGGCTCTAGCCAATCACGCCGGGCGGGGAGGAGTCAGAGGCGGGGAACCGGTACTTGAGTCCACTGTAGCGCGGGAGCGGGCACTTTAGAAATTGTGCCGCTACCCTGCGGACTGTTATTTTACTGTGTGATAATCTTTTTTAAAACTGCCTGAATTTGATGTATTTTAAGAGATTTTAAACTCTAAATACCTACGTTCGTCTAGTGCTAGCCGTGCTGGCTCCCTTGCGGTCTCCTGAGCACACCCCTCGGCTCTAGCCAATCACGCCGGGCGGGGGAGGAGTCAGAGGCGGGGAACCGGTACTTGAGTCCACTGTAGCGCGGGAGCGGGCACTTTAGAAATTGTGCCGCTACCCTGCGGACTGTTATTTTACTGTGTGATAATCTTTTTTAAAACTGCCTGAATTTGATGTATTTTAAGAGATTTTAAACTCTAAATACCTACGTTCGTCTAGTGCTAGCCGTGCTGGCTCCCTTGCGGTCTCCTGAGCACACCCCTCGGCTCTAGCCAATCACGCCGGGCGGGGGAGGAGTCAGAGGCGGGGAACCGGTACTTGAGTCCACTGTAGCGCGGGAGCGGGCACTTTAGAAATTGTGCCGCTACCCTGCGGACTGTTATTTTACTGTGTGATAATCTTTTTTAAAACTGCCTGAATTTGATGTATTTTAAGAGATTTTAAACTCTAAATACCTACGTTCGTTTAGTGCTAGCCGTGCTGGCTCCCTTGCGGTCTCCTGAGCACACCCCTCGGCTCTAGCCAATCACGCCGGGCGGGGGAGGAGTCAGAGGCGGGGAACCGGTACTTATGTCCACCGAAGGCGCGCCAAAGGCAAGCCCGTCTGCGCCCGTCCGCGCCCTGACGGGCCATGGGGCTCTAATCTATCCTCAAACTGTTACGTATACCTCAGAGGAACTTAGGAAACTTCATCAACTGTCGCTCCCACTTAACCCTGCTATCTGCATGCGTCTAAGTCTTCTTGAAATCCTTCAGGCACGCAGATCCTTTCCAGAAATCTTAGAACTTATTTCGTTTATACCTCGGGCATTGAGGACTGCTCAAGTTAAACATACAGAACTTTGTTTATATTATTTAAATACCCGTTCCCTAGTCAAGCATCAGTTGGATGTTTTTTTGCTTTTAATATCTGAAAAACCAGACATTTTTTTTGTTACTGAAACATGGTTGAATCCTGATTCTACCCCTGATGTATTGGCCGCACTACCTCACGACTACTATATCCTCCATGTGGATCGACCATTAGGAAAAATGGGTGGTGGAGTAGCCGCGATTATCCATCGAGACCACAAATTCACTGCCATTACCTCCTTAAGTCTCCCCGCAGTGGACAACATGGTCATTAAACTAGAGTCTAGTTCGACTCCGCTTATTTGTGTCCTGGTTTACAGGCCCCCGAAGTACATGCCCCTGTTCCCTCTTTTGCTAAGTGAACAAATAGCCAATTTGGCAACTAATTATGCTAAAATACTATTACTAGGTGACCTAAATTATTGGTCTAATGACGTACACGGTGGGCCTCATTCTGCTGAACTGACTGATTTATTAACCAACCTCAACTTTACCCAGCACCTTGCTTCAGCCACACACATCAAAGGACACATACTGGATCAAGCTTGGACCACAAACATTATAGCGTCCGTGCCCATGATTGTACCATGTATATGGTCTGACCATCATCTAATAAAATTTACGGTAATGATTCCCTCGAGTAGCAAGACCCCCAAGGTCGAGGGTGGCATGATCAGGAAATGGAGTGCCCTCAACAAACAGGAATTTCTGGATACATTGGCTAGCGCATCACCCGCCTTTGACACCAATGTCGATATCTTGGAAGCTAACATTTCAGCATGGCTATTAGAGGCCAGTGACATGCATGCTCCGCTCAGGAAACTAAAATGCGCTCGTCACCTTGACGCACAGAAATGGTTTTCTAAGGTGCCAAGAGATCAAAAATTGGCCCTCCGCCAGAAATAAAGGAAATGGAGATTAAGCTACTCTCCTGATGAGAAACATCATTACTTGGAAGCTCGGAATGAATATAAAAAAGCGATTATGGCAGCCAAGGCGGCTCACTTTTCTGCTAGAATTTTAAATTCCGATAATAGATCGAAGGAAATATTTTCCATTGTCAATGAATTATCCAATGCAGCGAGAGTCCTACCTAAGCCTACACCTACTCAAGAGCTCTGTGACTCTCTGAATACCTACTTTGTGGAGAAAATTTCTAACATTAAAGCTAGTATCCCTAAATTCAGCCCCACTGAGACTACCCCGGTTACAAATAAGAATCCATTCATCTTGGATCACTTTTCGGCCATTAACACCCAGTCCTTCCTGGACCTGCTGTCTAGAGTCAAATCTGGCTCACCCAGGGACTGTTGTCCACCTCATATTTTAAAAGACATTCTTCCTGGACTGTCGTGTATTATCATGACTTTCTTGAATGAGTCTCTCTCGCAGGGCCGTGTTCCTAAAGCATTTAAGGATGCAATTGTGGTTCCCCTTTTAAAGAAACCGGGAGCAGACCCCCAGATGTTATCAAATTATCGTCCCATCTCTCTACTCCCCTACTTCGCCAAAGTCCTGGAAGCCCATGTAGCAAAGTGTTTGTCTAACTTTATGGAACATTCTGAATATCTAGACCCCCATCAAGCGGGATTCCGTCCCGCTCACTCTACAGAGACAGTGATTCTAGCTGTACTGGACGACCTGCGAGATAAAGCGGATAGAGGTACTCCTCAGGCCCTGGTGCTTTTAGATCTTTCGGCCGCATTTGACACGGTCGATCATGAAATTCTGATGGATCGTGTCAGGCTGGCCGGCATTCAGGGCCCAGCCTTTAGCTGGATTAGCTCCTTTTTAGAAGACCGTACTCAATCGGTTCGCTTGGATTCATTTACTGCTCCCAAGCTATCAACTACTTGTGGGGTCCCACAGGGATCATCATTATCCCCCCACTTGTTTAATCTATACCTCTCACCCCTGATTCAGTCTCTGAAGGCACGGAAGGTAACTACCTTTAATTATGCCGATGATCTACAGTTAACTTTTACTATAGATAACTCCCCCAATTCAATCTTGGAATTCCAGGCCACTATGCTCCACATTCGCCATTGGATGGACCAGAATCATTTAAAACTCAATCCAGATAAGACTGAATTGGTTCTGATCGGGAGTAGTAAGATCTTTTGGGGCCCACACTATTGGCCGGCGGAACTTGGATGTCCGCCCGAACCCTCTACCTCCGTCAAGAGTCTAGGTGTGATCATAAACAACGACCTGACGTTGAGATCCCAAGTTGGTGCTGTGGTCTCAACCTGTTTCTTTCAATTACGCAAAATCAGAAAGATCAGTCGCTTGCTCACTCATGCAGCGTTGGTACAGGTTGTAATAGCCATGGTCTTATCACACTTAGACTATGCCAACTCTATCTATCTAGGCATGCCACTTTTTTTAATCAAGCGGCTTCAGATGGTCCAGAACCAAGCAGCAAGACTGATCCATCAGCAACCAAGATGGCAATCAGCCAGACCTCTTTTAAAAAAACTACACTGGCTCCCCATTTCCCAACGTACGGCCTTTAAGACGGGATGTTTAATCTTTAAGTCTCTTCACAGTCGGAGCCCTAAATTTATTAACTGTCTTTTATCAAGGCATACTCCCTCTCGTAACTTGCGCTCAGCCCACCTTCAGCTACTGACCATCCCCGCCTTCAAGTTAAAACGTCAGGGTGGCTGTAGGTTTGCTTCCTTGGCCCCTAGACTGTGGAATTCTTTTCCACTGGAGGTTCGGTCATGTACTGATCTTCTGAGATTCAGAAAAATGCTTAAGACATGGCTGTTCGGGCAGGCTTATGAATAACTATCCCCATCGGTCCCGGCATATTCTAGAGTAGCGCCATGAAACCTTTTGGTGTACGTGCGCTGTATACATTTTTTATAACATAACTTATAACATAACATAAGGCTCAAAGGGCTTAAGCCCCCCTGCCCCTCGTCGTGTGTGTCACCCCGGGCTGAGACAGCTTCCCCACACACAGACAGTTCTTGAGCTGCTGTGGGCTGGCTGGTCTGGCGTCTTATCACAGCCGCACCCGAGTATTTCACAGGTCTTTAAAAGACCATTTACTTGATAACGAGGCTTTGTTTTTTCACCGCTTCCTAGAGTCCCTGCATCTCCACTTTGCCTATTCCTTAAAGCTGCAAATTACTTTTGCTGCCACAGTGTGAGAATGCATTTCCTGAAAAGTGCTCTTAGGCTTTGTTTTTTGCAGTTTTATACAGCTCGAACTCCACCTGAAGGTATTGAGGCACTTTTGCATGAGCACCAGTTACAATATACAAGGACACATTGCTGGAAGTTTAAGCCCCCACTGAAATTTGGCTCTACATTGCTGGAAGTATTACCCCCCCCCCCCGAATTTGGCTCTAGCTGCACCTCTGGTCCTTATTTATGCACTTCTGGCTTCTGGAAGAGGTTCCAGAGATTTCAGATGGAGAGCGGGCTAGGGGAAGAGGAGAGAAAACGGTAAAAGCCACTGTGAGGATGCAAGACACCCGTCATCATCACAACTGAGATGCCACAATGCTGCTATCTCTTAACGAAGGCTAGAAAGTGAATGAAGGCGCAAATATGCCCTGGCGGCATAAATAAGAGGACGTCCCCAAACTAAAAATGTATACGGACATCAGCCAGGAAAAGCTTGAACCAAATCAGTTCCGCCAAATTTACAATAGTCAGTTACGTTGAAACGTTGCGGTTTATGGTGTAGAATAAAGTCAATGGGCCACATGTATCAAAATTACATTTTCCATTCCCTAAATAGCGAATTTTACGTAATCGCTATATAAGGAATGCAAAATGGTATGTAAGAAAATAGCGATTACTTAATAGCAATTCCTGCAGAGTCGCGATCACAATTAGGTAATATTACTCCATTCGTTCCTATGGGCCGAAAGGGCCATAGGTGTGAATGGTTTTGCATTACCTAATTTGCGATTACCTAATTGGTAATCGCAAATTAGGTAATGCAAAAGCATGGGTGTCCAGGAGCCTAAGGCTACCATGAAGCACCCCAAAAATAAAAATGTACATGGCACTTTGAAAAATTCATTTTTTGTGCATTTTCAAACATTGCACATGGTTAGCATTGATTTGGAGTCGATGGTAATAGCATTTTCTAAATGCACAGTTTGCATTTAGAAAATGCTTGGTCCATGTGCAAGCCTTTCATACATCTTGAAAGGCAATTTTGCATTCACAAACGGTCGAATTTAGCGATTTGTACATTTTGCAAATGCAAAATGGTTTCATACATGTGGCCCAATTTCACCTACATTGTGTTTAGCCAGGAATGGGCATTAGCTAGATACAGTGCTAAATTTGTGCCGGTAGTTGACAGTGGGCACCTCTGCCACTTATTTGCATGGATGGGGAGGATTCTGATGCTTTTTGCGGGCAGTCACTTTTGTGGGTATATATATATAGATTGAGAAAGGCTGTTGTGACAGCCGAAACGCGTCTCTCCTGTTTGCTGGGTCGGAGGTGGCCCAATGATATAAAAAAGCCTTAAACCAGCAGCCCTCGTGTGCGTGCTCTCTTCCATGTGGAGTAGGGGTTTTGCTGATATAATATATATATATATATATATATATATATATATATACACACACATATATATTCACTGAAAAAAACAAAGGTTACAGGGACATTATAGTTAGGGTTAGGTTTCACTCATACAAAACCAGTGAAATCCAGCAGTTATAGTTAGCTGAGCTAACTATAACTCGCACCTCCACAATGAACTGCTTATGACCTCACATATTGCATCACTCATGACATGGTCAGTGACATCACTGATGACATCTCAGTCTGTCATACAAACTTTATTCCCATTAATTAAAACGCTTAAAAGTACAATAAATACACATAACTGTTTTGACACTAAAAAAGTATTTCTAAAAAAACAGACATATTTGTACCATGTTCAATACTAAGATGCAGATAAAATCCATTACTTCGAATAATAATAGTTGAGAATCTCAAAACTGACCTACATTTATTCCCTCCTTCTGGATCGTCTAAATCTAAATAAAAACACCTAGGTAAAGACGGGACTAAAAAGATAATCTATGTCCCACATCTCCCCTAAAAATTGTCATTATAAGCCATCCTTTAAGATCTTGATATAATAACAATGATTAAGAAGAAGAAACTCTGCCCTAACCACAGTTGCAACGTCTAAACAATTTGGCGATGTTTTAAAATTGCCCAGAGAAAAGAAGCAATAGTACTACTTACATAGGGATCTGCCAATTGCTGAATAAAATATAAAGATGGAAAACACTGTCTAAAAGCATGTTTACGTAAAAGGGGAATAATATACTTCTTTCTCTCCTGGCTGTACAAAGTGCAAAAGAATTAAAAATGCATATTAGACTGGATAGATTTTCCGTCACAAGGACAGGGCGACAATTGATTCAGTGCATAAGTGTTTTTGGGAAAACCAATCATAAGAGGGATAAAATTTAGACGAAAGCGTATCAAAACAAATTGGTGCTGTGGGTTTTGAACAAAGGACAAATAAGAAAATGCACCAGGATGTGCAGGTGGTAGTGTCTGGTATAAAATTACTGTGCTTTTCTCTTTATTCGCACTCACTCTGTCATTTCGTGCCTTTGCCAGGAAAATTTCTTTTAACATAAGCTTTGGAAAAGTAGCGCAGAGCAGTGGGATTTTATACAGATCGTGCAGTCCCAACAATGCTAGAGTAGATGACATCTCAAATGACATCACTGATGACATCATCCAGTGACTGTGAGTGTGTCTAATAATGTTTATGAGTGTTAAATATATATACCAAGGTGTATTGTTGAATCAGTGGGTGTAGGAGTGCCTGATTGGACAATTCAGTGGGTGCGTGAATAACTGTAGAAGTGAGTGATTAGGTGTCTCAGTGAATGTATGGGTGAGTGACTGGTTGTGTGTATGTCTGTATCTGTCTGTCACTTGGTGTCTAACTGGTTGCATGGGTGTGTGAGTGTATACGTGAGTTTCTATATGGGAGAGTGATTGGTTGTCTGAGTACCTCTATGCGTGTCTGAGTGTTTGTGTGGGTGGGTGAGGGAGTGTGTGATTGCCTGTGTGGATCAGTGAGTGCATAAGTCAGTGGCTCTGTGGTTTAGTGAGTGTGTGTGTGAAGGACTGTATGGGTGAGTGAGTGTGTGTATGGCTGTGTCGGTGAGTGAGTGCTTGTGTCAATCGTGTATGGATGAGGAACTGGGTATGTGAAAGGCAGTATAGGTGAGTGATGGGGTATGTAAGTGGCTGTATGGGTGAGTGTGTGCTTGTGTCAGTGACTGTATAGGTGAGTGAGTATGTGTTAGTATCTGTATGAGTGAGTGAGTGTGTGTGTAACTGTATGGGTGAGTAAGTAGCTGTGTGATTCATTGTATGGATGAGTAGGTGTGTGAATAACTCAATGGGTGACTGACTCAGTGTGTGAGTGGCTGTATGGGTGGATATGTCAGTGGCTGTATAATTGAGTGAGTAGCTGTGCGAGTTGCTGTATGGGTGAGTGAGTGGATGTGTGTGTTGATCTATGTATCAGTGAGTAGCTGTGTAAGTACTGGTATGGGTGTGTGAATGGGTTTGAGAATAGTAGTGTAAAATTGGAGTGGGTGTATGAAAGGTTATATGGGGTGTGAGTGGGTGCGTTAGAGATTCTGTGGATGATGTCATCAGTGATGTCATCAGCGATGTAATTTGAGATGTCCTCAGTGATGTCACTGACCATCTCATGAGTGATGTAATATATGAGGTCATAAGCTGTGAATTGCGGGGGCGCAAGTTAGCTGAATTTCACTGGTTTTGTTTGAGTGAAACCTGACCCTAACTATAAAGTCCCTGTAACCTTGGTTTTTTCAGTTAATTTCTACGGTTTATTTTTTGGTATTTCATTTCCTAACTATAACGTTCCTGTAACCTTTAGTTTTCAGTTAATTTCTAAGGTTTTTCAAATGCTAATTCCTAAGTATAACGTCCCTGTAAAATTGTTTTTTCTGTGAATTTTAATGGTTTTTTAAGTAGTAGTCACATTTGCAGAGTGATGGAGAAAGGGGGCTGGGCCTCAGATCAGCTCTCAGGAATCCCACTGTATAGGACTTACAGGAGGTACCAGGAGGGCTTCTTGGCCCCCAGGTCCCTCAAGAGTAAAGTGTACTTCATGCCACAACCAGTAGTGCACCACGAGCCGCGTTTGCAGAGTGGTGGAGAAAGGGGGCGTGGCCTCCAAAGACCTCTTAGCAATCCCCCTGTGTTGGACTTACTGGAGATAACAGGAGGGGCGCGTTCGCACAGTGGTGAAGTCAGGGGGCGGGGCCTGATGTGGCAAGTGTACAAGCACGCTCCGTGGCGTGTTTTAAGTTGGGGGATTAATTCCGCTTGAATCCTGAGGGTCCCTGGGGGCCAACTAGCCCACCAGGTACCTCCAGTAAGCGCAACAGAGTTGCGGTGCAGAGAGGTATAAAAAGGGGCGTGGCCTCGGACCACCTCTCTGCAACGCAGCTCTGTGGCGCTTACTGGAGGTACCTGGTGGGCTAGTTGGCCCCCAGGGACCCTCAGGATTCAAGGGGACTTAATCCCTAACTTAAAACGTGCCAAGGGCGCGTTTGCACACTTGTCACATCAGGCCCCACCCCTCCCTTCACCACTGTGCAAATGGGCCCTCTGGTGCGTCATAAGTTGGGGGATTAAGTCCCCTTGAATCCTGAGGGTGCCTTGGGTCCAACTAGCCCACCAGGTACCTCCAGTAAGCGCCACAGAGCTGCGTTGCAGAGAGGTGTAAAAAGGGGCGTGGCCTTGGACCACCTCTATACAAAGCAGCTCTGTGCCGCTTCCTGGAGGTACCTGGTGGGCTAGTTGGACCCCAGGGACCCTCAGGATTCAAGGGGACTTAATCCCCCAACTTACAACGTGCTAGGGGGCATGCTTGCACAGTGGTGCAGGGAGGGGGGCGGGGCCTGATATAAGAAGTTAGCAATCCTGCTGTGTGGGACTTACTGGTGGTAATAAAAGGGATAGTTGGCCCCCAAGGTTGACGTTGGGGGCTAACTACTCCTCCTGTTACCTCCAGTAAATCCCACACAGTGGGATTGCTAAGAGGTGTTTCGGAGGCCACGCTCACTTTTCTCCACCACTCTGGAAACGCGACTGGTATGTTATAGTTAGAAATTAGCATTTAAAAAACCTTTGAAATTCACTGAAAAAACCATAGGTTTCAGAGACGTTATAGTTAGAAATTAGCATTTAAAAAACCATTGAAATTCACTGAAAAAACCATAGGTTTCAGGCACATTATAGTTAGAAATTAGCATTTAAAAAACCTTAGAAATTCACTGAAAAAACCATAGGTTTCAGGGACGTTATAGTTAGTTGGACCTTTCACTCGTACAAAACCAGAGAAATTCCGGCGTTATAGTTAGTTCAGCTAACTATAACTCGCGCCCCAGCAATGCACTGCTGATGACGTCACATATTACATCATTCATGACATGGTCAGTGACATCACTGATGACATCTCAAATGACATCACTGATGACATCACTGATGACATCATCCACGTGAAAATCTGATGCACCTCCTCACACTCTAATATAACCTTTGATACACCCACTGTAAAATACAGACCATTTTTGAAACCATCGACACACCAATACCAGTTACTACATATGCACTCACTGATTCCTAGGTCTACACACACATCCACTCATTCACCCATACAATCACTGATACATGCAGTCACTCATCCATACAACACTATCATATGCACTCATACACCTATACAGACACTCACACACCGCCACTCATCCATGGAGTTACTCACACACCTAGTCAGTCATGCAAAGAATCAATAACACTCCCATTTACTCACCTATACAGTTATACACACACCACCTCACTTATTCATACAGATACTAAGGCATACTTACTCTCTTATATAATCACTGATACAAGTACACACTCATCCATACAGCCACTCTCACAATCACTGACTCTCACGTATAGTCATTTATATACTCCAACTCTCACATACACTGCCTTTTACATATGTAGTTACTTGGACATGGACCACTGAGACATCCATTCACTCTCCAACACACCCATACACACACTCACCCACCCATACAGCTGTTTCCACATGCACTCTTGAACCCATACACCCAGTGAATCAACCACTCACACATCTATGCACAGAGTCACACACCTCCCACCCACCCACACACACACTCAGTCTCCCATACAAATACTCAGGCAACCACTCAATAACCCATATAGACACTCATGTAGCTACTGACCAACCCATGCAGCAGCTTATACAACAACAGACAGACTGATACAGACATTCACACAGTTTAGTCACTAACCCATGCATTCAGTAAGACACATGTAATCACTCACTTAAACAGTCAGTCACGCACCTACTAAATCCTCCATCCAGACACTTATACACCCACTCATTCTTCAATACACCTTGGCATATATATAATACATATTTAAACTTTAAAGAAACTCACAGTCACTGGATGATGTTATCAGAGATGTCATCAGTGATGTCATCAGTAATGTCACTGACCATGTCATGAACGATGTAATATGTGACGTCATCAGCAGTGCATTGCGGGGGCGCGAGTTATAGTTAGCTGAACTAACTATAACGGCAGAATTTCTCTGGTTTTGTACGAGTGAAAGGTCCAACTACCTATAACGTCCCTGAAACTTATGGTTTTTTCAGTGAATATATATATATATATATATTTATATATAGAGAGAGAGAGAGAGAGAGAGAGAGAGAGAGAGAGATATTTTGGAAGACAAACTACAAAAAGCTGGGAGTTGTCACCTACACACATGTAATGTCTCTGCAGACATTAGGCCCATTTCACTCTAAGAAGTTTGGGTGAGTTAAAAATTCCAGGTGGGAATAAACACATTGGTCAAATCACATGCTGCTTTCACTGAGCAATGCATGGACTGGCCAAGGTATGCATTCTTCTCGCAGCTTTGGCATGTGCGGGCTTGCGTCCGTCCATTCGTCCATCCATCCATTGGTCCATCGGTCCATCGGTCCTTCCATCCACAGGAATTCTGGAAACATATTATGCTGTTCCCTCAGGCCTGTTTGAAAACTAAGGTCACCTGCCCTGCCACTCCAGAATGGATCCACCCTCATGTATAGGAGATTGGTCCTCTGGCCAAGGAGGAGCAAGTGAGAGACCAGCACTAAATGCCTTAACTCCCCTCACTCTGGGACCCAACTGAGTGGATAGAAGCAGGGGCAGAGAGCTGCAGTGTTCTTCTGCACAGGTAGCCAGACAGTAGTCCACTTTGCATGTGGCTTTGCTTGTTTTTAGCTGTTACTGATGCACCAACTCCCCCAGCCCTCTGCTCACCACAGAGTGCTCACTCATGCAAAATTAAGAGAAACAAAACTGATAGTGCTGCACAGGCTAAAACATGTATGTTAATGCTTTTTTCCCGGCCACCTCCCCTGTCCCGCAAAAATGTGAAGGCTACTGACTGGCACAGGGCATCATGGCCAGGTCTACACTGGCCATTCTGCTATGCTGGCATCTCCCGGGTGAGCTGAAGGCTAGGGGGCTGTTGTTAGATCAGGATGGCTGCCATGACCAAACCATGCCCATATGGCATCCATTCAAGTTGTGGCCTCCTCCAGTGAGGGGCTGATATTTTGGTTTACAGTATGGCCTTTGACAAGGCAACCAGGCCTGAACTGCATAACCATTCCAGACTTTGCTTGAAGGCATGATTCTGCCGCTGCATGTGGCTGGTTGAGGAATACACATTTGGCTTCTGCATTAACAAAGCAAGGCCATCCTATGTTTGCCTTCAGTAGCATCATCCTAGTACGAACACTTATGTTTCTTCTAATGTCTCTGTTCTTGGAATGTAGTTGGTAATGGCAGCTCGCTATGCTTGCTCCAGCTTGTACCCCATAGCAATGGCCACTAAGGGAACTTTGAACAACCAAACATCAAACCTTTTTGGTAGAAAATGTCTCTACAGTTCCTACATGCTCAGCAATGTGAATGTTGTTTTCAGCTTTCATGATTCCTTTTGTCCAGTTGTCTCCAGGAGGCAAGTTAGATTGCAGAACTATTTTTCCTCCCACTTAGTGTCACTGTACCAATAGATCGAACAATTTTGGATGAAAAATACATATCTCCACGCCTAATAACATAATTATTTAGGCCTCTGTACAATTTTCTCAAAATATTGTCTGATGTGCAGGCCCTGGAAATGCAATTTGACATAAAGGAATGTTTTAAGACCATATATACAATACGTACATATGGGATTCTATAACCTGCGATCAGAGGCTAACAATGGTATCTCAGCCTGAAAAATGCATGCTTTATACTGAAAAGGGTTCACAATTTCGATTTTAGCCTGGAATATCAAAGCAGGAATATCGAATATTGACAATATTTGGACCAAAATATAAAAAAAACTAAAATATCCATGAGGTGATATACTGTTCTTAACTTCACATCTATGTACCTTGAAGGTACATATATATCGTCAAGATACATATATATATGGAGTTCGTCTGGGAGTTCGAACCTGCCAGCAGTCTGTAATCACCAGCATGAACCCGGATAACACCATGCTAAATGTCAAAACAGTTCAATTCCTCCAGATGGCCGCAGCGAAACTGGGTTCTGCAAACACTATCTGTGCTGCAGAACCTAGTCCTTAAAACTGTTTACCTCATTTCACATTTCCTATCCAACATCTGAGGCATCCCTGGTAAAATTCACTGCTCCATTTGCACCTTGGATTTTCTACTTGTTCTGGCCCCAGGATGAATGCGGTGCGAAACATCTCTGTGCAACCACTACTCACCCTTGGGACACCTGTGTTGCCTTGCACTAGCACTTTCCACAAGGGTTTTCTAAATGAACGTTTGTGGAACGCTCAGAGCCAACAAATGAAGCTACCTTGGGACAATCTTTTGCTGCCTTCTCACTCTACACTTTCCATTTCTGCTCTAAAAATAAATGTTATGTGGACAGCTTGGGTCAATCATAACACCCTTGACACTGTTTAAAATGCTGCTTCAGCACTTTGCACTTTCGCTTGCACTAGTTGTGTTTATAATGGTTTCTTTTGTATTAAATTGCTGCTTTGAACCCATACCAATGAGATATATACTTGTTAAGGTTTTAATTAACTGTACACTAAGGGGCTGATTACGATGTCGGTCGGAAAGCATTCCGACCGACTCGGTGTCGGAATGGTTTCCGACCGACTCGGGTTCGGGGAGTCCGACCATCCGATTACGGTGGATCCGAACACCGTTCAGTCGCACTCCCATTGACTTCAATGGGAGCCTGTGTTCCTACCGACAACACAGGCTCCCATTGAAAAAAGGGGTTGTTCCAGAAAACCTTGCACCCTGTGGCGGGCACCCCATGTTGCCTTCCACACTGTGCATGGTTGTAAAGAGAGGTCCCATGGGTACCCCCATGGGGCCCATTCGGAGGCCTCCGGGTGAAGGGGGGCCCGCTACGGGCCCCCATAGTCAGTCTCCGACCGCCTTTCCGTGTTGGACAGACCGAGCCGGAACGGCAGTAGGCATCCGACATTGTAATCGAATGGTTGGAAATGCAGCCCATAGAGCTTTACAATTCAGCTTTGAACGTCTCGGACTCTCCGAATGCCGGTCGGAACCAATTCGGAATGACTGTTCGACTAACTTGTATCGTAATCGGTCCGTCGGAAATGTTTCCGAGTCGGCCGGAAACACGGGTTCCGACACGGATTCGGACCAACTGAATGCCAGTTGGAGCCTTTCCGACAGACATCATAATCAGCCCCATAATTGTTACTTTCTTACTTACATATATATAGAGTTAGCAAGCTGTAGATTTACTTTTCTGTACTCCATATGGTGCAAGGGTGCTTGCGTTGGCGCTAGGCAGCCAAAATGGCACCAGCACAGTGGGAAAGTACAGGAATGCCCCATATATCATAAACACGGCGCATTCCTGCCAATTCCTTTTGACGCTGGGCAGCTCAGCAAAGTGAATTGCTGCACTGCCCTGCATCAAAAACTCGTAAATGAGGCCCCTAGATTCTAGAAAATGTTGCTTAGATGATCTCACAAGAAGCGAAAGGTAGAAAATAGGACCCTACTTGTTTACTAATGATCAGAGAAAGGAAGATTAAATGGCAACTAGTTATAATCAATGAATGGAGAGGACTGAGGAAGGCAGTAGCTCTAAAAATCAAGAATATATTTCAATGTTTAAATGTAATAGCCACCACTAATCCAGATGAGGATTTTGTTTTAGATTAACAAGAATTAATAATACTAAGCTGCAAGTTTTTTGTACAGGTCTCCTATTTATGTTGCATCCATGTGGACAGTGCAAGGCTACCTCTGACTGCATGCATCAGGAGTGAGACAGTTGCCTGTGTGCTTGACCGCTTTGGTCCCGTAGGTGGCAGTGTGGTGACATGGCCATTAAGAGGTAAATTAACTGCAAGATTATCCTAATGACACAACTGTTGAGCAGAAAGTATCTTGGGCATGCGGGAGCTTTGGGCAGGGGGTGATTGGTAAGATGCAGGATAAGTCACTGTGAATTGCTAGATGACTAAGGGCCAGTTCAATACCCGATTGGTTTTATCAGAGAGAAATCATGAAATCGAACAAAAAACAGCACCAACAATCCCTTATTTTGTCGAATGGTGCAGTAGATTTTTGTGGTCCAGGTGTGCCAAATACTACTCATATATCGAGCAACACCAAAGCACTAACACTGCTAACATCTGCCATTAAAAGTGACTCATACAATACCTCCAGGAAAACCAACTTTGTACTTCAACTAGAGCTGAAACTAATAGCAGAAATGCAGTGCCTTGTTCTTATGAATTTATATTTAAAGCTGAATTATCACAGTTAGTTCAATTAGTATGTCTATATATTTGTAGCTGCTAGACTCGTCCCTTGGCACTTTGCCTGATAAGAATGAGTAGTTGATCAAAGGTTTTACTGGCTGGCACATGGTCGATCCAAACTTTTTAAATAATCTGTCCATGCAGCTGTCCTGAGCCTTTGCTGCTTGAGATAACAGGAAGACCTCTTACAATGAGTAAGTTACCAACTTTGGAAAGGTGCAACCAAATTCAAGAGCCAGCCTGGGCTCAACATCCAGTTATTCTGGGCAAATCACTTAGGTCCTGATTTAGAGTTTGGCAGATGGGTTACTCCAATACAAACATGACGGATATCACATCTGCTGTTTACAAGTGCCATTAGATATAAGTTGTTTGTGACAGAGTAACCTGTCTGCCGAACTATAAAACAGCCTTCGTCCACTTTCGAACTGATTTTGATTCAGTGGATAGAGGAAATCATAGGGGTAAATTAGTGATGTGGGGCATTCCATCAGGTTTACTTTCACTAATTCAGTAATTATATACCTAACTGGACACACATAGAGACTGACATAACAGGACAGCTATAAAAAAGATTCCGGGTCTGAAACGACGATGTCATGGGAATTTCCTCATTTCCATAATGTTTGTACTCTATTTAACAACTCTTAAATCAACTCATTCCTTTTCACTCAAAATACATAATACACATATCCCTTGTCTTCCCTATGCCTAGGACTTGATTACAATTGATTACACAGCCATCGGCTTACAGAGAAAAATGGATGCATTGTACCAGTACTGTATGACAAATTCTCTAAGTATAAACAGAAAGAAATCAAAGATATTGGCATTTGGCAAAAAGGACCCAAAATATAAATGCTTTTTTCAAAAGATAATATGAGGTCAAAAAGTATAAATATTTTGAGGGGGTATTACAAATAATTTATAAATAAGAGCAGCATAGCACTACCCTTTAAAATGTCACATATGCTGCTTTATGGGGCAGAAGTATGCTATGTTATGTAATGTTATGTTATGCTATGCTATGGGGTGTTATGTTATGTTATGCTATGTTATGTTATGTTATGCTATGCTATGGGGTGTTATGTTATGTTATGCTATGTTATGTTATGTTATGTTGAAAAGATTTTAAAGCACCCGCCTGGCCCCAGAAAAGGGGCTTCCCAGGGCTGATCATGATGAGTAAGACAAAGCAACAGAGAAGAGATGAGCAAATGCAACTTAGACTGAAAACAGCCAGGTCTTCAACTGTTTCTGGAAGTTGAAATGATTTTGGATCTTTCTTAGCTTAGCTGGCATAGAGTTCCATAAGGTCAGAGCCAGAATTTGAAAAGAACATCCTCCCATTCTGGCTCTTACGGGCAAGGTATAAAGGACAGGTTCAGATTTACAGAGCGTAAAGCTCTAGTAGGCACACACTATTGCATCAAGCCCCTAGGCTGGGTGCTCCTTGCTTGGTATGGATTTTATGAGAGATGCATAGAGCTTTGAACTCCGTACGCTTCTCAATTGGCAACCAGGGAAGTTTACCTAAAAGTTGAGAAGCCGAGCAGAATTTAGGGAGAGAGAAAAGAAGCCTATCTGCAGCATTTTGGACAACCTGCAGTTTATTACTTATAGGTTTTATATAGTGCTAGATAGACCCGAAGGTATCAGAGCGCTTTACATATAATGCAGAATCGTTCCATAGAAGTACATACATATATACAGATCATTCCATAGAAGTACATACATATATACAGACCAAGAAAAACGTTGTGCAGTCAAGGTAGTTACAAAATGAGGACATTAGAACAGCACAAGTTAATGGCGTGAAATGACAAAGAAGAAGCTTAAACAATCAAATGCCTGCCTTAAAGGGTCTAAAAGGATTGGGTGTGATCATTGGGAACATAGCTTAGTTTGTTTGAGTATTAAAGTATTTGTTGAGCAGTAGGTATTTAAGGTCCAGTCTGAAGCATGGAAAGGATGGGTTACAGCGGAGATCTCTAGGGAGTGAGTTCCAGATCCTAGGAGCATTTCCAGAGAATGAGCGAGTCTGTGAGGATATCTTTTTCAGTTTGGGAGGTATGAGAAGAAGCTTCTCAGAGCCCTGGTTCTTCCTGCTTTTGAAAGTTTGAAACCTAGGTAGTTTGGGTTATGAGTGTGAAGGACTTTGTGGGTGATGCAAGCAGTCTTGTAGATACATCTTCCTTCGATGGGAAGCCAATTTAGGTTCATGAGGGCCGGTGAAATGTGCTCAAATGGTTTAACACCTGTTAGTAGTCGGGCAGCCGTGTTGAGAACTGTTGTAAAGGGGGCAAGGTGGGTTTTCGGAGTTCCTGTGAGGATGGCGTTACCATAATCCAGTTTTGAGAGGACAAGAGACTGCACTACCGTCTTAAAATAATTAGGCGGAATAAAAGGTTTGAATTTTTGATATTTTTAAGAGTGTTCAGTTGGTTCAAAGCAGATCTTTTAGCGCCCATATAAAGAATATTGCAGTAGTTCAGGCGTGGTATAACAAGGGATTGTGCAATCAGTCAACATACTTGTTGGGTCAAGAATCCCATGATGGATTTGAGATTTCTCAGGATGCCAGCACAGTGACCAGCTAGAGTCCTAACTTGGGTTTCAAAGGATAAAGAGTCATCCATCCATACACCAAGGATGGTTTTTTTACCACATATTTAGGTTAAGGGGTGGACCCTAGCACTTCTGGCTGCATTGGTCTTCCCAAAGATGGGTGTGCCTACCCAGCAGGAGGATCTCTGTTTTATTGACATTATGCTTTAAAAAGTTGTTGTGCTAAGAGCCTCGGGGGGCTCATCCCCTCCTCTCACTTCTCCTCTTCTTTTGTTTGCATATTGTTTTCTGTTTGAGTCCATTCGTTTGTTATGGTTCTTCCCATTTGGAGAAGC
The DNA here is from genome assembly GCA_963921515.1 of Calotriton arnoldi. NCBI lineage: Eukaryota > Metazoa > Chordata > Amphibia > Caudata > Salamandridae > Calotriton > Calotriton arnoldi. The sequence continues at coordinate 90,363 of CAWUFW010015826.1, read as the reverse complement.
TCTGTAACCTGCACCTACCACATTTGATTGTCATGCTACGCGGCCGGACCTGCCTGGGTTGTAGGCGACTTGCTGTGTAATCCAATTTCCATGCATAGCCTCACATTGCCACACCCTTGCTCACTGCTTGTTTACCTCATCACGCGGCCGGCCCGCCAAAAGGTTGTAGGCGACATGCTGTGTACATGTTGATTCTTCTTCTCTTCATTCATAAACCAGTTTTATATCAAAAAGTTGTTGTGCATCCAGCTAGAGACCGCTGTTAACCAATTTTTAAATTTAACAAGCAGATACAAAGGGGTTGGGGCAAAATAATACCACACCTACCACCACAATGAAACCAATTTAACACAATTCTTATGGTGCACAGAACCAGAAGTTCAACCCCTTTCAACTTCAAGCGGAGAAAACTCCAAACATAGACAAAATGTAATGGTGCAGCACCCTTATTAGTCGTATTCTTGACAGTTTAGCACACTTCTTTATGACATTTCATACACAAAGTACATGTAATTCAAAGTCTTCAATTAATATTCGGATGATAATTCTTATGTCCATATTCTTCTTCTTTATTAGTTTCTTAAAAACAGTAGTCGTAGCCAACGCGTTTTGTCCTCATGGACTTCTTCAGGGCTCCTTTCTCAGTTCCTCTCAGCATTATGTCTGTACTGATATATATATTGTCAGTGCCATCAGTTATTTTCTGGAAAACTTGCACTTTGAATGCTTTAGCAATGAGTCCAAGCAAACAAATTCTTGCCATGGTATACTGTATGGTATAATCCAACTTTTTTTTGGTAAAGTGGTGTTTTTCTAGGTGCACTCGTGAGTCTTCATAAACCAGAGTTCAGGTGCCCCAGCCCTGCGTATGCTTCGTGTTACGTGCTCAAGATCCAAATTAAATGTAGTGCTACCATCAGCTGGCTCCGCTGACAAGGGAATAATGAACTGAGTGTCATCAGCATAGGACACTAATAAGATACTAAAGGATTTCACCACATCAGCTAAGGGCCTGACATAGATATTGAAGAGAGTACGGCTAAGCGCTGAGCCCTGGGGGCTCTTTGAGATGAAACAAAGGGGGGATAGCACTCGAAGGGACCGATCCTTTAGTAAAGACGAAAACCAAGTCAAGGCTTTGCTTCATACCCCAGTTGCTGAGGCGGATTAGCAAGAACACATGGGAGACTGTGTTGAAGGCAGCACTTAAATCTAGGAGAATCAGTGCCTGGGATATTCAAACATCTGCAGCACTACGAAGGGTTTCAGTTACTGTTAGAAGAGCAGTTTCCATGCTGTCTGAAGGTCTAAATCCATTCTGTGAGTAATCTAATATTTGATTTTGTTCTAGAAAATTAGTCAGGAGATTATTCACATGTTTCTCCACAATCTTGGATAAAGATGGCAGTAGAGAGATGGGACGATAGTTTTCTGGCTGGGTAGCATCTAGCAAAGGCTTTTTTAAAAGAGGAATAACCTAGGCATGTTTCCATGAAGTTGGCACCACTGCAGTGCTCAATGAGAGATTGGCCAGGTCCAGAAAAATTGGTGTAATACTCTCCTGAAATTTTAAGATGTAATCTGGTTTTAGTGGGTCATCCGGGGATCCTGATTTAACCTGGTGCATTAGGATAGAGATAGAGTCTTCATCATGTAAAGCCAAGTGGTCCAAGACTGCCAATTGTGTATGATTAGTCATAGTGACAAGAGAATCAAGCTTTTTTTATTTCCTCATTCTTTTTTAAATGAAAGTAGATGTCATTGACCTTGTTGACAAAATGATCTGCAAGTTTGTTGCAGTGGCTATTTGATGCTTTCATCAGCCCGTTAGTGGCCGCTGGCTTAATCAAGTTGTTCACAATGGAAACAATTTCCGTAGAGGTATTGCCACTGTTTTTGATTTTATCAGCTAAAAATTGGCTCATGCCTTGTGGACCATTTTCTGATAACTCCCATGTATTGTGTTTTTGCTATGGCGTCATAGGTTTTACGCCAAGCACGCTCAAGTTTTTTACATCTCTTCTTTTCTGCGAGTAGTGCTTTATTAAACCAGGCAGCCGAGGGCTGCTTCCTTGCTCTGCAAGGCCAAATAGGGATGAAATGATCCAGGGCCGAATTAAGCCATGCTTTAGTTATTGATTCTGTCTGTTCCATGTTTGAGCATTCACCTCAGTAGAGCTAGAAAAGGTAGAGGGATTTGGTTTATGCCACTGCCTTCTCTTAGAGATAGTTTTATCTACTCCGGGGATATCGATGGCCATTGACACCATGTAATGGGCTGACCAGGTCACCGGGATAGGGGAAGAGATTTTGAGGTTAGATGGATTGGAAAAAACTGGATCTAACAAATGACCAGCCACGTGAGTTGAATGTTCTACTAGAAGGGGCATTTGCATAATAGTCAAATCATTAGTAAAGTTCTGGATTCATTTATCATTAATCAAATCAAGGTGCAGTTTAAGGTCACCAATGATGCTGAAGTTAGTTAGTTTAAGCTAGAGCGAAGATGATACGCTCTATTAACACTTCCGTGAACTGTTTAAGCAAAACTGGCGGTCTGTAGACCAAAAAACCTAAGAAAGTGAAGATTTTATTAAAATGAATTTCAAAAAGCGCACTTTCGCAGTCCTGAACAAGGCCAGGGGACATATTGCACTTGATACTAGTGCTATGAATAATTGCAATGCCACCCCCTCGGCCACAGGGTCTATCGCACCTTTTGATGCATTTCCCTGGAGGGAGAGCCCAAGCGGATCCTGCGTGTTTCGGTAAGAAATAAAACGTCAAGCCTTTGGTCCAGAATTAGGTTGTAAATGTCAGCACAATGGCAGACTAATGAGCAACAGTTGATACTATACAATTTTAAAGTTCATTTTGTTGAATTAGCCTTTGAAGGCTTGTTAGTAAAATTAGTAGAGTAACCAGAAAATGCCAGAGAAAAGCTCCATGTCTGTATCAAACCTCACCCATTCCATTTTCCCCAAGGGTCAAAGAGTGTGTGCAAACATTTATGCAGGGTGGTCTACGTAGCAGCAATTGAGAGGTGGACTAGATTATCCTAGATAGCGCCAGAGAAGCTGGGTTCTGGCCCCTGGTGCCATCCAGGCATGCACTGGCGCAGACAGGCTTGCCTTTGGCACGACTGTTTGTGCACCAGCGGTGTGTCCGTGCATCATCTGCCTTTTTAAGGCCAATCGGGCACATTGGGAATCACCGCAGATGGCAGCCACTAGACTGTTAACTTACTCTCTTCGGTTGCCAGAGCAAAATGGCTGATGAAGAGAGCAAAATGCAGAAAAATGACAAGGATACCCCGCTTGTCGAAAAGCCCCCAAACGTTGTCCCACTGCCCCCCACCCCTCCCCCCACAGTCAGATTTAAGTAGCTGCAGTTTTTAAAACACACAAACGATAAAAGCAAGATAAAATTAAAAATTTGAGCAAATGTAAAAATATAAATGTGTTTCAGCGGCTGTGTCTCACCGTGAAACCGCATCCAGGCATTGGCTGCCTTTTTAAGGCTGAACAGGCACATTGGGAATCACCACAGATAGCAGCCACCAGACTGCTAAATTACTCTCTTTTGTGGCTGGAGCAAAATGGCTGATGAAAGAGCATAATGCAGAACAAGCATTTGCAATTTGGGATGCCCATTGTTGGATAGGATAGTTGAGGAAGGGCAACCCACAGGGGCTGCAGGAAGTACGGCACAAAGAGGCATTGCAAAGTGGTAGAGGTGAAAAGAAAGGCTGGAGGTGCAGGCAGGCAAAACAGAAAGTGCTGAAGGGGGTGAGGGGTGAGAGACACAGAGCAGCATCAGGACAGGTGGGTGACCTGCAGAAGGACTGCAGAGGGACTGTCGTGTGGAGAGTGGCACATAGTTTGCCGAGCAGGAGGGGAGGATAATGTCACACAAGGGCTGTAGGGGTGGGAACACAGAGGGCCTGCAGTGGATGCGACACATAAACGGGCTGGAGGGGCAAAGCAGGGTGGTCTGGGGCACACTTAGTTCTGGTACAGTCAGGGCAGGGTGGCTTATAGAGTGGCTGCAAAGGCGAGGTTAACTGGCATTCATAAGAGCTGCTTCATGCACAGGGACTGCAGGTCCAGTGGCAGGGCTGTGCTAAGAGGGGCTGCAAAGTGGTAAAGGGGCAGCAGTGGTGTGATAAGTTGTCATATCGAGAAACTTGAAGTGGTGAGGGCACACCCACCATCATAGTTGAAAACATTTACCAGCACACTGAACATGATATCCACTGATAAGCGTAGTATGTATGCAGCGTTGCTATTTAAATAAAAGTGTTCCCCGTCACATCTGACCGACCACATTTTATTGCACTTTTTGAATTTTAAAGTAATCAAGGTACAGGGTGACAAATGAATTAACTTTTTAAAATATATTTAGAAGTGGACTTTCACAGAGAAGACAGCTTAGAATAGTTTGGCTAAAATTATAAATGTTTACGTCAAGGTTCCAAAACAAACCTTGTTAAAACCAATCCTCAACAGAATACAATAGTGAAATCTGTGCTGCGATTTAAAAACATATTCGAAAGGCAACTTACTAGCATTGTACAGCGGTGCGGCAGGAACTACCCACGAGGGACTACAGGCCATCCAGAGCTGTGTGGACGCAGGCTTGAGGGGTTGGGAATGCGAGCGGCGCAACTCCTGGCACAATGTGGGGATGTGACTGATGTCCCTGCTTCTGAAAATTAGCGCATATGGGGGAGGAAGGGGCAGACCCTTTAGCAAGAGATTACAGGGGCAAAGTTCTGCAGACCCGCACCACTCGGGGGCGCTGGGGGCTGGTCATGAGAGCCACTATAGGAGCCCCAAGCAGACCCAGGCACCTGGCACCACCAGAGGTTTGGGCCTTATGGGCAGGGCTGTCGTCTTCACAAATGGGGAACCATGTCTGAGTTTCAGTGGAGCAGGGGAAAGCATGACATGAGCAGAGATTTATGATAGAGTGCGTGTTCCTTTTAAGCAAACCAAATATGTAAATCTCTGAATTCAAGCAATACTATTGTAGTGTTGTGGGCCCTGGGCCCACATGCTACTATAATGAGTGACACCGACACCGTGGTTATGATACTGGAACTGGCCCAGGGCACGTGCGCCCGGCCCCTTTTATTTGCAGGGTCACCTGACCGGTGACGCCTGTGGTGGGTGGGTGTAAAGTGTGGGCTACAACAGGCAGAACACTAGAACATGTCCAGCCGGACACTACATCCCTCCCAAACTTTAATGAAAAGAAACAAACAAAAGTCCAACCTGTAAGAAAACAAATAAACAAACCCACAGCACCAAATGAGTCTCTTCAGGCCATCAGCCAGGCAGCGCTGGAGCTTTAGAATGCATGGTCAGGATGCTTTAGTCCGCCTTGGCGATGTACTTTAGACCGGCCTGGTCTCACGGTGTGGGAGTCTATGTACAAAGTTCAAGAATCTGTGCATCTGGAGCGGTGGTGGAGTCCACTCTGGAGATCTCGCAGGCGCTCAGGTTCCGGTGGACGACAAACCAGCTGTTGGGGATGATCTCGGTGTGTGAGGCCTTTTCTTGGAGGCGACGTGCTTGATGGTCTTTCTAGCTCCTGACAGTCGAGCAACTTCAGACTTGCCTCTCTCGCCTGGACTCCTCTCTCACTGGAGCCTCCTGGAGAGCCTTCCTGTCAGGCTGCCATGGGACCCTGTGGACTGGGCGGGCTTCGTGTAAGCCGCGCGAAGGCGTCGCTGAGGAACTGCCAACAGGACTCACAGCCAAGTCGCTCATGTAGCCGCAGAGGGCGGTGTCTCGGTCTAGATGTTCTCGCCATCAGGACTCGGGTTCTGTGCCTTCCTCTGATGGTCTTTGGGTGACCAGTCTACGACTGGGACCTCCATGCTTCCCGTGCCTGTCGTGGAGCTGCTGCCGATGCATCTCTCTTATTCGGATTCCCCTCTCACAGGAACTCCGTCGAGGCCCTTGCCCCTGGATTGCCACGTGACCGCGTGGGCTGTGCGGGCCTTTTCGTAGGCCGTGCTGAGGGGTCGCTGCGGAACTCCCAACAGGGCCACGGCCAAGCCACGTGTAACCCCAAGGGTGGATATTCCAATGGTCGGGTACGCTCTACTTCGGCAGGCTTCAGGTTGACGGAGGCACACAGAAAGTTCCTGGGTGGCTAGCCTCGTTGAACTCAGGTTTTCTGGAGTGTTGGGATCCACTCAGGTGATGCGATGCACCTTTGATGTCCTTGGTGATGATGAACTTGGATGATGAACATGGTTATTTTTTTTCAGGTGGGCAAACAGGCTGCGATCTCTGGCTTTAGGTGACCTCGTGGAGTGAGGAGGACTGGAGGGACTTCGCAGCCCGTGTCTTCGTCCTGCTGAGGCTGTTCTTCACCCGTGGCATCTGCGGTGAGGAGCAGGGATGCCGTCCGACTTGGACTGCCGATGCTTGGGACTGGACGGTGGCGCTGGGAAGCGTTGGAGAGAGACGCGGTTCGCGCTAGCTGCGGCTCACATTTGGTTCTCCCATTGGGCTGTCTCCAGGGACGTCGGTCTGGCTTCGGGACTGTCTGGTGTCTCTGGGTGCGCTCATCTTGTGGTGGTACGAGTCCTCTGTCCTGTCGCTCTGCTCCTTTTCCTCCTGCGCGCCTGTGGTGGTTGTCTGCCCTGTGGCGTTGTGCCACTGTTCTTCCTTCCTTCGCGGAGTGGCATCCTGCCACTCTCTTGTCGTCCTCCCGACCAGGTCCTCACTTGGATGTGGCGTCCTGCCACATGTCTCATGTTTGCGCCACATGGACATCTCACTGGTCGCGTCCAGTTCTTGGGATGGTCTTCACTTTTCTGCGGACCTGTCGCAGGTCTGTCCTGTCAGTAGGACTTGCTTCTTCCTCTTGGGGACCTTTCACGGGCACCATCCCCTCCTCAGGGATTTCACGGTGCTCCTCTTCTCTTCACTCGAGGGTGTTGTGCTTGCGCCTCGAGGCTGCGCCGTCGTGGCACTTGATCCTGCCTCCATCCGGGCATGCTTGGCCGGGTCAGTCACTTCGAGTGACGTGCTCCTTGCTTGCGGTGTGACTGTGGCGTCCGGCCACGTGTCGCCTGACGTCGGAACGTACGTTGTGGTGGCGGCTTGTCACGTGAGGTGTGCAACTCTCTTCTTGCCTGTCTTGGGTCACTGGCGACTCCGTCTTGAGGCAGTGTGAGGGAGCACACTCTGCTGTCTTTGGCCCACTGCGAGGCTTCGCTGGTGCAGTGGAGATGTCTCTATCTCCTGGGCAACTGCCCATGCCATCAGGTTCGCTGTTGCGGCCTTCTGCGCACCTCTGACCTAGTATGCTCTGTTCTTTTTGGGCGCCCTTTTGGTGGGCTTGCTCCTCTTTCTTGCGGTGGTGGCCGTTCACCACCAGGGGTGTATGGCACAGTTTCTTCACTTGTGGTGGTGTCAGACAGCCACTTGAAGTTGCATGCTCTGCGCATGTCTTTGTGCTTTTTGTGGGGCTTGCTTGGTGCTTGGCTGCCTTTGGTCCCCTTATCTTTGCTCTATCTTACTTGGCCACTTGATGCTTCTCTTGGCTGGGGCAGCTTTTGGGCTTCTTGGTCCTCTCTGTCAGCAGGGGTTCAGTTTCTCCTCTTCAGTACGCTAGACAGTCCACCGGGTGCGCCCTGCGCTCACTTCTACCAGTCTTTTGGCTGTGGCGGCTTTGGGCTTGTAGTCTTATGGGGCTGTGCTGAGTCCTCTACACTGGACTCTCTGTGGCTGCATCTGGCGTTACCGTCCTGGCAATTGCTGTACTCCAGGCAGCTTGGTTTATGTAGATCCTCGAAGCAAAGGGCTCTGCAGGCCCCTTTCATTCAGGCGCTTGCCCCTCCGTCACCTAAAAACCTCACATGCAGGCTGTCTTGCAGGGCTGACTTGCTGGTTTCTTCTTTCTGGGCCAAGGATGCCAGGTGTGTCACGAAGCACACCACTTCTTTAGTGCTGTTGGACGTTTCTTTGTAAACAGCCCATTGTATTACTGGTGCGATATTTCCAAATGGCCACTAGGTGGCAGTGTAGCGCTTTTCACAGGCACCGGCAAACTTTTCTTTAATTGTAGGCCTCTACCTTTGCTGCCGAGGCCGGTGCTGGGCTTCGGTGCAGCTGGGGAGTCAGGTGCAGAGCGTCTCTTAATGCGGCAGGGCACTTCATGCGGCAGGGCTCTGCCTCAACACGATGGCAGGCAGCTGGCAGCTACCTCCTCGGGTGGCAACACAGCTTCCTCGCACTCCGATCCTCCTCTTCTTACGGGGACAGATGGCATCCTGGGATCAGCTAACGGACACCTCCATAGGTGGGGAGCACTTCGGGGCCAGAATGTGTGTCGCTCAGCATGGGGGCAATGCTTTGTGGGCTGATTAGAACCCCGCACTCTCGCGGCAGACTTCTCAGGCATGCAGCCCTTCTCCCTACATCATGGCAGACTTTCCGATGCCTCGGGCCTCCGTAGATGTGAGCATTGGGCTGCAGTGGTGAGTAACACCAGGCCTGCATGCTGTGTGGACGTGCCACGCTGGGCACGCTGCGGGTTATCTCACTAGTTGGCGGGTGCCACCATCGGCTGAGGAGCGCCTCTCTGCTCCTGTCCTGGGACCAGGGCAATACTGATGCCGCGCAGGTGCCGTAAGGGGGGGGGCACAGGGGCTCGCTTCTGCGGTACTGGGCGCTGTGTACACTGCGCGTTTTTGACTGTACCTTGTCCACTTCGCGGCGCCACGGCTCCGTGACGTCTTTACTGCCTCACTGCTCTGTTTGCTGGGTATGGTGGTGGGCACCTGGCTCCTTGCAGACGAAGGGCAGCTGAGTAAGCGATGAGTGGGGAACAACCGATCTCTGTAGTCTCCCCTCCTTAAGCTAGGGAAGCGGCTTATTCCACCATTATGTGTTTGCACGGGCCGCAATGCACACACAGGAGCTGCTAATGTGGGTGCGGGCGGGCGCCTTCAGTGCCAAGGGCTTTCCGTACCGGCACAAACTTAGTCTTACCTCCTGCTGGCGGGATCACCTGGTAATCGGCGGCTGCGCTATTCTCATCCCAATGAAGGACTGGGGCTGCTCGCTCCGTTGTCGTTGCTGCAGACACTGGGGCGCAGTTTTCTCATCCCATGCAGGCAATGTAGGTGCCGAGGGGTTGACTCGGGAGTTGGAGCGGCACTTCACCCCTTGCTTTCCTTCTGGCCGATCGTGTGCAGGGGCATGCTTTACAGGCAACCGGGGCGGGATGCCTCAACCTGCATTTCCCCCTCAAGGCACGACGGAGCTGCAGCCAGCGTGCATGCAGGGTCAGACCCGCTCGTCGCCATTGTAGTGTTGTGGGCCCTGGGCCCACATGCTACTATAATGAGTGACACCGACACCGTGGTTATGATACTGGAACTGGCCCAGGGCACGTGCGCCCGGCCCCTTTTATTTGCAGGGTCACCTGACCGGTGACGCCTGTGGTGGGTGTAAAGTGTGGGCTACAACATGCAGAACACTAGAACGTGTCCAGCCGGACACTACAACTATATGTTTATATTTATAGGGCAATACTGAATTTACAGAAGTGCAACAGTTAATTCATTTGAACACTGCGTTCTAGTTACACAGTTCAAACATAAAACCAAGGCGATGTCCAATGCAAGTTAGAACTGCCAGAACATGCAAATCCCTCGCTTTCTAAAGTGAAACAGCATACAATCATTTAAAACTCTCAAATAAATAAATAAATAAAATGAGAAAAAGTGATGGAAGTCTACCCACAACACAAACGTAGATGAGTCAGGCTACTTCTTCAAATAAACACGCAACACAAATATTAAATCTAAGGCACGTGAAAAAACGGGCTGCTGTCTGTGAGGACTGTTTCGGAGTACCCCGCCGGAGTAAAGCACAGTGTGGCTGCCCTAGAGAAGGAAAGCAAAAGACACACAATTGATGGACGGAATCCAGAACAAATCAAAACATTCACCCCCAGTCAAAAGATCTGGGTTAAATCCATCATTCTTTTGCTCACCATGCCACCCCAGTTTAGACCTGGCCATATGCAAATCAGTCTTGACCCTGTGCCTCATGGGAACAGTCCAGCCCGAACTGCCAAGCCAGGTCCTCCCTGGACCGGAAACAAGCATCCTAGGACCGGTTTCGGGGTTTCACCCCTCTTCAGCCAGAATAGCTTGATTCCAGTGGCACAGTGAGCCCAGGACCCACGTCTGGGCATACATGGCGCACTTAGGGCGAGAAAGCAAAAGACACACAATTGATGAACGGAATGCAGAACAAATCAAAACATTCACCCCCAGTCAAGAGATCTGGGTTAAATCCATCATTCTTTTGCTCACCATGCCACCCCAGTTTAGACCTGGCCATATGCAAATCAGTCTTGACCCTGTGCCTCATGGGAACAGTCCAGCCCGAACTGCCGAGCCAGGTCCTCCCTGGACCGGAAACAAGCATCCTAGGACCGGTTTCGGGGTTTCACCCCTCTTCAGCCAGAATAGCTTGATTCCAGTGGCACAGTGAGCCCAGGACCCACGTCTGGGCATACCTGGCGCACTTAGGGCAAGAATGCAAAAGACACACAATTGATGGACGGAATGCAGAACAAATCAAAACATTCACCCCCAGTCAAGAGATCTGGGTTAAATCCAGCATTCTTTTGCTCACCATGCCACCCCAGTTTAGACCTGGCCATATGCAAATCAGTCTTGACCCTGTGCCTCATGGGAACAGTCCAGCCCGAACTGCCAAGCCAGGTCCTCCCTGGACCGGAAACAAGCATCCTAGGACCGGTTTCGGGGTTTCACCCCTCTTCAGCCAGAATAGCTTGATTCCAGTGGCACAGTGAGCCCAGGACCCACGTCTGGGCATACCTGGCGCACTTAGGGCGAGAAAGCAAAAGACACACAATTGATGGACGGAATGCAGAACAAATCAAAACATTCACCCCCAGTCAAGAGAAAAAGCAGAAGGACCTGCAGTAACCCATACCCGCTCTCACACTCACTGCTCGCTAATCCCTTCAGAGTTTCTCGTGGTCTTACTGTCTTTGTTTGCCATTAAACCTGTCACAGATGAGGCAAGTGCGTAAGGGCAGGCTGCCAGAGCCGTGATTCGCGCACTGAGCAGCGTTTTCTGGTCCGCCATGTGACAGTCACGGGGGGCCCTTTCCCAAAATCACAGGACATGAGCTTCTCTTTAAACAAGCAAGGATAGAGGCAACGTAGACGGTCTTGTGGAGGAGGCGGGACTTTAGTGTGGTTGGTGGGAGGGGGAAGAAACAGACACGAGGGCGACGGAGCGAGATTAAGCAGCAATGGGGTGGGTGGGGGATTGAGATAATGCCGGGTTTTTAAAAGCAGCCGGCCATACGGAATGCTGCTAGCAAAGTAGAAAGAGTGGGGTGAGACAGCATGTGAAAGCAGGCGCCCGGGTTAAAGTGAAAGCGGGCGCCAATGTTGTTATTTAAAGATGGCGCCCGTGTTAAAGTGAAAGTGGGCACCTGTGTTGTTATTGAAAGCGGGCACCCATGTGATTGAAAGTAGGCGCCCGGGTTATTGAAAGCGGGTGCCCATGTGATTGAAAGCAGGCGTCCATTTTGTTAATTTAAAATCACATAAGAAAAGATAAAGCCTGGCCGTGTTGCTTAAAAAAACACAAGAGGTTCCAGCTGAAGCAGCTCATGTCCTGCCTGCAGTAAGAGAAACTCAATAAAGAAAATAGTGCTTACAGACTAAATAACACGTACCGTGTAACAACCGAAGTAAAAGAGCCGGTCGCCATTGGAGGTTACAAATGAAGACAAGGCGGTACTAAGGAGGGACTAACAACCCTATTTACGAAACAGAAGCCAGCATTTATGAAGGACAATGACACAAGCCAATGACAAATATGGGCGGAGAGTGGGAGGGGCTTCAAGTGCATACTCCAATACAGCATGCCTCGCAGAGCAGCGCATGTGCGCTGCCTCTAGGCTCGACATAAAAATGACAAGAACGCCCGATTATCAAAAAGCCCACAAACATTGCCCCATGTTCCTCCTGCTATCAGATTCAAGTAGCAGCAGTTTTTAACATACACGAAGGTTAAGCAAGGTAAAAAGATATAAATGCGTTTTAGTGGCTACATTTAACCGTGGGATTATGCCTGAATCCCAATACCTGCTGGGAAAGTTTGGAAACTATCGCTTGAAAAGTAGTATTACATTTGCCCAAAGGGTCCATGATTCAGGCTATTAGTCCGAATTGCTTTTGATCTCATGGTCTGACACAGCTGAAATAAATCAAGTGTGTGTGTGTGTGTTTTTTTTAAAAATAAATTGCATCAGGATGAAAAACCAGATAGAGTTTCATACCTTTATTGGTGTGAAGCTCAAAATAGTGAGAGAGAATGGTCCTCCAAGTTAATTAAGATAATAAAACAGTGCAAAGAAAAACTGATTGGTAATAAAAAAAAATCATGGGATCCGTTTCCCAGGCAAAAAGGGTGAAAAGATTCTGCTGCAATAATGTCAAAAAAAATTGTGACCTGGAATATTTACGGAAGAAGCAGTCAAAAGCTTTACCACTGGAAACATTGGGGGAGAGAGGATATTTTCCAGTATACCCATAACCTTATAGAGTGAACTTTAAGGCACTGCATCTTAACGTTTAGATTTGGTTTCATTGATGACTGACTGTCCTTCCCCTGAACCGCTCGCTGCTGAAGCTTTTTATGTTGTATGGAGAAGGTTATTTCTTCATTCACAGCGCACTTGTGTGGTAATTGAATTTTTGAAGAGAGGATGACATTTTTCTTCATGATGCCCTCTTGAATTCTTCATACTTTTTTGTTTAAAAACGTATGAAGGTGATGGTTTAACACTTTCCTGCCCACGTTGCAAGATTAGCTACAAATGCATACATGTTGGGTATTATCTGACACCATCCTAATGTGTAATTAGTAATAAAAGTCTAAAAATACCCAAACTACACAGAAGGGACATAAATTTACACCTGCTCCTGACAACTGTCTATTATATACACAATGCATTGATACTACCTAACCAACTAGGAACTTGACCTCTTTTATTTCATGGGCCCACGTTTGACTCAAACGAGGCTAAGGGTCTCAAAGGAAGTATTAATTCCAATAAATTGCTGTCAGATAAATTGCACTGCATTATATATATATTCATGCAGCTAAATCAGGGACAACTATTTACTGCACAATGCATCTCACCATTGCTGTCTGGGAAATTGTACTTGTTTGTTTATTACTGGGAAGGTAAATGTGTATGAAGGCAAAGAAGTGCCAGTCAGACTAACCTCCAATTTGTAGGGCGGACAGCTGCTTCACTGTTTTCAGTTACCTTTCTCTATTCACCCTCTAGCGCCCTGAGTTGAAACTTTTGTACTGTAGTGTGTTGTTTCTATTTAAGACAGATAAAGTTTGTGCTGCTCATGCTGTGCTAAAACAGTCCTTAGGCAATTTCATAAACATGTTTTTAGACCTGCAGCTTAAGAATACTTTCCATCTTGTAAGTGCACGGGGAGAAGGGAATATAGTCTTGGTGAGGGGGTGGAGCCATGGCGAGTGGGGCTCTGCCTAACCAGCCACAGCCACCCTGCCTGATAGCAATAAGGCACTCATCTGTCGCCTCGTCCAATGTCCTAGGGGGCATTTTATTAGACCCCAGATGTGAAGGGTTCACACCTGGGCTAGAAAGCCCTTCTGTACAAGGATTTCCAGGTCACTGTGTGATTGTGATTCTTTACCATGTGATGAGGCATGGAACAGTGTGTTACATGGCGGCAACATGTGAGTTGGCAGGACTGTGTTCTTGGCCGACACACAGGCACAGAACAGAGCTTAGAGCCAATCTTTCATGCAATCAGGCAGTTTACAGTGCATGTGCTAACTCAGAACATTAACTGCAGACAGCACAGCTCAGAAACAGCGAACAGTAACCACTGCACCATATGTCCATGCTGTGCTGCCTGTAGTTTATGCTCTAACCTGCTGTGTTACTGACTTAGGACGGGCGCTGAAAGTGTGCAATTTCATGAACAGGCACACAGCTCTGCACATCCGTAGAGGTACAGAACACGTTCACGAAAAAGTCCCTGGAGATTACCTGGTTTAACAACAAGCATGGTAGTAAACTATCCCTAAATGACTCCAGCGTATAAGAAGCATATGTGGCCATCCGCATGCCCGCATTCTATGTCTTTGAAAATGTCTACGTGGCACATCATACCGACCCTTCACCGTGGGATCCTGCCTACAAATGCTTGGTGCCTCAAAATAAATGCTGCTCCTTCACTCACTTCAGTGAATGTATACTGATCACAAGCCATATCTCTCTGGCAGTAGGATCACTTACTGTAGGAGCATATCATTGTAGAGAGTAAGACACTGACAAGGCTGTTTATGAGACATAGGTGTGAGTTACACATACAGAATATTTACTCTTCAGTTGCTCTTATTTGTAAGGGCCATACTGTCTTGGAGAACTCATTATCACAACACACAAGAGGGCAAAACAAGCCCAGGGTGCCCACCGCTCGCTGTTATGGGACAACTTTCTGATAGCAATGCCTACAGGATAATGAAAGGATGCCTGGAGACTTAAAGCAGTGCCTAATATATACACAAAAAGTGCAGGAAGCCAAACAATGTTTCGGGAGACTGATGCAGGAGCTGCTAAATGGTACTAATCCCAAGTACCAGGGCTGTCTAGTCTTGATTCCACATCATTCCTCTTTCTTCATGACCATGCACTTCCTATGTCTTTGCCTCCCTGTTACAGGTTCTTTTTCATCCTTTCTTTCTATCGTTGTCACTGTTTTCCTACCATTCTCTTCCCTTTTCTTGCTTACTTATATGCCTTTCTCTTTCTTGTTCTGGGCCATAACCTGATGATGAAAAATAAGGCCCTGTACCCTTAAATGAGTGCACACCACCTGCAACACTGACTAATGGACAGATGAATACATTCAGGTTTCATGGCCAAATAATCTTTATCGCCTCTGTGGAGGATACCAAATTCGAGACTTACCACTCACTTAATCTTTGGCCTCTCGTTGCAGTAATAATTTCTACTTAATGGAACACGCCAGCCTCCACGGCGATCCATTCCTTACAAAGTTGGCAATGATACTGTAGGCAGCTACAAAAATGGTTCAAGGATGCATTCTAAAGCTTATTAAGGCACCTGAATGCATAAGAAATGATGAAACATGGAAAATGTGCTGCTGCACCAACCTGAAATTGCTCCACAAACAGCATTACATTTGCATTCAGTAGAATATTACTTGGATAGTATAATTAACTAAACAGTGCAGAGTATAAACAGAATTGCTCTTTAGCTTTAAGCATTATGTTTTATTACTACCCAGCGCAATAACAGTTTAGCAACCATGAGTATATTCTGCTTGAAACTGAAATATTCAGATTACATAGTCTGCTGCATCTGTCACATTTTCCTTTCAGATATTTTACTGGGATTGGAACCCCTGATACGTTACATACTGATAGCAGAAGCAGGTTTCAGGACCACTCATCTAGCCTCTCACCAATCAATATTTGATATTTCCATAATCAATATGAAATTTGCACACGGATCACCGTGACAAGAGGGCCTGCACAATATTGTACCAGAGATAAGTTCTTATCAGCACTATTAGCTAATGTCCAAAGAGATAGAGAATATTGTTTGCTTGCTTCTTAGTATTTGAATATGATAATCGTCAACAGCCCTGATATTATCATTGGCGCAAAATTAGAGCTCATTTAATGAAAGTCACAGTAAAATTTGTAGGTTAGAGTTATTAGTGTTTTAATATTATAAATCACTCAGGGCCTGATTATGATGTCAGTCGGAGCTGCCTCCGATCAACAACTCTGCGGTTGCGGAACCGACCGACCTCTGGTCGGCAGTCCCGGCACCGCAATTACGATACGACAGCACATGGTGCAGTCACAGACTCCCTTTTCTCTATGGGAGCTTGTGCAGTGGTCGGAAACCGGCCGCAACACAAGCTCCCATAGAGAAATGGGAGTTTCTATAAATCCCTGCACTGTGTGGGGGATTTAAAAGGCGGCACCATAGCTTCCCACCAAGCCCACAACCGGAGAGCCAGGGGAGAAGGGGGCCCTGCTATGGGCCCCAAAGTCGCTCTCCGATAGTCTTTCCATGTCAGATGGGCCGACATGGAAAGGCTGTCAGAAACCACATTCTAATCCCGATGGTGGAAACACCGTCCGTAAGGGATTATGTGGAGGTTTCCAACTGGCCGACCGGCTCCTTGAGCCCGTCGGAAGCCAGTCGGATTGACCCGCCGGTTTACACTCCGACCGCCGACATTGTAATTCGGCGGTCGGATTGTAAACCTACCATGTCAGTCAGTAGGCCTCAGACGAGCGGTCGGAGACTTACCGACCAACATCGTAATAAGCCCCTCAGTGTCTTTAATTGCTCAGTTCAATGAGTAGCTCACTGTCAATGGCTTAATATTACCTTTGGCTTAGCAATATGAATGGCTGTCTGAAGGCGTCTGAGTAACGTCAGTGTTTCATTATTATTGAGGGTGTATTATTTTTATTGACTTAGTACCATCAGTGTCTCAGTACCATCAGTGACTGTGTTAGCAGTAGCTGAGTGTAATGTCATTATTATCAATGGCTCAGTAGTCAGGGTGGTCAAATTTAGGGTAAGGCTAGCCTTCATGCTCACCCTTCCAGCAGACAGGCTGTCAGACCAAAGATTTCTGATGGCAGAGCCAGCTGAGTCTCCACTGATGGAAACCCTGAGGTTCTTCCACCTCGAAATCGGGAGGGACCATAACGTTGGTGGTGCATCCAATGTTTATGGTAATGCACAGTTCTGTCCAACTCTAAATGACCCTTTACTCTTATTGATGATTCAATAGTATTTGTGGCTAATTATTGCTAGTGACTCACAAATCAATGACTCAGTGTTAGGTGTCACGGTGGGATCATTGATGCACATTGTCAGTAGCTCCATATCATCTCGATACAGCATTATGAGTAGCTTGGTACCGAGAGTGGTTCAGCATCAGCAATGACTGTGTTTCACTATTCCCTCACTATTATCAGTGACTCAACGTTGTCAATGTCTCAGGATTATCTTTGGGCTATTAACATGAATTACTCTTGAATTAGTTATCTGAATTTCGTCAATGATTAATTATCATTGTTGGTGCAATATTGTTATTGGCTTACTAACACCAGTGGCACAGTATTATCAGTGACAGGGTATTAACAGTAGCTCTGTGTAATTTGTAGACCAGTGTGCTAAGTGGCTTGGTATTATGAGTGGCTCTTTAGTCAAAATTGTCAGTTTTATTAGTGATGCAGGGGATCATTAAAAGTCTGGTGGATCGCCCACCGGTCTACCAGGTCTGCAGAGACGTTGGCTTCCTCTCCCCTGGCAGGGGACTTCCTGCCATGCTTTGATATCCCAGCCTGCCTAGGTGAGATCTCTGTGCCTTCAGTGAAGACTCCTCTAGTGCTGCTCCA
The DNA here is from genome assembly GCA_963921515.1 of Calotriton arnoldi. Taxonomy (NCBI): domain Eukaryota; kingdom Metazoa; phylum Chordata; class Amphibia; order Caudata; family Salamandridae; genus Calotriton; species Calotriton arnoldi. Next base: position 72,835 of record CAWUFW010015826.1, on the reverse strand, counting down.
CTGAGGCAACGATCCTTAGCTGAACACCCACCATATTTGATGCACCCACTCTGCAAAGTATTTTATTCTGGAAGAATAGGTTAACAATGGCCTAGACACACTCAGCTTATTTCCTGCCCTTAGGAGCTATTGCGTGATTTTCATTTTCCTACTATGGACAGCCATGTCTCTCTATGGTGAGGAAAAATGGGGGGGAAAATGAGCGATAGTTGCCTGCCCTAAATTGGGTGGGGTGAGGATCATTCTGACCTGTTGGTCCTGTGAAGGAGAAGCTGTCAGGTCAAAGATTTCAGACAGCAGAGCTAGTTGAGACTCCGTAATCATAGACTCTACTCCTCCCATCAATGGGATGGGAGTCTTTGAGTCTGGGGGAGCAGGGGACCTGCAGTTTTATTTTAGATGCACCATTCCATCAAACTCTACATGCCCCTCTGTCTTATTGATGGCTCAGTAATAATAAGAACACTGTGCTAATAGTGAACTAACATTGAATAAACATTATTGGTGAATCACAAATCAATGGCTGGATAATAGCAGTACAGCAGTAGATAACAGTGATGCCTTCACATTTATTTCTGTTAAGTTAACATTTATATTTTAAACTAAGGAAAGCAATTCTTCTACCACAGTATCATCCCTTTTTTTTAACTTCACTTTAAGTGAGTGCTTTCTTTTTGCAGAGTCTTTGAAATTCATTTAAGTTTTAGTGTCCCATCATTCCCTTTTTTCACCTGTAGGGTTGCTATCTCTCAAATGTCTTCTGATGATGAATGCATATACATACCTTTAACTTGAGGTCAAAACATCGGCCTACTATTTCCTTGGGACTGCTGTATTTCATTGAACAATAGGAACCTCTCTCTAAGACCTGGAGCGACAAATTTGATGTGTGCCTCATAAAGACAGAGCAGGCATTTGGAGCCTATTTCATTCTGAGCTTTCAGCACTATGCTATATCACTGTTGTTTGTTGCAACTTACACTAATTCATGCTTTAAAACATTGACAATATACTTGTATAGAATACAAGAGAACTGAGTCCCAATATGTTTTCTAATTGTTAGTGTATTCATGGCCTGATTCACAAATGCAAACCTACATTTTTGTGTCAGTTTATGATTATTCGCTATTCACAAAGGTACTTTACGAGTAGTGTCTTAACGACTGCGGATTCTCCGCACATACAAAGATAGGACAGTCCTATCTTTTTATGTGCGCTCGTAAAGAGACTACTAGTAAAATACCTTTGTGAATAGCAAACAATCCTAAACTTACAGTTTACCTTTGTGAATCAGACCCTAAGTGTTTGAAACGTTAGCATCTAGAAGTTGAAACTGCTGCAAATGTCATTATCTCCTCTCTGCTATTTATGCATTGATCAGGTTCGTAGGGATATTGGGCCTTCCCTTGTTTTGGAATATGTATCAGTACTAGCAGCGGCTCAGTATTAGGAATGGTTCGGTGATATCATTGATACATACTGTCAGTTGCATGGTATCATGTTGACACCACTTTGCTAGGCACTCAGTACTAAGGGGGTCATTACGATAGCGGGCGGACAAATTCCGCCCGCCATCGCAACGGAAAAAGGGACCGCCCGCAAGAGGTGCGGCGGTCCCGCTGTGCCTATTAGGATGCGACCGCCACCATGGCGGTCGCATCCTGTATATTTAACATTGTGGCGGGCGGTGCTGTATTCAGCACCCGCCACAATGTTATAAGGGCATGTTGTGCATTTGCATGCACAACGTGGCAGGCACCGCGCGGTGCCTGCCACCTTGTGCATGCAAATGTCGGGGGGTACCATGGGTACCCCCCAAGTGCAGCCACCCAACCACCTGGGGGCCCGCAACGGGCCCCCAAAGGCATTCTCCGCATGCCTTTCCATGGCAGAGTCACCGCCATGGAAAGGCATGAGACCGCCATCATCGTAATATGGATGGCGGTGCCTGCAAGGCACCCCCACCATATTGCAGGCCTTTTCCGCCCGGTAGGCAATAGGGCAGATTGCCTACCGACCGGCGGAAAACTGGCGGACGGTCTTTCCGTCCGCCTGGGTCCCCACCGCCATCGTAATATGGCGGGGGGAAATGTTAGGCGGGCGGACGAAAATGGCGGGCGGATCGCCACCACCATATGGGCGGCGGCGGCGATCCATCCGACATCATAATGACCCCCTAAGAGTGGTAAAGTATCAGTAATGACTCCTATCTCTAGAATGGTAAATGACATTGAGTAATTTTCTTTATGGTGGCATAATCCTATATTTTCTAAATTTCGGGTTATGCAAACTTTAAATTTTCACCATTTTGCATAATGCAAACATTTGTGATTTTTGCCTACGGGAGACTGGTTTGAGTAGAAAATGTCTTGCAGTTCCCCAGTATTTCGAGAAACGTTCCTGTGCGAGGTTAGCACTCACTAGAATGGTCATGTGGACCATCATATTTTTATGTAATTGTGGGTTTGTATTTCATTAATATTATGGCCTAAATATTATCTGCAAAATATCCCTCCATTAGTAGATTTTCTATATTAACTCCAATGGGGCAGTATCTTTGTAACAAATATTTAAGACCCTATTTAGGCCACAATATTCTGGTACCAGTAATGGAGTTAGTAGAAGGATACTGGCCCTGCTGGTCAGCATTCTTGCTGACCCAAAAGCATCACCATTAAGTCAGTAAATGCAAAAGGGCCAAGAGCGAATATGAGATGGAGCAGAGGGGAGCAGAGAGGAACAAGGGGAAGGCAAGGAGAAGAAGAAGGCAGCTGGAGAAAGGAGGACCACACTGATGGTCATGGGTCCTGTGCTGCTGAGCCTTAAATAAAGAATTCATGCACCTCCCTGATCTGCCTGTTATTGAGGGCCCGATTCACAAAGGGACTTACGACTCGTAAAATTACAAGTGCACTCACGGAGGAAACTCTGCACTCGGGGACCATTCTCCTCACTGAGCACTGCAGAGATTCCGGTCCAAGTGGGGAAACTCCTCACTCATAACTTTATGGGGCATATTCACAAGGACTTATCGCCGAGTTATCCCCACCTTAACGCATCAAAAGTGGAGATAGATTTAACGCCCCATTCACAAGCGGGTGCAAACTGCAGACATCGCCAGTATTCCCAGGATAACTGCCGCAAAATTTATCCCCACGGGTGACACCACCAACTAACCCTAATGAGATGCAGAGTAGGCGTTCCCGTGCAAAAACACACGAAAACACCACTACACCACTTTCACAATGAACTGCCAGATCTGCGATGCGAACCAAAAACAGGCGATAAGCCGCGGTAGAAGCAGGGAATTAACACCTGCCTCTTGCTGGTGTTAAGCAGGACGACTACCTCCTGCATGAAAGGGAGCCCAGCCAAGAGCCACATCTGAAGACCCACAGATGCCATGGAGACAATGATCATGCAGCTCGGAGACCCATGAGGGTCACAACACCCACCGCCACCACCCACAGGCCTGCCACCACCCCCAGGACCTGTCCCGCCCCCCCCGGACCACCACAGAGGCAACGTACACAAAGACAGCGGACCCACCTTAAACGCACCAGCCACACAGACCGAACGCCAGAGGAGGACATTGCCCACTACAGGCCCAAAAGGACAACCATCCCCCGCTTCCTGACCCACATCGCCCACCTGCTGACGGTACCAACACAGAGCACAACAAACATCCCTCAGCAGACAAAGCTGCCGGCTGTGCTGCACATGTTGGCCTCTGGTACCTTCCAACCCACAACTGCCAGAGTCGGAGGAGTCTCACAGCCAGCCCCATCCAAGTTCATCACACCTGTCCTGGATGCCATCATCAGCCTGGTACACCAGCACCTCCACTCCACCCACACTGCGCAGGAGCAGCTGGAGACCAACTGTTTGAAAAACTTTAGCACCGGGCACAGTGCTGATTTACTCTAGGAGGACATGTAAACTCTAGACACACAAAAACATGATGTACATCATGACAACTGACATAGAAAAATATTTTATTTTTATTAATCTTCTTTTGTTTGTTTTAAAGATAGAAAAAATATATATATATTTATAAATACAATTCATACATAATAAACTTCAATGCATGGACCGATATACATTCCAGATGATATTGTGCAAATTAGAACCACATATTGATGCAAATTACGGTATAACCTGAGTAAAGTATATCTTCAACACAAATCAAATACGCAAATTTGTATATAATCAGTGATCAAACAGTATGTCATTTTCATGATAATCTATACGATCATTATACAACTTGACCTATGATTGAGGACGTATATGGACAACTTGACATATGATTGAGGACGTATATGGAGACACTGGTAATGTTTGTTGAATACCAACGCGTTTCGGCAAAGCCTTCTTCAGGATTTTCATACCAGTGGTTACTAAAATAAGAAATATAAGCATAATTGTGATCTAGAGTTTAAACGCACTCTCCGCAAATTGTTCTATATGTACATACATTAAAACCATGATAAATTACATTATAGTTATGGTCTAAGAGGACTGAACCTGAACAATGCTGTGGAGTACAATAAATTAATAAGTGAATAACAATGTGACACAGTTTCTTTTCACACAAGTGTAGTAATACTATTCATGCAACTGTAGACAAAGTGACACAAAAATAACATAAATTTAAAAACGAAATGAGTCATACCAGTGTCACTTCATGTATGTTCCTAAACTGTTGTAACTAAACTTCTTCTGTTGTTGGCTATATTAGGAGGAAGCTTAACTTATAAGACGTTATAATAAGTATGTAATTTACCTCTGCTGAATCCATAGATGGTATTAACTGGAACCAACCCTCATCATTTGGACTTAGGAACTATGATTGGCAGCCCTGTATGGCACTAGATCAAGGAATAAAGATGAACATGAACACCCAATAATTCTTAAGCAGTGTTCTGAGTCTTTAAGATAGGAACTACTAGAGAATACCACTATACCTAGCTGGGGGTCGCGTAACTAGTTAGCATGGAGACCAAGCAAGGCTCCCACGCCATAGCTGGATTCCCTCACGTGTTGGGGGCAATCAACTGCACACATGTACCCCTCGTGCCCCCTGCCGACACTGCACACAACTACCTCAACAGAAAGCACACGCATCCCATGAATGTGCAGGCAATAGTGGACCGCCCGGGACTCCTCAACAATGTCGTGGCCAACTCCCCAGGCAGAGTGCATGATTCCTACATCTCCCGACAGTCCATCATCAACCAGGGCTCCCATGATGGCACCTATGGAAATGCAGTGCTCGTTGGCAAGTACAAAATGAACACACCACACACCCCCACCCCACAGTCATGCAACTCACGACACTGGCAATGGGCACGCAGCACAACTACATGCAACATGCCACACAACATGCCAACCGACCAGACACGACAACACGACTCCATTGCGAACCTGGGCTTGCCATGCACACAACCCAGCCACGGCATGGCACCACAGCCACACAATAGCAGAATGTGAGGAGAGGCTTGGAGCAGGCATGTGCGAGAGCGGCAAGTGACTAATGAATGAGAACCTACCCAATGCCAGGTGTGGCGTGGAGGTGGCGGACAGAATTCAGTGTGCAAACCACGGAAATGGCCATGTGGACATTAACTGCTGGTGCATGGAGTGTAGTGGCCAGTGGACGCAACCATGTCCCCACTGGCTGTGGGGCAGACCGCGGAAATGTCGCACGTTACGTCCCCCCCTGTATGCGCCGGCGGAGTGGGTTGGCCCTGCGTACACCAGGCCTGCGTAGGGGTGTGAATAAAAAGCCCGTCGCACTGGGCATGGTTCTCTTTCGGAATGGCCAACGCGTCTGCCAGGGCGGCGCCTCCCAGCCCGCCACGAGGCCGTCCCCGGGCGCGGCGGGGCCTGCGTCCCTGTGCGCCTGCTGCACCCCGGGCCGCTGGTCCCCAGACCCGTCATGCCTGCCCCAGCGCACCAAGGAGGCTCCGCTCACCTGCAGACACCACGTGCCGGTGCAAGCTCCAGGCCCCAGTCCCGCAACCTAAGCAGCCTCCGCAGACCATCGCTGGCCTCCACGGCGCTGGCCCACAGTACTCCTTTTTCATTGACATACTCCACCGGCGTACTCTTCGGCCCAGTTGTTGGCACATGTTGAACTGAGTCGTGAGTTTTGAATGGCAGTGACCAAAGGTCTGTGGCAGCGTCCACATCACTATACTCCTTCCGATCAGTGAAGCCAAAGTCTGCATCGCAAGCCTGCGACACGTGGTGCCACCAACCCTGTTCAACGTAAGCCGGCGACACGTGGTGCCTCTAACCCTGTTCAACGCAAGCCGGCGACACTTGGATGAGGGCTCAGGCCTACACTGCGGTCCAGTAGGTCACACATGTGGAACTGTGTCCTGAGTCTTGAATGGCAGTGACCAAATGTTAATTGCCACGTTTATATCACTGAACTCCCTTCGGTCAGTGTCCCAGACCCTGCATCGCAAGCACACGACACGTGTCTGTGGGCCCTTGCTGACCGCTGCCCCCGGCCTACACTGCGGTCCAGTAGGTCCCACATCCAGCACTTAGTCGTGATTCATGAATGGCAGAGTCCATACCAGTGAACGCACGGAGAGGAGTAAGAGGAAGATGGGACTCAGACCGGATGAAAGCCGGATCATAGTCACGGAGGTGACCGAACACTAGCAACAACTGACCTGGTGCCACTAACCCTGTTCACCGTAAGTCTGCGTCCCGGTCCACGTCCCGTGGTGCCACTGAACCTGGACTACGCAGGCCGGTGGGACCATCCAACGTAAGCCGGCGACACTCGGTGAATGGCCCCTGCTGACCGCTGCCTCAGGCCTACACTGCGGTCCAGTAGGTCACACATGTGGAACTGTGTCTTGGGTAAGATATGGTGGAGTCCACACCATTGGACACGCCTCATCGCAGGCAGCATCCCCTATCAGCACTGGTGCCACTAACTCTGTGCGCAATGAGTCATGGGCACTTTCTGGTTGGACTTTGGTGGCGTCTGAGTCCATGGGCTGGGGGTTGTCTGCATCATCATCTGGCTGGGCCGAACTTGGTGTCCGACATGTGCCTGGTCCATTCATCTCCACCATAGTGACTGTTTCTGCGTGGTTCTGCCCTCTGCATCATGCCCTGGGGGTACACCTTCCACTGTCCACCGAGACACTCCGCGACAACCCCCTTTGTCATCTACAAGAACCTGCTCTGCTCTCGTGACCCTGCCCCAGTGCACCGCAAGTCAGCGGCCCGTGGCGGTAGGCCCGTGCAGGACGCTGTGCATCCGGGGCCACTAACTCTGTGCAGCTCAAGTCATGGAGCCTTTATGGTTGAATGGTTGTGTCCTTAACGATGTACACTGTTGTCGTTTTTTGACTGCACCAGGCACTTCATGACAGCTGGTGTGCACACACCCCACACACATCCAACACAGGTGTCACTCGACATGTGAGCCTGCTAATAAAAGTGGCCGGGCGCACGTGCCCGTAGCCATTCCCACCATCTAAGCAAGTGTGTCCGTGTGGTCATTATGTCAGCATGATGGGCCCGAGCCCTGCAACATCACAGTGTGCTGTCTTCAGCGGACGAAAGCATGTCACCTCAGCAGTGACTGAGACCTTGGACTTGTAGCTTCGCCCGCCCCCCCCCCCCTGCATGCACAAGCGGTGTGTGCTGGTCTGGCATATGTCAGGTCAGCGCAGGGGTGTGCTGATTCGGCAGGGGGATCAGGGCGTGGCTCTGGTCTGGCCTTCAGCAGGAAGTGTGGTAAGTGTGTCTCTGTGTTGGGGTGTTGTCGCCACCAGGCTCCACAGTAGTCGATGTTGCAATGTAGCATGCACCCGGAGGGCGGGCCCGCACGTACGGGGAAATGTAGGAGCGCAAGACCACTCGGGGTCTTGGCACATGCATGCCAAGTGTTATGTGTATCAGTCCTGCGGCTGCATAAGTCAGATGCCTAGCCTCAATAGCAGCGCGATGACAGCCAGCCATGAACTGTACACCTGTGTCTGCCCTGTCCGGACCATTGGCCTACACTCACGTGGCCACACACCCTCAACAGCCAGCTTCAAGGTGTTGTTGGCATGCCGCTGGACATGCGCAGACAGGCATGACAATGGTGTGCCGTAGGAGTGCACGTGATACGACCGCGCAGCACACACAAGTGTGGGGGCTCGTGGGAGGGAGGAGCAGCTGTGAGGCAACGTAACACACAGTGAGGCCGCTCATGTGCCACGTGCTCTGCATATCATCCATGATTCCCTGGGTCGCAGACATCCCACCCCACCCACGACAGGCCTCTGTACATCTCCTGTATGCAAGCAGATGGTTAAGTTACTGTAGGGATGAAAGGTCCTTTGTCTGAACTATCAGGCGGTAGCAGATCTGCAGCTCCGAGCTGGAACTTGCATGTGCCCAGCACCCCCTGACAGATACGATAGCATTTGCTGGCGACTCCCACACTACGCACTGCCCGACGTGAGACCAACGTGTACACATCCCACACACAGAAGCCCTTGGTCGTAGTTAGCGTGCGTGAAATGGCCTTCACACGTACTCCCACCCCACCCTAGGCCTGCACCCGTTGCACACAGACACTGCTCATTGATCCGAGCTGTGCCATTTCATCCACAGGACTGGCGTGGGTCAGCACAGTTCCGCTTCAAGCAGAGCCACTGACGCAATGGCAGAACATCCCGGACACATGCACAACCCCTGTCACGTGGAACTGTACCGTGCATGTCTGCTGCATGTACTGGGGCACTGCCCTTGGCAGTGCTGCGGATCAGTTACCGGCTAAGCTTCCGCCTTGCCAACTTCACCTGCGTTCAGCCTGTGTTGCATTGTCGCTCGTGCATATTCGAGAGGACCATGGATGTCTGCCTCTCCAACGTAACAGTAGCTGAACTGGATTTCGACGTGTGTGTGCACCCCCTGTTGGCCCACGACCAGGAGTGTCACCGTGATGCCCGTTTATGGCATGCCTGGATGATTGGCATGCATGCTGGCAACTGGACCTGGGAGATTGCACGAGTCGTCGTGTGCAGTGACCACATTGAGCCACTCCCCTATTGGGCTTTAGTGCCAATTGGGGCCAGGGGTCGGAGTCAGCACATCTGTCCGTGACAGCTGATGGATTACGTCACCGACATGTTAGATCTAGTCGACAACGAACTCTCATTGGAAATGTTGGCCTACGCTGCTGCACTCGCATTCATGGACGAGTGACAATGTACCTGGAGCCACAACTGAATGTGACCCATTGCACGTGTCCCGACGCCTAGTTGCATGTTGGGGATCTTGTCACATGTCCCAAGACGACAGTGGACATGGCTGCATTGGCCTGGACTCCGGATACATGCGCGGACAACCAACGCGGGTTGGCACTGACTTGTGTTGGTGATGGACTCCCCCGGGGTGGACATGGGCGCTTTCCAACGTTCCTCATTCAGACATGCTGCTGCATTGGTCTGCATGTCGTGGCACTTCTCTTGGCCGTACTGACACGCAATTGTTGATAAAGTTTCCACACCTTCACTTGTCTCCAACTGTGTTGAGTGTTGATTTGTATGCCAATGTGTGTGTCACGGCCTATCTGGGTCCCTGCCATACATGCATTGCTACCCCATCAGGGCTGTGGGTTGGTACTTGTGCATTATCATGTCCCTGTTTCGTGCTTTGCCAGATGCGTATGGCCATTTACAGGCCACAAGCGGGTGCACTTGTGTCCTGTGTTCGGTTGTGCAAATGTTGCTGTTTGTACCACATTGTGTTCGATGTTGGGGTGCTCTGCTTCCTATGTGTGTGTGCTGCATTGTGTGTGAGATGGCCCTTCAGCTCTGATTTGGCTCACCCTTCTCCCTTTCAGGCAGTGTGGTTTTCACTTCTGTGCTTGTTCAGTGGTGTGATATTGCCGGGTTGTGTGACTTGTGCTCTTGGTTGGTGTTGTTACTCTTGGGCATGGTTTGTCTGCAGTTGTGTTGTGCTTAATTGTGCATGTGTGCCATTGTGCCCATCTCCCCCGTCCCCCCAGTCCCTGGTCGTTCCTCTCCCTGTTGCTGTTGTGTCTGTTGATTTTGAGCAGTTTCCAGTCCCCGACTCCTGCCACCATCTCCAGACTGATGTGGTGGACACCATTTCCTCCATGTCATCCAGCTCCTGGTGTGGCGCTGGACTCCCACCTCCCGTGTGCATTGCTGTCTTCTGGTTGTTGGCGTGTTTCTGCTTGTTTGTGCGTTTCGCATCATTCCAGCTGTTCTGGTTTTCTTCCATTGTCCTCCTCCGCTCTCCGGCTCCATTCACCTTGTCCACGATGGCCTGCCATGTACAATGTTTTGTTGCCAACGGGGCTTGTGGGGTTGTGTACTAGCTCTGGCTGCCTCCATTGTGCTTCGCTGTTGTTTTCTGTTTGGTTTGTCTTTCTTTTTCCTGCTTTTGTTGTGCTTATTCCCGCCTGCCGTGTGTGTGTCGCGGGCCTGGCGCTGCAAATCGCTGCTTTCCTCATTGCGAATAGGCTCATTGCACGTTTTTTGGTGTTGGGGTTTGTGTTTTTATCTCCGTCGCGGTGGTTGTATCGCGGACATTGGCCGCGTTTTCGGGGAACTATCGCATGGTACCGCCGTGTTGTGAATTCCACGTTAACACGGGGTTATTTTCCCGCGATAGACTGCGATGTGTTGCGTTAACATTTTTTGGAGATGTTTAGCGCACGTTCTTGTGAATATCCCCCTCTGAGTCTGAAATACCTTTGGGCCCTGATGTGGACACTAAAGTATGTCTACCATATTCAGGTTTTGTTTTGGTCTCATCATAATCAATTGAACCTTGAGTGTGTGATTGTAAATAACTTGCAGTGTGCCCTATTCACTATGGTGCCCATATTAGATAAGGACATGTCTAAAGTCCTGCTGCATTTCCCAATCTTGATAGAAATCCTTATTATTTTAAAGCAAGGCATTTAAATACCTGTGTTTCATGCTACGATCATCTCAGTACTTCTTTATAAGAAAACACAGAATTCATATACAGTAGCGTAACAAGAATTGAGGGGGCCCCCTTGCAAAGTACATGTGGGGGCCCCCCAAACTCTGGAACCAGTCACAAGCTCTCAGCTGCCGCCCGTGCACAGTGCCGAAGGGGGCCCCCTGGAGCTCGCCCCCACCCCGCACCATGAGGGCTGTGGGGGCTATTGTTATGCCACTGTTTATGTACTTTTCTGAACATTCACCTCTACTGATTTCCCCGTGGTAACCGCTCCTGTGTTCACTCTCGTTTCTCACTCTTTTGTAATCATCTGTTCTGTTTTTGCTTCTTGTAACCAGACACTCTTTGTCAAACTATAGCCTTGGCCTCTAGTCTTTGTCTTGATTTGCTGTCCTGTTAGTTCAATACATTTGGTAGCTGTTACTTTCTGTTTTTGGGACTTGTGTTCCCTTTTCTCTGGCTTATTGTACAGAGAAAAACAGTTTTGTTTCTATAAAGGTGTATTCTTCTGCAGCCTTGAATAATTCTGATAAACATCGGATGTAGTTCTATAAAATATTTCCATTGTTTATTTCTAGCTGTGTGATGTTACCACATCTTCACTATATTTACTGAATATATGATGTTACAATGCATGCAATTACAACGCATGCTTTTACAACGCAGCCTTTACATCGCAACTACCATTACATTGCATGATTTTACAACGCATGCCATTGCAACGCATTTTTTAAAACTACCATTACAACGCATACCATTACAACGCATACCATTACAATGCAAAATACTTTTAGGGCAACAGTAGGGTAAGTGTTGGACAGTGTAGGGGTAAAAATTACTATTCCCACTCCAGTGAGTGCAACAGTAGGGTAAGTGTTGGATAGTGTAGGGGTAAAAATTACTAAGTGTTGGATAGAGTAGGGTTAAAAATTGCTATTCCCACTCCAGTGAGTGCAACAGTAGGGAAAATTACTATTCCCATGTACCCCAAAACCCATACCCACCCTAATTCTAAAAAATCTCCATTACTTACCTTATAATGCGTTGTAATGGCATGCGTTGTAATGGCATGCGTTGTAATGGTATGCGTTGTAATGGCATGCGTTGTAGTGACATGCGTTGTAATGGCATGCATTGTAATGACATGCGATGTAAAGGCAGTTGCTTTGTAATTTTTTCATTATAACTTTATCTTCAATCAAGAGCTAAAAATTGCCATAGAGGTTATTTCCACTGTATTGACTCTTTCTCCTGTGATCTTCTTAAGGAAACATTTGACACTTTTCAAATATACTGTTCTGAACAGGGTGGCAGCGTGGCTACTGGGAGAAGTTGCCCTTTCCTTTGCCAATCACGGAGAGGACTTGATGAACCTTCTCAATGTCCAGCCTTTGACAATTGAACACAGGACCTGTCCTGAGCCCTACTATCAGTAAATTCTTTCACCACTGTGCATAGACTTTCATGTGCAGGATGGGTTAGCTACATGGTTTGGCCGTGCAGGCCAGGCCCTGCATCCCACCACCATTGTGTGCAACCCTGCTACTAACAGCCTTTGGCATTGGGCAGAGGATGTTGACCACAGGGCATGGCCAAGGTTAATTTCTAAGCATCTGTATGTTAAGACACTGCTGCAAATGGGCTTTGGCCTTTCATATTAGATGTTGGTTCCAGGGAATGGCCTGGCATCAGGCTCTGCATCCAACCTCCCCTGTGTCAAACCCATGCTGTGCACAATCTTCATGAAGTCAGGGTTTGCGGCAGAACTATGCACTACACCCAACATCCTGTGTGCTGCCCAAAGTCACATATGGATGGAATACTATTCTTAAACTTCGTAAACAAACTTTCTTTAGATTATAGTTTAAAGAACTATCCCTGATTTGCTGTTATGAAGCACAAAGTAGTGAGCTAGAAAAGCCAATGTCCCTTATGGAGTATATAAATGACATTAAAGAGTATTTTCTGCCTGCAGGAGCCGTTGCTAGTTGGGACACATTTTGTCATAAAAAAATTGCTTCTTAATGGTTTACTGACCTTCTCCCAGAAAAAGTGCATGATATAGCTATCCAAAAAACCCTCAATTAGGATGCCATTACCAACTTTGGGAAATTTCGATGTGTTTCCACATCTTTTTTTCTTTTTTTGTGCCAGCCCCTACTTTGTCTTGAAATTTTAAAGTATAGATTCCGATTTAACCTTTTAATGGGGGTCCCAGGTCTTGCTTCTAAAATTAGGGGGACAGGGTGTGCTTCTGTATATACACTTTAATGACGAAATGTACTATTGCTCATGCTCTAATTGACTTACCTTTATTTTTAAACCAGTAGCAAATTTTTAAAACTTCGATTTTAAAATGTGGTGAAAATATGCAATACATTGCTAATGATTTCTTATCGAATACAAGATTTTTAGATGTTGCAGTTGGGCCGAGAGGTTTTTATGATCTGTGGGAATCCTTGATATTATGTTTGGAATTAACTACTGCTGTGATAAATGAATGTTGTCATTTGTGCATTTGTTTTATTAACAATTGTCTAAAAAACATATTATCTGTCTGACACTGAAGCCTGTAGTCTCATTCTACTGGACGGAAGATCAAACAGCAGAAACTTGTCAATGTTTAACTAGGCCACATCAGACAAACAACAACAAGAATTTGGCCACAGGCCTCATTAAAATTCTTCGGGCATAGATGTGACTCAAAAACGTTTGGTGGAAAATATTCACAATTTTGCCAGGACTGATTTTGGTTTCAGGTCCAACTCTACCAAGGTTGTGCGTGGATACTCGAGCTAATGCAAAATCAATTAACTTGCAACCTGTTGTTTAACCAACCTGTCCAGTGAGAATACTGCTGCTAACTAATGCTAACGCAAGTTAGCGGCAGTTCTTGTAAATATACCCCATAATATGCTGCCTAGTGCCAACGTAGGCACCCTTGCACCATGGTGCAAGGGTGCCTCCATTGCAGGCAGGATTGGTTTTGTGCAGGAAGGGACACCATCCTGCACAAAAACATTCCTCTGCGGCTCTTTCCTCTTTCTATTCCGTAGCACAAATTGAAAGAGAAATAAACAATGAGGATTAAAAATATTTCTCCTTGTTACGCCTGCTCTGGGGAGGCATACGTTTTTGGCGCTTCCCCAGGTGTACATGATTAAATAAATCTGGGGCTCCGTCAAAATCATGGGTGTTGAGTGGGAAAACCCACTGCCACTCCCATGGAACACCTCCTTGATGCAGAGCAAGGCAAGGCAGTGACTTGCGCTGCTTTGTCTTACTCCATATCTATGAGGCCATTCAAAGCCATGCAGAGTGGCTTTGCTTCACCTCATAAATGTGACTGAGAGGCTTGCGCTGCTGAAGCATAAAAAAATTGACGCTCCGGCAGCGCAAGCCTCTCATAAATAAGCCCCTCTGTGCAGATGTACTCACTATCTGGCGATAAACTCCATCCAGTAAAAATTGTTTTATTTTTCTGCATTTGAGGTTGACAATTAAGTCCTTAATTAACCATTGTTATTGTTAAGTTTTGGGAATGTGTGCAACCACCTCAACCAGTGGCATTACTAACTATTGCCTATATGCCAACAGCATCATTTGACAGAGAGAATCGTCTGAGTTGCCAGGATTGATCTGTTAGTCTTTTTCCTATTATTTCTTTGCTGGCTATCAAAAAATACCAAGAAATCAATATTAAACCTGATTGATGGATTACTTCTACTGCCATTAAACACAATGCAGACATGTTTTGAATTTTTGGGACCCGAGGAAGAAAAATGGATTGTGATAGGCTCGTATTAATCAATAGCATGCACAGTATATCGAGAAGAAATAAAGCCATAAAATGAATTAATTCTCAAACACTGTGACAATATTTTGAAGTCCAGTCAAATACTGAGGAATGGATCCTTATATTGGGATGCACCATCCTAACACTAAATATAAAGCCCTCATGAAAGAAAAACCATTCAGATGGGAAAATGGTATAACTTTAATGCCCAGGCGAAACTTCTGTTACGCCAGAGTAATCTCTCATAATTTCATGAATTTTGAAATATGCTTGTTATGTGAAGTTACCAAATGTACGCTGTTAGAACTGGGGGTCTCCAGTTGGCAATGGTTTGCACCTTTGTCCAAATAGGGACCCCTGCTTCTAGTCAGGATAAGGGGGATACACTCCTAAAATAACCCCTGCTCACCCCCTGGTAGCTTGGCACGAGCAGACAGGCTTATCTCAGAGGCAGTGTGTAAAGCATTTGTGACCACATACAGTAATACAGTGAAAACACTACAGATGGACACCACACAGGTCGTTTATGTAAAAATAAGTAATCTTTATATAGACTTATCACAAGACCCAATAGCAAAAATCCACAATACAGTACTCAAAAATAGACTTAAAATGATAGAGACAGTTCACGTTATCTTCAAAAATAGGATAGTCAATCAAATAAAGCTTGTAGCAACAAATAACTCCACTTGGAGTTATCACGACGTCGTGACCGGTGGAAATCCCAAAGTACGGCGCCGACCGCGAGGTGCGCGGCGTCGGGCCCGGAGTCGAGCAGACCCACAAAGAACAGTACCTGGAATTCGATGAAAACAAAGACGGTGCACGGCGTCGGGGAGGTGATGCTTCGCTGGCGCCGGCGGCGTCGGTTCCTTACGACCCCAGGGGAGGTGATGTCTCGGTTCCTTACTGCAGCGCAGGGGAGGTGAGGCGTCGGTTCCTTACTGTGTCGGGAGGTGACGTCACGGATGGCGGCGAGGCGTCGGTTCCTTACGATGGTGCGGCGTCGATGGATTCGGGGGTCACCCACGTCGAGGATCGGCTCCGCGATGATGAAGCCCTGGCGTCGGTGAAGTCGGGGCTGCGGTGCGAGTCGGGACGGTGCGTCGTGAGCGCCACGAGCGGTGTCCTCGGCTCCGGTGCAGGCAGCGGCCTCGATGACGGCTTCGGAGTCGATGTCGCACGGCGTCGGCAGGCGTCGGGCCTACGGTGCAAGTCGGGCGGTGCGTCGTGCTCTTCACGAGCGGTGCCCACGGCTTCGGTGCAGGTTACGGCGTCGCTCGCCGGCGTCGGTGTTGCAATTTCCCTCTGTTAGCAGCTAAAACAGCAGTTCCAGATGCAGGCAAACAGAAGGGGTGAAGTCTTTGTGTCCCTGTGACTTCAGGCAGGAGGCAAGCTCAGTTCAAGCCCTTGGAGATTCCCTTCTTCAAGATGACAAAGCACAGCAAAGTCTTTTCTCCTGTCCTTGGCAGAAAGCAACCACTGCAGGCCAACCCCAATCAGCAAAACAGCACAGGGGCAGTACTCCTCCTTCAGCTTCTCCGGTTCTTCTCCTTGGCAACAGGTTTCTTGATTTCCCAGAAGTGATCTAATTTCCTAGGGGTCTGGGTCCCCTTTTATACACAGTTTTCCTTTGTTCTCTGAAGGCAGAGAGGCCTCTGCCTAGTCCAAAACCAGTTCTGGTCAGTCCTGGAGCACTTTGTTTTTCTGACTCCTTCTTTCCTTTGTGAGTGAGGGGCAGAGCCATCAGACGCCCGGCAGGAGGTGGAGCCAGCATTGTGGAAGGCAGGCACAGCCCTATTCAGACCCAGGTGCAACTCCTCCCTCCACTCTGGATGCAGATCTTTCTATTCAGCCCTGTGCTGACTCACCCTGTCTCCTGTAGCCACCCCCAGCCCCTGTCACTCAATCTCCAGACAAGGAATACACAACCTAGCAGAGGCAGGCTTGAAGTTTAGGCAAGAAAATACCCACTTTCTAAAAGTGGTATTTTCAAACACAGAATGTTAAAACCAACTTCACTAAAAGGTGTATTTTATCATTCTGAGTTCAGGCATACTAAATTCGTTTTTCTACCATGTTCCCTGGGTCAGTTCTGACTATAAGGTGTAATAGTCAGTCTGCCCATTCTGGCCTATGGGGAGCAGGTAGCCTTGCAATAGTGAAAACGAAAATGGCTGTAATTCACTATCAGGACATGCCACACACACCAGGGCATGTCCTACCTTATACTTACAATGCACCCTGCCCTTGGGCCTACCTTAGGGGTGTCTGATATGAAGATAAGGGAAGGTTTAGGGACTGGCAAGTGGCTGCACTTGCCAAGTCGACATGGCAGTCACAGACTGCACACAGGCTCTGCAATGGCAGGCCTGAGACACATTTTACAAGCTGCTTCTGTGGGTGGCACAACCAGTGCTGCAAGCCCACCAGCAGCATTGGATTTACAAGCCCTGGGCACACGCAGTGCACTGTACTAGGGACTGACAAGTAAACCAATCATCCAATCATGGAGTCACTAATCCATAACACAATTTACAGTAGGGAGCACTTGCACTGTGGCACTGAACAGCAGTGGCACAGTGCCCAAAAGCATCTAAAACCAGCAAAACATAAGAGGCAACAGCAAAAAAATGGAAGGGATACCCACACCAATGGTGCCAAGTCTAACATACGCCATTTCCTGTTTGTGGCAAAATGTTAGTGCAGGAGCATGGGAGCAATGCGAACAGCCAGATTGTGAGTGACTGTTGTTCATGGCACTTGTGTTTTTTGCACCTTTTTAAGTGCAAAATGTGTTCTTACATCCAAAATGGACAAAAACACGCATTTCATGCCAAAAAATATAGAAATAAATGCCAGTCTGCCATTTCTCATAATTTCATGTCATTTTTTGCATAGTAATCAAATACAAATTTAACGCACCCGAATTTCTTTTTGCCAGGTGGTCAGTGGCATAACAATGGTGCTCCCAATGAAAGCAAGGAAAATGTGTGTCCTCTCCCCGTCATGATTGAGGAGTAAAGTTCATAACTGGAGTACAGGGTCCACCGCACACAGTTTCACCCTGGCACCACTGCACCTGCTGCACTAATAGATATGCCTTTGCAATGGCAGCAGCCACCTCTCAGGTCATTTAAGCCCAGCACTGCAGTAGAACACTGGGCTTAAAACCATTTACTCAATGCAGGGCTGCACAGGTAGTAGTTAAAAACTGACACTGAAACGGGTCCCTATTGGGCTCTATGTACAATGACTGTAAACCCCATTAAGATAATCCATATCAGCAATGCATTTCCTGTTTACATTTCGCTTGTTTTAGCTTAACCTTGCATTCCCCGTAGAGCGTTTGTGCAGACCCGCCAACAAAAATGGAAACAAAAAAAATGACCATGCGAGGATGAGGCTGGCCTTGTAAGGGCGGTCCTCGTGAAAAGAAGTACCTAAGAGGCACTTTTGGCTCCTCGCCCACCAGACCCCTCCTCCAAAAGCACTAGAACAAAAGTTGGGTTGTCCTCGAAATAGGAGCTGGAACTCCACTCCGTGCAGTGGTTTCTAGCTCGCCTTGCCTGCCACTGCGTGCTATTGGTTCCTCACTGGGTGACCGCATGAAGGGAGCCAATATCGTGTGACACACAGTGGCACTGTGTGGGTTGGCAGGCCTGTTGTTTTTTTCTAGGATGTTATTTTCTGTAGTTCTTTTTCGTTCAGCATATTAGGTCACTAAGCCCAAGTATTTTGCTTTGCATTCTGGGACGTATAGTCCTTATTTTATAATGGTTATGCCCAGGGCACGAGTTGGGGCTACACGTGGGTGGACAGCGTCCACCCACTTTTTTCACAGGGTGAACGCCGTCCACCCTGCCAAGAATTTGGGCCCCACTGAATTATGTGCTGAACTCGTCCCGGTGTAATTTCAAAACACCGGGACACTTTCAGCAGTGCCTGGACGTTGTCTGCTTTTCATCTGCAACATGCAACAAGGTGCAGGCGGGACGGGGCTTTCTTATTTGAGAGTCCTGTTGGGCCCATAACAAAGTCCGCATTTGAGGGGTCATCTGGCCTCCTGTTGTTCCAGCCTCTTGGCTGGGAGCAGTCAGGAGCCTCACACCTAGATGCAAATGAAGCGGAGGGGAAACAAAGGTTAGCACTTCACACATACTTAAGAAAGGCAGTTTTTCACTTTGTTCAGTCCCTGTTTAGGAGATATGCATGCACTGTATGAATGTCAGATGTGTTGGTCTTTCCCAGTATTTACACAAAACAAATTGCATTTATATAGAACTTACTACACCTGAGGAGGTGTTGAAATAATTTAAGTACCACTATTTTTTCTTGTAAAGCCCGGCTCATCCCAATTGTAGGGTGTCAGAGCGCTTTACATCAACACGTGCATATTACATGTACAATACATTATATGTTTGTAAATTAACGTACAGGATGTGTTACATAAAACTGGGCGATTTCTAGGTGTAGAAGTCACATATCATCTTCTATAGCTCACTGTGCTATTATCCTCGCAATGCGCTCAAACGTACACATGATAGACCTGCTAAACATATATGTGTGGACTTTAGATCTGATGTCACTGCTTGTGATGCCACTTCCTGTAAAGTCGTGGCTTGTGATGCCACTTTCTATGATGTCAATTCCTGTGATGCCATGTGTGATGTCGTGCGCCGTGATGTCGCGCGCCGTGATGTCACTTGCATACTGCCTAACTAGGTTAGTCCCCCCACTTCTTTTTTTAGGACTTGTGCCCCGGTTATGCCTTATTTTATAATGTATTTACATGGCTGCATGTCCCAGAATTTAGAGCAAGTGGCGGAAAACTGCTTGTGTTATTCATGCATTCACATAATAGAGAAACTTGAGGGAGCTCCTTACTAATTGCGTATTCAAACTCGCATTCATTCAGACTGTATTTCTTTATTCAGTTGTCCACTTTGCATAAGGAATGTCCACACTGAGCTGGCATATCTGGCCACAAACTACAGTGCAACATGGCAACACTGTGTATGCCTGTGCATTGGAGCTACGTGTGCCACCTGTTTACCAACATCTACCATCTGCGCGCCGCTGTAAGCACTTTTAACGTTCTTCCACGGTAAGCAGTACGGCAGATGTCTAACGTACTTCCTTGCCCACGTTAAGGAGCCACGCGCTTCAAACTAATGGGTCACCCAATGGCCCGTGTCCCGAGAGCGCGCGCAGGAGCCAAGCCAGTCGATGGCGCCGCGCCACCTGAACCCACGAGGGGGGCAGGACGCTGCACTTCAGGTGCAGGCCGAAGGGTCCTACGACGAGTCCCGAGGTGCTCGCCCCAAATCTGAATCCAATTAAACTCCTGGAAGAGGCGCTCACGGAGCCCTGCCTCATTCATTATGCATGCAAATTGAAACCCAGCGACGTCTTATGAGGTGCTGCAGTGCAAAGCGCAGCTTTCGACGTCGTCAGCAGCTTTTCAGTTCAGCACAGTAGCAATCCAATTAAAACGGCCATCAATGCAGATCCAAAAAGCATTAAACAGTTCCCATTAATGTCATATTCAATTTAGCAACTCAGAGCTGAAGATGTTCATTACTGTCTCCTGCTAATTTCCGACCTTGTGGACTGAAAAGTAAATAATCATTGTTTACATTTATGCATTGCTTTCGCTTTATAAGTTCAAAATGCATATTTGTTTTGTGTTTTTTTCATCATGGAGGTAAACACTCTCTATTTGAAAATACACTTCTGAGTGTGCACCACCTGTATATGTAAAGCGCTGAAGAAAGCGCATCTCAGTAACACACGAATACTCTTGTACAATTAAGTAGTACAAATGCAAACATAAAAGGGTTTTGTAAAGCCGATAGATCGTTTGTTTTGACTTCTTACACATCAACCCCGATTGATGAGCAAATCTATCCAACCCAGTTTCATATAATAGGGCTCAGGAATAGGTAGGAACCTTTAGGTCCTATTCACGAATTTGAGGCTGAATTCCGTTACGTGTGGTAAGTGTGGTTACAATATCAGAATTCGGAGCTTTGAGGCAAATAACTCACACCTTATAAACCTCCCCAGGTAAATTTCGGAAAGATGAACCTTCTGAAATTTATTGTGGGAAAAATGAAGGGTAAATCCCAAATGCATAGGACATTTAATGAGAAACTCACTAAATCTACAAGTAATTCCCTATTTGTCCAGGGAATGAAGATTACGGGAGTAATTGGTTCATTAACACTACATCTGTCCTCCTTGCAACAGTCCTAATGCATTAAATATATAACAAAGCGAAAGAATATGTGCTCCAAAGCACAATTATTTTCTCCCACAAATAATATCTTGAATCTTCATTGCTGATTTCAGTACAAAAAAAAACAAAATTCTTACATTCTAGAAAACAAAATCAAATGACAATGAGAAAAAAACAAGCATTAGCATAGCCAATAGGTCTGGCCTTTGGGGCCTTGTAAGTGTTTAGCCATGCAGCACATTATCATGAGTGCTGTGCTGCCATGGATTGAAGAGCGGTACAATTACGTCACATTGTGCTGCAGGAAGTCCCTAACAAGAGCAGGTGTCTCAGGCTATTTCATACATAAACTAATGCACAATCTACAATATGGCGCTCTGTCTTTACAGGTGTGCTTTGCTGCCTGTCCAAGGCACATACACGCCGAACACAGTAGCCCCATTTTATCAGTTATTTTAGAGTATTAAAGTGACAGTAACCAAACAATAGTGATGGACAACCACAGTTTAGTATAGTCTATGGATACATTGGTATTACATTGCTTCCAAACAAACCAATGCATCTTCTTATGCAACTGATTAACCCTGGGCAAAGCACTACGCTACGCTCGCGTAGTTTGCGAAGTTTGCGCTACTTCGCACAACGCGAATTGCACGTAGCACAGTGCAAACACGCGTAGCGTAGCGTAGTGCAGCGGTCATTTTGCTTGCTCGCGGTCCTCAACGTCAAGTTGGCGACCGCGAGCAAGCAAAATGACATCCCGGCGAGACTTTTTCTGCTTCGCGATCAGCAACATCAAGTTGCCGATCGCGAGCGTGGAAAATAAACCTCCCGGCGAGATTCTCAACGCGGGAGGTCAGGTTTCTCATTGCGAGTGGTCGAGTATGCTCGCGACCGCTCGCGATGAGAAACTACCAGTCCGCGTTGAGAAAGCTGCCGCTTGAGTAAAAATCTACTCGAGCAGCAGTAAAAGACAGCTCGCACTGTGCAAGATGCCGTTTTCAATGATTGCACAGTGCGGACAAGCATCCGGCACTGTGCAATCATTGCGAACAGTGCACTACGCAGTTCGCGTAGTGCTACGCGTAGCTCGCGTAGTGCGAACTGCACTTTGCGTAGCTTCGCGTAGCGCTACTTCGCGAACTACGCCCAGGCTTACAACTGATGCGATGGATTGTTACCAAATATTGCACATAGTTTAACATTCTCTGATGCATTAAATGGCTCCGACTGCATAACAGATGACCCCTTTTATCTTTATTGTTCACTCATTAAAACTAGGGGAATGCAGACTCCACAATGTTTCATAATTGCAGTGAAGCCATATTTTTAGCAGGCCACTGACTGCACTAAAATACAGCTGAGCACAAACCGCCGGAAGCTCGTGGCATGTTTTGCATCCCCTGAGCAATCTGCAGCTTATGAACCAAAGATGAAATGAATTTGCCTACAGTATACAGAGTAAATATACATGCTTATTTGTGGCTTCCTTTGTGTTCATGCAAAATAGATGGTCAGAGATTTTCTAGCAGGGCAAAAAAAAGCAAAATGGTTATTTACATACTGTTGGAGCAGAAAATATTCCTAAAGTGAAGCACATCGGACACACAAACTCCAATTACCAAATTTGCAACTGTGTTTACACTCTAATTAGCATGATTGATAAAGCAGCGCGCTGGTTTATGTCAATGGTAGAGAGGTGAAGGTCGGT
Source organism: Calotriton arnoldi (assembly GCA_963921515.1). Lineage (NCBI taxonomy): Eukaryota > Metazoa > Chordata > Amphibia > Caudata > Salamandridae > Calotriton > Calotriton arnoldi. The sequence goes on along the minus strand of CAWUFW010015826.1, from coordinate 50,104 downwards.
TCAGAAGCTCAAACAGGCTTCATAATGATGTACAGAACAGAAACAATGTGGCTGCCAGGCAATATGACATTCACACTGAGGCAGGCCCTATCTGTCCAAAACAGATAGTTTGACGTTCCCTGAAAACAACACCATTGTGTGATGCAGAATCACCCCCCCGCCTTTCATGTGTAAACAAGGGCTCAGTGGGACTCAAAAAATGTCAAGGAGTTGAAAAATGACAGCAGAAACCGTTGTATGTGGGATGGTAGGAGTGAAAGAAAAGCCATAAAGTGGAGTTCTCGGCCTCAATCGCCAATGTCTTAAGAACAGTACACGCATTAATTTATGATAAAAAACACTGCAGGGCATATTCTCAAGGACTTATTGCTGAGTTAGCGGCACTTTATCGCAGCCAAAGTGGCGATAGATTTATCGCCCTATTCACAAGCTGGTGCTAACAGACGATATCGCCAGTTTTCCTGCGATAGCAGCCGCAAAAATCATCGCCACGGATGACACCGGATGACACCGGCAACTAACGCTAATTAGATGCAGAGTAGGCGTTCCTGTGCAAAAAGCCGCGAAAACACCACTTCGCAATATTCACAACGACAAGCCAGATCGGCGATAAGATCCCAAAACAGGCGATAAGGCGCGTTAGCAGCAGGGATTTAACACCTGTTCTTACCTGGTGTTAAGTCGGACGACAACCTGCACCACAAAAGGGAGCCCAGACCAGAGCCATACCTGAAGAACAATAGATGCCATGGAGCTACTGATCATGCAGCTCGGAGCCCCAAGAGGGCCACAACACCCACCGCCACCACACCAAGGCCCGCAACCCCCCCCCCCCGGACCACCTCCCCCCGGGACTACCACAGAGGCAGCACAGACAAAGACAGCGGACCTTCAGAAAATGCACCAGCCTCACAGACTTAACACGAGAGGATGTCATTGCCCACTACAGGCACAAAAGGACAACCATCCTCCGCATCCTGACCATCATTGCCCACAGGCTGATGGTACCAACACAGCGGACAACCAACATCCCTCCGCAGACAAAGCTGCTGGCTGTGCTGCACCTGTTGGCCTCCGGTACCTTCCAACCAACAACTGCCAGAGTCGGAGCAGTCTCACAGCCAGCCCTATCCAAGTTCCTCACACCTGTCTTGGATGCCATCATCAGCTTGGTACCCCAGTACCTTCACTTCCCCCACACTGCGCAGGAACAGCTGGAGACCAAGCAAGGCTTCTATGCCATAGCTGGCTTCCAGCACGTGTTGGGGGCAATCGACTGCACACATGTACTCCTCGTGCCCCCTGCCACCACCGCACACAATTACCGCAACAGGAAGCACACGCATTCCATCAATGAGCAGGCAATAGTGGACCACCTGGGACTCTTCCCCAATGTCGTCGCCAACTACCCAGGCAGTGTGCATGATTCCTTCATCTTCCGACAGTCCATCATTAACCAGCGCTTTGAGGCTGGCACCTATGGGAATGCATTGCTCGTTGGTAAGTACCAAATGAACACACCACGCACCTCAACTCCACAGTCATGCAACTCACGACTCTGGGAATGCACACGTTACAAACTCACATACAACATGCCAAACAACATGCCCACCTACCAGACACGACAGCACAACTTACTGTGGCAACCTGGGCTAGCCATGTACACAAGCCATCAATGGCATGGCACCTCAGCCACACAATAGCAGAATGTGGGGAGAGGTGGGAACCAGGCATGTGCGAAAGAGGTAAGTGACCCATGAATGAGAATGTACACAATGCCTAGTGTGGCGTAGATGTGCTGGCCAAACTGCAGTATGCAGACCACAGACATGTCCATGTCGACATATACTGCTGGTGTTTGGAGTGTAGTGGACAGTGGACGCAACCATGTCACCCCAGGCAGTGGGGAAGATCGCGGAACTGTAACTTGTTACGTCCCCCCTGTTAGCGTGAGCGGAGTGGGCTGGCCTGGCGGACGCCAGGCCAGCTAGGGGTGTGAATAAAAAGCCCGTTGCTCTGGGCGTGGTTCTCTTCCGGAATGGCCAACGTGTCTACCAGGGCGGCGCCTCTCAGCCTGCCACGAGGCCGACGCCGTGAGCGGCGGTGCCTGCGATCCTGTGCGCCTGCTGCACCCCAGGCCGCTGGTCCCCAGACCCGTCTTGGCTGCCCCTGCGCAACCAGGCCTCACTGCTCACCTGCAGACACTGGCGTGTGTCAAAGAAGACCCACCACATGCCGGTGCAAGCTCCAAGTCCGAGGCCCGATACCTTGGCAGCCTCCTCAGACCATCACGGCCTCGGCGACACAGGCCCCCAGCACTCCTTTCACGTTGACGTACTCCACCGCTGCCTCCGGCCTACACTGCGGTCCAGTAGGTCACACATTTGGAACTGAGTCTTGATTTCATAATGGCCAAGATCATATGTTAATGGCAGCATTTATATCACTGCACTCCCTTTGATCTGGTGCCACCAACTCTGTGCATCGCAAGCCAACGACACGTGTCTGTGGGCCCTTTCTGACTACTGCCTTCGGCCTACACTGCGGTCAAGTAGGTTCCACATTTGGAACTGAGTCTTGCTTTTTTCATGGCAGAGTTCATACCATTGTACAGGCCTCATCGCAGACTGCATCCCCTTTCAGCTCTGGTGCCACTAACTATGTGCCCCGAAATTCATGGACACTCTCTGGTTGAACTTTGGTGGCGTCTGAGTTTATGGCCTTGGGGTTGTCTTCATCATCATGTAGCTGATACTGACTTGGTGTTAAAAATGAGTCTGTAGCATTCATCTCCTCCATATTGCATGTTTCTGCTTGGTTCTGCCCTCTGCATCATGCCCTGGAAGAACACCTTCCACTGTCCCCCGAAACACTCCGCGACATTCACCTTCGACATCGACGAGGACCCGCTCAGCTCTCGTGGCCCTACCTCAGTGCACCGCAAGTCACCGTCCCGTGGCGGTGTGCCTGTGCCGGCCGCAGTGCATCCGGGGCCACTAACTCTGTGCAGCTCAAGTCATGGACCCTGTCTGATTGAATATTGGATGGCCTCTGGGTCAATGGCCTGGGGGTCATCAACGCCATGTGTCTGTGGCCCTGCGCTGACCGCTGCCTCCGGCCTCAACTGTGGTCCACCAGGAGTCACACATCAAATAGAGTCCTGACCTGCCCGGACGACGCATCACCGCTGGATGCACACACCACCACCGCCAGGACCACCTCCAACCAACAACTGCCAGAGTCGAAAGAGTCTTACAGCCAGACTATCAGAGTTGCTCACACCTGTCTTGGATGCCATCATCAGCTTGATACACTGCTCAGCTCTTCAGGTGCCACTAACTCAGTGCACCACAACTCATGGACCCTTTCTGATTGAGTTTTGTGCTGTGAACAGCTCACGCAACAATGTCACCTCAGGCAGTGGGGAAGACTTTGGACATGTAGCTTTGTCCCCCCCCCTTTATACATAAGAGGAGTGGACTGGGCCGGCATACGCAAGTACAGCGTAGGGGTGTGAATGATTATCCCGGGGTTCTGGGCATGGTTCAGTACTGGAAATGTGCAAATGCGTGTGTCTCTGTCGCAGTGTGGGTGTCCATTGGGGAGTGTAAGTGGTCCCTGATGGGAATTAGAAACCCACGTATGTAATCTAGTTCGGCTGCCATGAGGTCGAAACCCACCCGCACCTGTTCAGCCACCTCCTTCTGGCAGTCTAACACCTGGCCTTGGAATGCGATGTGTGCTTCGGTGAGGTGCTGGGAGCCAGCCGTGGTGGTGGGTGCTTCCTGCTGTGTGGTCTGTGCAGGGGGTGGGGTCTCCTCGATGCAGCTGGGCTGCCCTGCTCCTGGGGGTGGGTTGCCTAAGATGTCCATGAGCTGTTGTAGGGCGTTGGTGTCGAAGGTGTGGAGGTCCTCTTCATCATCACTGATGTGTTGTCTGGTCTGCTCTGCAGGAGGTGTTGATTGTCCCTCTGCAATGTGAAGGGGAGATGTATTTTAACATTGTGTTGACATGTATGTTGACGCATTGTTCTAGTTTACATACAGACTGCATGACAATGTACATTGGGACTGTTTGGGAGGAGCTGACTATTTGATGCTGGACAGTGGACATTTGAACTACATCACGGATGTGAGGTTGTACACGTACATTTTCATCTCACAGTTTCCTGCTATGCTAGATGTGATTGGCCAGTTTCTACGCACAAGCGGAACCAGTTGTGTCCTCTGTTCTGTAGTGAAAGTGTTGCACTTTGTACCACATTGTCGTCAATATTGATGTGCTGTTATTGCTATGTGTGTGTGCTGCATTGTGGGAGAGTCGCCCCTGCAGCTGTGATTTTGCTGCCCCTTATCCCTTTGAGGCGGTGTGCCTTTGACTTCTGAGCTTCTACAGTGCTGAGATGTTGCAGACTTGGCTAATTTTGGCTCTTGTTCGTATTTTGGACTCTTGTGCATGGTTTATCCTCAGATGTGTTGTTGACGTCAGGGGTTGTTTGTGCACGTGGATGTGTCAGAGTGTGACCTGCTCCTTTCCGGATGTGTTCCACACTCAGCCACCCCAGTGTCGTGGCGTGCACCATGTCATGATAATTGGACTGCAGCCATGCTATTCGTCATGCAGTGTTACTTGCATTGTCATGGTGGCTCACAGACACGCAGCTTTGCTGGTTTTGACACGTGTGCATGGGTTGGTTGTGAGATTGGTGCTGTGTGGGGAGGGACCCCTTTGTGCCCATAGTGGACGGGGGCCTACTTGCTGTTTGTATGTGGGCTGCAGTGTGCCAAGGGGATCAGGGACATGATCCTGAGTCATTGTGGGTGTGCAGTGTGCTCTACTTAATTGTGCATGTGTGCCATTGTGCCCATCCCCCGTCCCCCCAGTCCCTGTTCGGTACTCACCCTGGTGCTGTTGTGTCAGGTCATGTTGAGCAGTGTCCGGATCCCCAACTGCTGCCACCGTCTCCCCACTGATGACTGTGGCCACCATTTCCTCCATCTCATCCAGCTCCTGGTGTTCCGCTGGACTGCCACCTCCAGTCTACATTGCTGCCTGATGGTTGTCAGTGAGTTTCTTCTTGGTTTTGCGCTTCGCATCATTCCAGCGCCTCTTGTCCTCTCCAATTGTCCTCCTCCTCACTCCGACTGCATTCACCTTGTCCAGGATGGACTGCCATATTGCATTTTTATTTGCCAATGACACGTTGGCGGTGACGAACAGTTGTTGGTGGTGTTCTATCACCTCCGTGATGATGATCCTGTTTTCCTGCAGACTGACCCTCGTCTTCCTCATCTTCTTCTCCTTGCCCTTCCGTGACCCCGAGGTCCCAGGCTGGTCCTCCTGGGGGCTTGTGGGGTTCTGGTCGTCCTCTGTACTTGCTCCAGCTTCCTCCATGGTGCCTCGCAGTTTGAATTATTTTGTTTGTGTTTTTCGGTGCATTTGTAGTGCATTTTCCCGCATGACGCGTGGGAATTGCAGGCCTGTTACTGGTTATCGCTGATTTTTTTATCGCGGTTGGCCACATCGCAACTTTTTTCACGTTCTTGTTTTGCGTTTTTTTGCCGTCACAGTAATTTTATCGCAGTAATTTGACACGTTAGCGTGAGACTATCGCATGGTGCCGGAGGGTTGAGAATACAACGTTAACACGGCGTTATTTTCCCGCGATGGACTGCGATGTGCAAAGTTGCGTTAAGCTAATTTTGCGATAATTATCACACGTTCTTGAGAATATCCCGCTGCATTTTTCCAGGATTCCTCCACTGCATCCCTGGTCCAAATAAAACAAGTTAATCAGAGTAAAGAAATTTCTCCAGCTGAGAAATCACAGAAAGACCTCAGAGACACATTCATAGAAAAATAACAAAGCTCGCCAACTGTCCCCTGCTTCCACGAACAGTAGGTAAACTCAGTCCAATATCAGCTGTTTGCTATCAGTCGTTGTATGGACTACATTTGCCCATAAATCAATACCTCCGGGTCGAATGGCAGCCAGTCGTGTGGCTTTACATTTTCTAGGCCCAGTTTTGGGAGCGGGGTGGACTCTTAATGTGTAAGGCAATATAGGATCGAAGACTGTTTGTTCAGCCCTGACTGTACCCCAGCCAACCCTCCTTAGAATCGCACAGTTTCTTATGTGCTAATTGGCTTTAGAGTCTGCACGTGCATATGCATAGCGCTAAAACACCATCCAGCGACTTACTTACCACCACTTAGAGGGTTCCACTGAGATAGGAACAAGCTTGACTTTTCTGGCGGTTGACCCCAGGAAGGTCAGTTAAGGTCTTGGCGATAAAATTTGTACATGGTGGTGACAACCGAGCGAGGCCAAGATAAAGCCCTGATGCCACCCGATTCTGGATGGGATATGGGTGGGGAGAGGGGGCAGTGCCGGTTGTGGTGGCAGAGGCATCAACCTAGCAGTCATGAGTAGGATTGACTTGTTTGTAAGATCGGTGTTGTTTCGGAGCCCTGCCATGGATAGCCCTGCTGAGTCCACATGTCTTGCGTAAAGTAATATATGTTTCTAATTTCCTCTAACCCACACAACAATTGGAAATTGCCACGCACAGTGTTGACGGCAGTTGAACAAAAAGTAACATGGCAGGAGGGGTGAGGGACCAGGACAGGAGCACCAGGCACAAGGGGGAGTGGGAGGGGACGAATGTGATGCAACATACAGAGCTGCCAACTTTGGGATAGGGGAACCGGGCTAGAGCATCAGCATCAGCTCTCCCCAATGGTAACAAATAATATTAAACAATATCGAAACAAAATTGGAAAGGAAACAATGCTGTACTAAGGCAATGGTTGAACTGCAGCCAATTGAAACAAAATACGGAAGGGAAACAATGCCATACTACGGCAATGGCTGAACTCCTTTCATGAAGCATACAGGATCAGGTGAACAAAGATGCCCTTCATAAATGCGTACAGGATGAAGCAGAGATAATGCCCTACTGTTACCCTATTCTGGATGGGATGTGGGTGGTGAGAGGGTGGTGCCGGTTGTGGTGTCAGGAACATCAACCTAGCAGTTGCAAGTAGGATTGACTTGTTATGAAGATCGGTGTTGTTTCGGTGCCCTTACATGGATAGCCCTGCCGAGTGCACATGTCTCGAGTAAAGTAATATATGTTGCTAATTTCCTCTAACCCACACAAGGATTGAAAATTGCCACACTCAATGTTGGCAGTAGTTGAGCAACAAGTAACAAGAGGGAGGGGTGAGGGACCAGAGCTGGAGCTCCATGCACAAGGGGGAATGGGAGGGGCTGAATGTGGTGCAACATACAGAGCTGCTGACTTTGGAACTGGGGAACAGGGTTTGAGTCTCGGCGTTTGCTCTCCCTGATCGTTGCAAATAAAATTAAGCAATATTGAAACAAAACAGGAAAGGAAACAATGCCTTACTACGACAATGGTTGAACTCCTGAGAATCAAAACAAAATACTGAAAGGAAACAATGCAGTACTACGGCAGTGGTTGAACTCCCTTCATTAAGGGTACAGGATTGGGTGAACAAAGAAGCCCTTTATGAATGAGTACAGAATCGGATAAACAAAGAAAAAAAAGAGTGGGCCAACAAACCATAAATAAACAAAAGAGTAGGGGGACATCTAATAGGGGCAGTCGCCTTGAAAGTGAAAAACACACCCAAGGGCAGGACAAATAGCAACGTTTCACCAATGAAAAGGAGACATGTAGGGCAGCTACGTGATCCACACAACATACTTTTAAGATCAAGCCTAGGCAGCGCATGCGCTGTCTCTTCGAGACATGCTGTATCTACTCTATGGGCTTTCATCACACCCATCACATTTCATTGGTTCATTTGTGTGCCTTTCTAAATTATTTTCTTTTCATTGGTGAAACGTTGCTATTTTTGACTAGAATAATTTGGACAGTGTTTTGCTTTTTGTTCCCCCTAGCCAATTTACATACCTTTTTGCCACTTGATTCTGCAGCTGAACTACATTCTGCACATTTTTTTGGCAATAACCACCATTGTTGCTCCTGAACAATGTTGAGTGAAAATGGAATAGTCTATTCTTATTTCTGAGATGCTTGGGTTGACTCTTCCAACACATGTTGAACAACAGCTTTCAAATGGTGGTTAGCCCACAGCACAACTGATGTGGTCACGCCATCAAACCCTGCACCTTCAATCAACAATATGCTGATGCTTGCTGAAAAAGCAATTGATGTTATTACTGCGCTTGAAAGTTCAATTTCCTCACCTCCGGAATAAGCACTTGACACTTTTCATTATCAAACAGAGGTCTGATGAAGAGTGCCTGTTGGCTGGCTGTAGTTGGGACTTCTGAAAGGCCAGTAGGTGCCCCAGCAACTGCAGGCATCTGAAAATGTTCTCTGCATATACATCAACTTTTAAACAAGAAGAAGCAGAAATTTGCCAATCATCCAAGTATTAGAAAATTGACAATTTTCCTAACTGTAAAGTTGCAACTACTAGAGCTAATACCTTTGTGAGTTACCTGGGTTATGCAAAAGGCTAAATAAAAGGGACTTGATCTGAAAATGTTCCTTGCTGATCGCAAACCGAAGAAACCTCTGATTGTTTGGATCAATGGGCACATGGAAATAGGTGTCTTCTGGATCCAAAGTGCTGCAAAGGGACCCCTTTTTTAGGCTGTCACCTCCAGTTTTACAATTTTGGGGGACTGCCTTTTGGCAATCTTGATCTCTAACAGTGAGACACTCCTCTCCAGTGCCCAGTATAGGAGTTCTGACTTCTAAAACGTGGCTTAAACCTGATTGGCAGTGACATATTTTACTTTCCTATACGACCATAGTGTATGGTGAAAAAATTCACCAATGTCATGTAATTAAATGGCACTTGTGGACTGCATCCCCCACTGTGCCATCTACTATGGTAGCACTAAAACAAGGTTTGAGGCCTATCTGTGTAGTCAAGTGGCAGTAGCTTGAACCCTGCTTCCCAGTCCTCTCAGAATCACCCTTATGACATGTAGGAAAATCTGATTTTAAATATTAAATATGTCACCCTAAGCACATCTTGCTGCCCAGAAGGTAGTCTGCATAATGTTCATAGCAGCACATGCGTGACATTGAATGTGGCATGTTTACCAAGTGGCTAGGTCCTAAACTGCATTGTCACTGGTCAGGCTATACCTGATACATAAGAAAATTCAAAGTATACCATAAATCTATAACTTTTAATTGGTACTAGCTACAAACTCCATTCAAAGACTTATTTTATATTTAATAAAAATCCAATCTAATGGTAAAGTTGGATTTGTATTAAATATATTGGAAATGTAACTTTTAGAAAGTAACATTTACCCTGCCTGAATCTGCTGGAGGCTAATTTGCATTAGCTAGCCAGCAACTACCCAGCCTGTACTTGGCCTGAAGTAGGTGTGAAAGAAGTGTGAAAACTGTTTCCAGAGCAGAGACAATGGCCTGGGAATTCGAAGGTGTTTTCTCTCCATGGCAGTAAGATCAGCTGGAGTGGGCCCAGGAACTTGTCACAAACAAATGTTAGGTATGTCTGGAAAGGTCCCAACTTTGTTCCCCATGTCATCTGGAACAAACGTCTGTGGGAGGAAAGACAGCCCCAAATTTAGATTTGAGTGACCACAGAGAAGGGGTTTGCTCACTAGACTGGACACACCTCTGGGTGGGCACACAATGTCTGCACAAGGGAAGAAGGCTTCCCCCATCTTTTATTTTAGGAGTGAGAGGCAGTGTGTGATTGTTTTCAGTAAGACAAATAGAAACTACTGAATAAGTGATCAAGGTGTCACCTTTTATCCCATTGGTTTGGGGAGTGCCCCTGAGTCACCCCCTACCTACAGGCTGATGCCACACATAAATGTAACATCCCCGTGAACCCACTGCAGAACACTTTCTGGACCTGCAGAAGAGGACTGGACCTGCTAGCCGTGACCTGAGAGGAGCCCCCATAGGGAGTGGACCTGCTCCTTTTTGTACCAAGGACAAAGAAGTGGACTCCAAGGGTCAGTGGGCTGACCTCCTGTGTGGTTACAGGGACACAACAAGCTGCAAGAGGCCTTTTCCTGGAAATATCCAGCAGACCAATAGCAACTGGACCTGGCCTGGACTTTGCTGTTAGCCCTACCTGACACCATGAGAGTCTTTAAGTGCCCTCTCCTGAGGGCTTTAGAAGGGTAATTCAGTGGTTGTATGGGCAGCAGAAGAACCTTTGGAAACCTTTGAAAAATTGTCTTCCAGAAGTTTAGGGGTTCACCAGGGAAAAAGTATCCAAGCAGCAGTTACACAGTGTTGTATTGAATTTCAGCTTCATCCCTCACAAGGCAACACAGCACCTCCCAAAAAGAGACTATGTCCCATTGTGCAATATGACTTGGAACATTTTCACAGAGAAATCTCTAATGCTCTAGAGCTCCAGTAAACTGCTTTAAGTACCGTGGGACATATTATCAAGAACGGGCGATAACATATCGCCGCTTTAGCGGCAGGAAACTGCTGCTAAAGCGGCGATAAGGGGCTTGATAATATGCCCTATGAAATTCCAATAGAAGCCCAGGTTCTGGTGTGAAGGACATCAAACCTGGGCTTTTATTGGAATTCTATAAGGCATATTATCAAGCCCCTTATCGCCGCTTTAGCTGCAGTTTCCTGCCGCTAAAGCGGCGATATGTTATCGCCAGTTCTTGATAATATGGCCCCTGGTATTCTGTTCTACAGCTGCAGCAACAATTTTAGCGGGCTCCTGCCCGATGAGGATTCTTCTTGTCAAAAAGTGACAAAGTCCCTTTCTTCATTGGAAATTGTAATGCTTTTCTTCAAAAAGTGAGAAATTCAGTTTCTAAAGTGGAGTTTAGAAACTTTGTCAAAATCTTTGACCTCCAGACTTTGTACCAGGACCAATTAACTTGTTCTATTCGACTAGCGCTCCATTACAGTTGGCCTCAAATCACATCAAGTTCCAGGTCTACTGGCCTACAGCTTCCTTTGACTATCATTAGATCCTTAATCTTTTCAGTGCTATTTCCACCTAAATCTTAAAAAAATAATATCTCTGGTTCCCTTATTGAAGTTTTGTACTTGTGGTCTTATGCACATTCTCTCTTTATTTTAAAATTGGTTGTGGAGTTTTATTGTGTTTTTTGTAGATTTTTCTCTTGTGTATCCAGACAGCTACAGAGTTTGTGAAAAATATGCATTCATACTGTCAGACCATTCGTTGACATTTGTTGACAGTGTTGCTACTCATAACACTGTTCTTCATCATTACTTTGGTGCTCGAAGACTGCACCACATTATTATAGCCAGAAATTTGAGGATTCCATGTAGTCTTACACCTAATTTATTGGGGTCACACCCAAGATATTCCAACAGCCCCAAAAAGGAGAATACAGACTTTTCAGAGAAAAGAAGAACTAGCAGTTGTCTGACACCGCACCCTCACTGAGTTAAGCTTGAGTGAGAGGGAGTGTTTAGAGTGAAACAAACCTGTTAGAGAATCTCTTACTCATAGATAGTTTATATGGTGCCCTTCCCTGCACCCCCAAAATCAGAATGCACAATATGTTTGGTATTTTACTAAATTATTATTTATTATATACGAATTGCCTATAAATCAAGTACATTAGAAGGATTGCAAATACTGTAGACTGATCAGCAATAATTATGCTTAAGGAAAATGTTATGTATGCCTCAATTATATTTCATCACATTATTAGTTTTACTTACATTTGGTGGAACTGTTATGACCGCCACCACCTCCACCAACTCGACCTCTTGCCTTTTCTGTTCCCTTAGCCCTCACGCCTTCCTTGTGAATCATCTGTGCATTACCCCTTGCCTTGGGGTCCCCTCCCGTTATCACCTTAAGGTACTCAGGCGTACTTTTTTCACCATATTACCCCCTTCTTGCCCCCCACTTTGCGCATCTGGGATCGCTAGCCTTTCAATTATTGCAACTGATATGGTTTTATTAGTTCTCGCGAGAACTCACGAGTTTTAATACATGTCATGTGACCAGCGGCCATTTTGACTGAGGCGGGTATAAATACCACACCCCCAGCCACAAGGCTGGTGCTTGACTTTGTTAGCGCCTCGAGGGAAGAAGCTTGTTTAGCACCTTACCCTTGAATCTCCTGTGACGCAATCTTCTCCTGGATCCCCCATGTGACATCCCACCTCGATGGAGTTCTCTCCTCTCGAACAGCAGAATCCTGCAAAGAAAAGAGGAAAAACAAATGAAAACATACTGTATCTCCCGCTAAGGTCAGTGTGCCATGGACATTTACCTTTACCCACCGAACTGAAGGCTAGGGTAGACTCAGTGGGTAAACTTAGTAACAATCTGGTTGTGAAGTCAACAGCCTCTCCTGGATACTTGAACTGGCAAACAAAATATCCAGGGCTGTTATTTGGACATTCAAACTTGAAACAAAGTATTCAGGGCTGTGACGTGGACGCTCAGTTTGGAAACAAATAACTCTGGGCTGTGATTGGGAACAGTTCAGGACATTTAACCAAAGGCTCTGAAGTGCAACAATAGTGTAGTATCCTGTTCATGTGAATGTCCTGCCATCATCTTTCTCCCTGATCAGCCAGTGTGAATGTGCTGTGTGCTGCATGGAATGTTGGAGTGATGATGCGTATTGGAATGTTGGGTGCCTGTGAGGTGTAGTGTGACAGTTGGAGAATGGGCTGAGCAGCAGGCAGGCTGCTCCTGGTGGGGCTGCTTCACAATAACTCATCTACTTGTAACTTACTTCAATAAATCATCTTAAACTACATCTTGCCTGCGTGGACTTCTTTACTACATTATTTTGGCGAAGAGGATGGGATTCGAACCCACGCGTGCAAAGCACAATGGATTAGCAGATGAACGACGTGAACCTCCACTTGCGATGTAACTCGAAAGCACATTTTGGCTCTGTGCAGCTACGCGTCTCCCAAACACCGAAGCACCGTAGAGGCAGGTTGAAGCCAGTAACAAATATTTTATTGTAGAAAGAATTCATCAGCGCTGTGACACTTGCCATGGAAGATTGTGGGCAGAGACCATTTCTCCCATCCTTGTTGACTGCATTTTTTTCCCCAGGCTCCATTATGTTTTTGTATGTCCTCAGGGTCACGTAGTATGTGACTGGAAATACATATGTGTGACCCAAAAGAATTTACAAGCTGTAGGTTGGTAGGCTTGATAATAGCCTTACCATTTGCCCTCTTTCTACACCGATAAATCATCTAGGCTAAATATTGAGACCAGTTGGGTGGGAGTATTCCCAAGGATCTTCCGTGATTAGCTGTAAGGAAGGTAAGCCATGTGAAATGTTTAATGTGTCACATTTCTCTTTTTAACTACATCCCACTGCGAACTCATGAGAACCCAGCCACCAGTCAAACCTGGGAAAGACAACCTACCCCACCCTGAGAAACTCCCAGAGAGAGGGACCCGACGACATCTCTTCTTCTATCTTTTCCTTCCCTATCCCCTTCCCCTTGAAGGACAGCTACCAGAGTGAGATTGCTCCTCCACGCTGAGAGTTGTGCAGGAAGGGACTGGGGGTGTCGTTCTCATTGCTCCTGCTGGGACTCTGTGCATTGCAGGAGAGTGGCATAGCCCAACAGGAACCAGCCTTCTAATGGCATGGTTGGGTAAATTTAATTTAGTTGTTAATATTCCTAATTTGGTGGAGTACGTTTTATTCATTTGTTAATATTCTTAATATGCAAAGTCATGCAATGCATTCCCTCCTACCTTTTTGTGCCTTCAGACTCAAAATCATAACTCCATTGTTCAACACCCTTGCAGCAGCCAGTCCATGTGTCTAATCCTGCCACTTGTACCAATACTTACATAACATTTCTACTAACGGTGTTCAATTGAGTGAGGAGGCGTCAGTTCAGGCTTGGCTTCTGTATCGTATACAGGATATTTGAAAAATACTTTCTGTTCATGCGGATGCTTACTGCTTCTTTTCTTCCCTCTTCATACAGGTTGCAACACACAAGGTCCTCACAGCTATTCCTCCACCTTCCACATTCACAAGCAATGCAAGCAATCGAGAATGCAAAGTTTCCTTCTCTGTCCACATGCACATCAGCCAATGTAAATATTTTCCATTTCCAACACTGAATGAGGGGAGGGGAAACAAACCTCTACCTCGGGCAAAGTAGGACCCCAATATTAATCCACCTCCACTCGTAGAGAAGGCAAGGGCCGACAAACAGCAGTTGGTTGCTTAAATAAAAGTATGGGGACTGTGTTCCTGAGTACAATGGGGGAGAGGTCAAAGATGTGGCTAAAAAGAACAAAATATTCACTAACAATTTTGTTGGCCTTTCATCAACAGGTAACTGCATCCAAAATATAATGCACACACCTTAAATGAAAAATAAATGCAATTTAAACTTATCGGTGTGAAATGCACTTTTCTGGCAGGACAGTTCAGTTGGTTAAGGTGATCGCTTCAAATCTCTGTGGATGTAACTGGATGGTCACTGATTTGAATCCTGGTAAGTACCTTGGACAAATAGTGATGTGTATTTTAGAGCTAAGAGGCACAAGCCTGTGACAAAAAGTACTGTGAATAAATAGGTCATTAATTAAAAGAATTTATTACACACTGTATACAATAGATTGCACATAGTGTAAATAGCCTGTCGCAAAATGTGCAAAAACGTTTTGTTTAAATATTTCATTCCTTTCAGAAGTTATGTTTTTAGTAATACACTGATTGTACCTTGGGCAAACCTTTTCTATAGGTTTCCATTAAAATGTCAAATTCCAGATTCTATCAAAGCCTATACTGGCTCCCAAGCGGCCTTTCGTTTGCTGATTAACCAACTGCAGACTTTTACATTTCTTTCTGGTAGCCGGCACCCTGTTGAGAAGGCTTGTTTCGTCTTTTTCTCACTTGGCGGTAGAGGAATCCTTTCTTCTCCACTTTCAACCTATGGCAACTGAACCATTCAGGAACAGTTGTTTTTTTTCAATAACTTAAGTGACTCAAATAAAGCTTGGGAACTTCGCTACCCTATTCCCACTTAGACCACTGGCAATAAATAACCCATTTCTATTCGCAGTATAAAGTCCTACCTGCCTTTCCGTAAAGCTGTGAAAACATTCCTCTTCCCTCCGTTATAAGCTGTCTTGCTCTGCTACCAGCTTTGCAGTTTTCTGTTTTCAGCGCCGGGACGCCCCTTTGCTGGGGCAGCCGAGCGCTCTAAAAGTCACCATAACATAACATAACATAACCCCTACAATCCACACATCAGGAAACAAACACCTCACCCCTTCTCTTGAGAAAGGCAAGGCGGGAAAAAAATCTCATCATTTTATTGTATAACATCTCTCTTCAGTATTGGGAGAAAGTAGAAAAGTAAAAACATGCAGAGAAGGAGTTAAAGGGAGTGTGGAAGGGGGAAACCACCATTTCCTTAGGCATGGCAGAGGGACTTGCAATGAAGACCCCTGCCCTTGGTCAAGGCAGGGAGGCATAAAGGTAACAAATATCTCTCTGTCCTGTTCACAGCTGACAAGCGGGTACCTGGTCACCAGGCAGATGCACTGGGCCTTCTTCACCCTAAAAAATATGAGAGACTTTGGACACCTAAGTGCCCCAGCACCCTATTTGCAATAGAAAATAAGGTCTATTATAAATTAAGCTCATCTTAATCATTACAAGTGCCTTGCATCCAAAAAAAGGACATTCCAAGAATACATTAAAGTTAAAGGGGAGTTAAGTTTGATAGGGCAATAGAGGCTACAGCACAAAATCTAAAAGTACATAAAGCTTGACTTACCTTTGCCTCCCAACATTGTTGTACTCACTTCATATTCATGACTTGTTTCACAATCTTTCGTAGGTCCACAGTTGGATGCAGAATAGCTGGCTCTGGCCCATCTGAGGTAAAATTGAAATCCCAAACCAAGGTCCTATAACTCTATCCTGTACCTTTTATCGTGGCCTGAGGAATTTGGCTGTCCTTCAGTCCCCTTGGAAACAGTGTGTAACTCAGCTTGTATCTCAGGAGTTCTCTTTGATAGTTAGTTATTATTTATTCCCCACCTAAACATAATTTCCAAAACTGCCTTCCTTTACCTTCATCAGCTAGGAGGGCTTCTGCCATTGCGCCACTGCTCTCAGAAAATTGAGCTCATCCTCACCGTGATCATGCCTCATCTGGATTACTGTAACATTTTGTATGTTGCCCCCACCAATGTATCTCTTTTCAAAACTCCAATGAGTTCAAAATTATGCATCTCAATTGGTGCTTGGTTCAAAAAATCAGGATCAGATCACTCTGGCATTAAAAGCTCATCAGTGGCACCCTGTAATAGACAAAGCAATCCCCACCCACTGAGGTAGATCTTTAAACATGCCTCAAGCATGCCATTGTAGTCTGTATGTGCAATTTAAACTGCTATGTCAACCTGGAAAAATAAACCTTTTGGCAGGCGCAAACCTTCTTTTTTAATACACATAAGTCACCCCTAGGGTAGGCGCTAAACAGCCCGTAGTGTAGGGTGCAGTGCATTTAAAAAGTTTGACATGTACTTTTAAGTTTATATGTCCTGATAATGAAAAACTCTTAAACTTGTTTTGCACTACTGCGAGGCATTCTTCTCCCATAGGATAACATAGGGTTCCCTTATTACATTTAAAAAGTCGAGACTTTCAATTGGGAGCAGAGGGGAATGTCGAGTTTGGTGTCTAAAGAATTTTAATTTAAATCCCTCTTTAATGGTAAAGCCAGATTTTAAGTCACAATTCTGAAAATGTCACTTTTAAAAAGTTGGCATTTTCTTGTCCTAACCATTTGGTGTCTACAGCCTGTATCCTGGGTCACATTACCCGGGGTAGCTGGCAGTTGGTCTTTGTGAATGCTCCCAAACAGTGGGACAAAGGGGGAATAGGTGTTGGCAAGATGGGCCATCACTGTTTTGACTGTCACCTACCATACTTGAACATCACAAAGCCTCTGCCTGAGCACACTGACAAATAGTTTGACACTAGTCTTTTGTGACCCCAGACAAGCCGGGCCAGTGCCGGGAGACAGAAAATTCCAAGCACCTCTAGGGGGTGAAAACTTCCAAGACCTTCTCCAACTTCAAAG
This sequence comes from Calotriton arnoldi, assembly GCA_963921515.1. Lineage (NCBI taxonomy): Eukaryota > Metazoa > Chordata > Amphibia > Caudata > Salamandridae > Calotriton > Calotriton arnoldi. The sequence continues at coordinate 32,996 of CAWUFW010015826.1, read as the reverse complement.
TGGGCACCAGGTACACACATTGGACCCTCAGACCCAACTCTTCAGTACACCTCTGGACCTGTGGAAGACTCAGAAGGACTGCTGTGCTGCTCTGCAAGAGGGACTGCCATTCTGCTGCCCTGCTGCCTGAGTGAGAAGGGCTGGATTTGCATTGTGAACCTAGGATCACCAGAGTGACTCCAAGGGCTAGGTGACTGGCTTCCTGATCAGAGCCTCAAGGACAGAAAAGGATCCATTCACCTTGAGCACAACACCTGTACTCTGTCTGCTGTGAGTCATGCCCCCCGAATGGCGCAGCCCCAGTCCTGGACCATCGGAAGTGGGCCTGAAGGTGCTCTGACAGCCTAGATGTGATCCTGCAAGCAGAACTGATGCAGTGCAACACATTTCCTTGCAGCCGCATCAGAACCGCACAGTGAGTAGCATTCCTGATGCCGGACCTTGTCTTGCAGCTCACTGTCTCTTCCGAATCACCGCTGTGCAATGCATCCTCAATGCAAGCCTTTGTATCGCAAGCACCACGTCGACGACATCCTCAACGATGATGCAGGACTTTGCATCACAGCCCCACAGCTTCTGCAGAATTGCTATTGCCCGACGCAACCTCGACTCAGGACTTCACTTCGGAAGCCACTCGTCAACAGCATCCTCAATGACGATGCAGGACTCCACATCGCTGCTTCTCGGAACAGTGCTGCATGTCGAATCGCAGACGCAGGATCGCACAATGCTACGCAGCCCGGATTCAAGGTAATTGTTCAGAGGGCCTAACATGGTCCCCGTATCTGGTCCACAATCCATCGCAGTTTGCCTAAACTTATGACTTTGTCCCAGCCTGGCTGAAACAGATACCCACAGTTGCCGCTTTCTGCCTCTAGGCACTGTTTTCACTTAAATCTTTACAATTGCATATCTCCGGTCCTACTGATTGGATTTTTGTTGTTTTGGTGTCAAATAATTTATTACATTTTATTAAATTTGTTCTAAATTTATGTGGGATTTTTATTGTGTTGTGTTTTCACCACATTACTGTTTGAAGTGCTGCATACATTATTTATACATTTTCGCTAAGCAAAGCCTGTCTGCTCTGTGCCAAACTACCAGAGGGTTAAGCACAGGTTAATTTGGGGTTTACTTCTGTCTCACCCAAACAGGAATAGTGGTTGCTGCTTGAATAGGGTCTCGCCCCCCTCAATCAGTAACTCAATTTCCTATAGCTTCTCATAGCTCTGGTTGGTCAGATACCTATGGCCAGTATGTTTTCCAAGGCTTTGTCATCTTTCTAGTACCTATATGATGGCAAACTACACTGTTTTCCTCATTCTTGGTGGATATGCTGCCTGAATTATCACCAGTAAAACAATGCATTTTCTTATTACATGCATTCAATGCATTTTCTTATTACATGCATTTCTTAAATGTGCCTAGACCCAAAGCACTCCTGGGCCACTAGTGGGTGGTTATTAAAGCATTCAAAATCGCCAAATATATAAACTCATAAATGTATTTTAAACCCCATTTTGCGATACACTTTCAAACATCAGACATCTTTTTTCGTATATAATAGCTTACTACACAATGGAACAGTAGCAGAAACTAACATCTATTCTGAAAACACATGGTTCAAATGCACATTATGAGACCAAAAACAATGAAGAATACAATGCAATACACAACATCCTTCAGTATAATACTATACCAAAACGATATCAGATTGTACCACTACACTTCATAAACATAACAGTAAACACACCGTTTTTCCCCAATCTGAAACAGTTTCTAAACATATAAAAATCCTTACAAAGAAGAGAATAAATTTCAATCACCATTTCATTTATTTTTCACTCTAGCTACTTTGCACACATGTATGAGCATGCTTATTCATTCTGGGCCAGGGCGGTAAAATTAACTCCACTCACAGAGTTGCGGAATTTGGGAACTCCACCCTACGTATGTAACGCAGAGTTCCTGCTAAATTCCGCCATCCGGCACGTGGCGGGATTTTTTTTTCCATTGGGGAGCAGGACTTGTTTTGGCACGTGTTGGCAAGTGTGACAAGACTTGCTGTCCGCGCATGTGCAAGATTTGCCAGCCACTAGTGCGTCTTCGGGCTGCGACGGCATCTCTGGTGCATTTGTTGGTGTTGCTGTTGAGCATGAGCGCCCACGGCTGCACATCAAGCAGATTATCTACTCGAGAAGCAGATAAATCTTCTGGAAAATACATTTTTGAAATAATATTCTACTCCAACGGACCGTTCAAGTTGTTTATTAGTCCAAGAAGCATTTTTTTATTTTACTTTTTTTTCAACAAGAAGGAAGTGCCCCAGAGACTCCAACTTTATGTTCCTGTCCAGCAGGCTCATCCCAGTGCTTTGTCCATCTCCTGGTCACTTTTCATTTGGATTTGGAGCTGGAAGGATCACTCTCTTTGTCTGCTGCGTATATACCCTTAGATTTAAGGACTTCGTTTTTGTGATATCACAAGTAAGTTAAAAAATGTTGTATAAGGGTGTTGTTTGTTTGATAGAGGGCATGCGTCAGAATGTATTTGTACTTTCATTCAGTTTTTAAAATTTATCATGGAGGGTGACCTGCAGTTTCCAAAGGGACCTAGTTATTTTTTTGCATTTAATTTTTCATCTTTTGTAAAGGAAAAATGTTGCCAGTTCAGTCAATTTTCTCCTTGTTTGTTAAAACGTTTGCAATATTAATTTGTTTTACGATGTGGCCTAGTCTGCTAATGGGCCTTTCCAGCCAGTAGGCCCAGTACTAGTCATGGGTGCATGAAACAACTGTTTTTGTGGTATATGTTGTTTTAAAACTTCATTTAGGGCAGGGATTGCATTGGATTAAATCAAACATTTGTTTTTTTTGGGTGTTTCCCTTTTGTTTCTGCAAAAAGTGAACAGGTGGGTTAATATTTGATGCCTTGGGAAGATGTGTATTGTTGTAAAATTGTTATACCTCAGTTAAGTTTAGTTTTTGGCATTCCTGAATGAATGATAGTTGTTTCTTCAGTGTTACAATGCCTCCATAGTCTGGCAAGTGTGTGCCTTAGTGTGTTTGCCACAGACCACCATATATCTTTGTTCTCCATGCCATGTGGCCAGGGCCATTTTATGTTGTAAGTGTTCATAAGCCTGCATGTGTTCTTTCTTTTCCATGCCTCCTTGCTTGTTGTTTGCCCATGTGGCCGGCGACTGTTTTGTGTAGCCAGCCAGTTTCCTTTTGCCATAGGACTTCATGTGTTCTTTGTTGTGGTCATGCCTCCTTGCTTGCTGCTGTTGTTTGACCACGTGGCTTGTGGCCATTTTGTGTAGCCAGCCAATGTCCTTTTGCCATAGATCTGCATGTGTTCTTCGCTGTGGCCATGCCTCCTTGCTTGCTGTGTGTTAGACTTGGCATCTTTTGGCGTGTTTACCCTGACTTTTTGCTTTCTGACCTCCTGGTTTTGACTCTGTTTTTGCTGGTGTGATGATTCTGCGCACTTTCCTCACTGCTGTCCAGTGGGAAAGTGCAAGTGCTCCTGTAGAAAATGTGTTATGGATTGGTGTTTCCATAATTGGCCTATTTGATTTATGTGTCAGTCCCTAGTAAAGTGCACTGCGAGTGCCAGGGCCTATAAATCAAATGCTGTTGGTGGGCTGCAGCACTGGATTGTGCCACCCACGCAAACAGCCCATAAAGTGTAACTCTGGCCTGCCATTGCAGAGCCTGTGTGCAGCCTGGCGCTGCCATGTCGACTTGGCAAGTGCACACACTTGCCAGTCCCTAAACCTTCCCTTTTCTACATGTTAGTCACCCCTAAGGTAGGCCCAAGGTACCCCTGTGGGCAGGATGCATTGTATGTGAAAGGTAGGACATGCCCTGGTGTGTGTGGTATGTCCTGATAGTGAAATACAGCCTACTTCGTTTTCACTATTGCAAGGCTACCTGTTCCCCATAGGCCAGAATGGGCAGTTTTGATTATTACATTCTATGATCCTAACTGACCCAGGGAACATGGTAGAAATTTGAGTTTAGTATGCCTGAACTCAGAATGATAAAATGCATCTTTTAGTGAAGTTGGCTTTAACATTCTGTGTTTGGAAATACCACTTTTAGAAAGTAGGTATTTTCTTGTCTAACCATCCAAGCCTGCCTCTGCTAGGTTGTGTATTCCTTGTCTGGAGTGTGAGTGACAGGGGCTGGGGGATTCCAGGAGACAGGGTGAGTCAGCACAGGGCTGAATAGCAAGATCTACATGTAGATGGGTGGGAGGAGATGCACCTGGGACCTGAATAGGGCTGTGCCTTCCCTCCACAATGCTGGCTCCACCTCCTGTGGTGTGTCTGATGTCCCTGGCCTACACTGCAAAAGGAAAGAAGGAGTCTTGTCAACAAAGTGCTCCAGGACTGACCAGAACTGGTTTGGACTAGGCAAAGGCCTCTCTGCCTTCAGAGAACAAAGAGAAATTGAGGATAAAAAGGGGGACCCAAACCCCAGAACTTTAGAACTCTTTTGGACCAAGAAGACTGCAAAGAAGAAGAGCTGGAGAAGCTGTGAGGAGGAACTACCACTTTGCTGTGTGCTTTGCTGTGTTGGCCTGCAGTGGCTGCTTCTGTCTTGGGCAGTGAAAGGACTGGACTGAACTTTCTGCAATCTACTTTGTGAGTTTCTCCAAAGGCTTGAGGTAGAGCTTGCCCCCTGTTCAAGAAGTCTCAGGAACAGCAAAGACTTCAAGCCCGATGCCGTCTACGACGCCGCTGCCGACTCCGTGTCCTGAAGGCCCCGCAGAGGGCACCACCGCAACGCCGCACCACGACCCTGGTCTCACCGACGACGCCTGCTGACGACGCCACCGAGCCGCTGCTCGCACCGCGACCTGTGGGCACCGCACTCCGCACTGCCTTGCTTCATGACGACGCCTTGGTATCCCCGACGACGACGCTCCATGCCGGACTCGACGCCGCTGCTTCCACCGTGGTTCGAGGGCACCGCTCGTACAGCTACACGATGCACCGCCCTCATCCCGCACCGCAGCCTTGGCCGACGCCGATGCCATCGACTCCAGTTCGTCAGCCGACGACAGCGCCTCAGCAACGGCGCCGCCGCTGCTGCACCGTGACCTGCCAGCACCATGACGAGCACCGCCTTCACCTCACACCGCGACCCTGGTCTCACTGACGACGCCACCTGACGCCGCCATTGAGCCGCTGCTCGTACCGCGACCTGAGGGCACCGCACGCCGCACCGCTGCACTACGCACCGCAGCACAAGACGCCTGCTGGCGCCAGTGCTCCTGACTTCAACAGAGAGGAGATCGATCTGCAACGCGTGTGACTTCGAGGGCCCCGACGACGCCTGCACCGACCTCCGGAACCGACGCCTGCGGACGCCGTGTTTTCGGAAGCTCACCGCGAGGCCATCGATGCCCTGCATTTCTGAAAGGTACTGTTTGCGGGTCTTCCTGACACCGTAGCTGACCCACGACGCCGCGGTCAGCCAGAACTGTTTGGATTTGTTTGTTCACGACGCCGTGATAGCCCCGGACGGAGCTATCGACATCAAGGAACTATTGTTAAGGATACTGTGGTAACTGAAGATTTTTAAAGTACTGTACTGTGGATTTTTATCGTATTGGTCTTGTTTTAAGTATATAAAAATATTGGATATTTTTCTAAACTGGTGTGGTGTCCGTTTGTAGTGCTTACACTGTATTACTGTTGGTTATGTGCAAATGCTTTACACACTGCCTCTAAGATAAGCCTGACTGCTCGTGCCAAGCTACCAAGGGGGTGAGCAGGGGTTATTTTAGGAGTGTAACTCCCTTATCCTGACTAGGAAGAAGGGTCCCTACTTGGACAAAGGTGCAAGCCCTTGCCAACTAGAGACCCCCATTTCTAACACTGTTGTTGGTAGACCATGTGGCCAGCGGCTAGTTTGTGCAGCCACCTTTTTTTTTTTACAGTTTTCAAAGCCATTTTCTAGAGAGATTTATAGGACAGGGCTATTCCATTTAGTTTTTGTTAATTTTTTTTACTTTTCCCTTATATCAGTTTAATATTATGCTTGAGGATCATTGTAGTATGGGCATGTTATGATTATGAACAGTGTTTTATATTATATACATTATTTTGCATTTTTCACCTGCACCTCCTTGCCTCCTGAAGGGTTTCTCAATTCTCATTGTCCTCTAGTACACCAGCAATTGCATTTTTTATTTAATTTTTTTAATGTCAATTTTTTTTTTTTTTTTTTTTTTTTTTACATTTTCCTACCATCCACCCTCCCCCTGCCTGCCGTAGGGGCCCAGCAGCCCAACAGCATTCATTTTTTAAGTATTATTCAATTTTCCCCAGGACCTCCTTGCCTGCCGTAGGCAAACACCAGCATTCATTTTTTAAGGATTGTCCCATTTTTCCCTGCACACAAGTGTCTCCCTTAGATGCATTCTTAGTTACATCTGTATGTTACTATTATGATTGGAAATTAAATATTATGTTATGGTTGTGTGGTTTGACTTTGGAATGGATACACTATTGTTGTTAATTATTTAAGATAATAACTTAAATAACCACACTAAATTATATTGTGAAATTTGTGAAAAAATGTATTGTTCAGTTAATAAAAACTTACAATAAAACACCTTTATACAATTTTCATACATTTCGTACATAACCAATCATGAGCCATTATTTACAAACCAACATGATTAAAATAATATTCATCAAAATAAAAGCGATAAGATCTCTTTACTGAACACTTTTAGTCAATTTCCTCTCTGCTATATCTACGAACTTCAAGAATCTGCCAGTAAATTGTAAAAATTCTTCCTGCAAGCAGGCTATAACTGCTTGTCGACATGTTCGTATAGTTTGACTATTAAAATCCTGCCTCAACAGGCTTCTGCGTTCAGCTGTTAGAGCTGAGCAGCTACAAACGATATGGCAAATGTCTTCTCTCTTACAGTTACAAAGGCGGCATGTCCTTTCACTACTCAGCTTTTTCCAAGCTGGGGTGTCACCACGAAATTGGCTACTGCCAAGCCGGAATCTCAAAAACTTCAGTTTAGACCATTCAGATTCCCTAAATAATTCTGTGGTTTTAGCTTGCCATATGATGCAATTACTGTCCACGCATGGGATCTCTTTGCCAGCGCCGCTCTGTCCATTAGAGAAGACATTTTTTACTGCACCTGTTGATAACTTTATTAAATTCCGCCTGAGAGAGGGGTAAAGCCCCTAATTGTTCTGCCTTAAACGTAGCTAAAGCCAATTTAAAGTATTTGTGGGCCTGCGTGTGTTTGCAGTCACTTGTAGCCTCCCAGACCACTGTCATAAGTGTGGAATTATTATCCCTTCTAAGTTTGTGGCAGAATTTCAAGTATGCCCCTAAGCTGTTTAAATTCTGTTGTTTAAGCCCGAACTCTAATCGAATTTGTGATGGTGATGCCTGCTGAGGGAGGTTAAACAGACGACGGTAGGTTCCTGTCACAAGCTTTTCTATGATGTTATCAGCCTTCCCTCTTAAGATCTCTACTCCATATGTCAAAGATGGAACATGTTTAACTGACATAACTTGTAATAGCAGTTTGAGGGAAAGCCCTTTTAAGCTATTCTGGAGGGTAGCAAATGCTGCAGTTAACGAATTGTTCCTTTTCTGTAGTGCCACACACTGGTTCTTAAATGAACCCCTTGCGTCTAGTATGACACCCAGGTATTTGTACTCTAAAACTGATTCCAACACGGTCCCTTCTATGCTCAATGTTGGTTGTGCTGCTATACCCCTTGACACCAACATGGTTTTTGTCTTCTTTAAGTTGACCTTTAACCTGTGGGACGAGGCATAAAGAGCAGTTTCACTAATTAACCGCTGCAGCCCCACCTTTGTATAGCTCAGTAGCACAATATCATCGGCGTACAGTAAGTGGGAGACCTTGAAGCCAGCCACCAACAGAGAGTGTGAGTTAATGCTATTCAAACCTAAAGAGATTTCAGCAAGATAGAGATTGAACAAGACTGGAGCCAAGACACAACATTGTTTCTAACCATTCGCTGTTAATATTTTTTTAAACTGTTGTTCCCTGGCCCAACTTTACTCTCGTCCAGGTATTCGTATACAGCAGTTGGATCGCTCTCAGGAGTTTGGGTGCTATTCCCAATTTCGATAACTTATCCCAAAGAATATTCCTTTGCACCGTATCAAAGGCAGAGCTAAAATCAATAAAACACAAATGAAGATTCAATGAGCAGCGCCTTGCCAATTCTATTGAAAGTGCTAGCATTTGAATGTTAATAGTAGTACCCATGCCTTTAATAAACCCGGTCTAATTTCTTGGCAACAGATTTTTGGAAGCCACTCAAGCCGTTAGCTCCGCCAACAGGCATTTAGCAAAACATTTTGCCTCACAATCCATTAAGGCTATTAGCCTGTAATTGGCAGGGGCCGTGGCTTGACCGGCTTTGTAGATCGGGGCCAGAATTGAGCCTCTCCATTTATCTGGAATTTCTTCGCTCACCAGATTATGATTAAATAATATTGTCAGTTTCTTTGCCCAATATTGCGGATTTTCCTTGTAAAGTGCTTGGGGGAGGCCATTTGGCCCCGGGGCACCGTCCTTTTTTTTAATTGTCTTTGTCTGTACTAATTCAAACTGCAACATTGCCACATTTCAATAAATGTTTTAATTGCTTGCTTGCTTTTAAGTGCACAAGTGACATCACCTTTAGTACTGCCACACAGAAGGCCTGTACAAAGTGACGTGACAACACAACAACACATGACGTGAGTCCTCCAATCTTTTCTGTTTGTGTGGCTAAGAGCCACTCCCATCTGACAGCTTCAAGATGGCAGGTCAAAAAGGCGGGGACACTGTTCCTAGGGAGGGGTGCGGTGTGTCACTCACTCCCTTAAAAGAAAGAGAAGGAAAAGGAAAGACAGGGATCCTAGGCCTAGAACCCACTAGTGAGAGGGAAGAACACATCCCGAAAGATGTCATGCTTCATCATCGGGCAGTTGCTCCTCGTCGGGCCGGCACTGCAATGCCCTACGGGTCCCCCGAAGGGTCACTTTGTCGGAGATCCCTAGGAACAGTGTCCCCGCCTTTTTGACCTTACGTCTAACTCTTGGAGCACGGGCACTGGACCTTTAATCTGCTCCTGGTCCACCCCCCTCTTTCCTTGTTGACATTAGCTTCAAGATGGCCCCAAAGAAAGGTGCTGCCAAGAAAGTGATCAGTGACAAGAAGCAGCTTTCCACCATTGGCGTGCCAATCACAACCTTTTTCCAACAACTTGTGCCTGTCGCATCGGCCTCTGGGGAGCAAGCTGGGAGCAGCACTTCCTCATCAAGGGCACCACCCCATTCTAAGCACAAGCCCATGTCTGTCCACGAGACAGCCACTGCAGTCATGGTGACGCCGACGAACAGTGACATTGATTTGGATTTTTCTCTTTCGCAAAGTAGTACCCAATCATTGCAGGAAACTGAGCAAAGTGGACAACAGCTGCAACCAGCAATAGTAGATCTTTCTGAGTAGGAGTAGAACAGGAGGTTGAGATTCCTGCTGAGCAAGAACCTCCTCTTTTAGCACCATTGGCTTCCAGATCTCCAGCAAGAAAAAGGAAGGGTACCCCACCATCTTCTCCAAGCCCCCATTCTGATGATCTGGACATGGATAGGGCCCCAGCTAAGTCCGCGCCATGCCAGGAGAGGCAACGGAAAAGAAAAGTTCCTGAAAGCCTTGCAATTATGGAAGGGGTTGAGGATGTCGAGTCAATCATTGTCATGGAGGCTGGCCCAAATGTGGCACTGATATCACCACCAGCTCCCATATTTGTAAGGCCCCCACTGAGACCTGCATCCACCACTACCTCAGAAGAAGAATGCACTGCAGAGAAGCAATCGTCGACACACCCACCTACTTCCAGTTCATTGGGCTTTGGCAGTGGCATAATTGGCCCACTGAGAGAGTTCACCTTCCCAGTTATAGGACTTCTTTACGATTAGCAAGCAGGAGGATAACATTGCAACATGCTCTATTTGCTACGCGAAGTAAGCCTGGTTTCACACTATGAGGCTGGAGGTCAAACGACCCATATAAATAAACATCACAAAATGGCTGGGAGGCACACCTTAGAAAAATAGCTGCAGGTGGTGGTGGTGAAGGTGATGACAGCAGGAAATCTGCTCCAATCATGGTAGGGTCAAAGGTGATGAGGAAGAAAATGGTCTTTAGGCAAAGCAGCCCTGTCCCCAGCCGTGCACCAGTATCACCATTATCAGCAACCTTGAAATGGCACAAGAATCAGATGGAGACACTACAGCAACAGCATACAGTGACTGCCTCAAGATGCACATTGACTCTACCTGCTGGTTCTTCTCTCCGGACGTCACCTGCGTCAGTGGCACCAGTAAAGAAAACAATCCAGGCTACTATTACGGGTATGTTAAGCAGGAGGGGCTGTACAAAAGCAACCTCCCAACAGCACGTTTGTACAATGGGAAGCTGGCTAAAATGTTAGCGCGGGACCTCCTTTTTTCTTCTATGGAAGTAGTGGGTTTTTTAGAATTTGTGGAGGCCATCTGCCCGAAATGAAAGGTTCCCAGCCTGACTTATTTTGCCAGAGGTGTTGCTGTTCCAGCGCTTCATCCTGATGTGCTGCAATTGGTTGGACAAGCTTTGCTGCAGAGTGCTGTTCTCACTATCCACCTAACAAAAGACATGTGGACCGTTTCTCAAGCCACTGGTTACATGTGTATCACTGCACAATAAGGGCCTCATTTACTATAGTTTGACTCACGGCAGCGCAACTACTGTGCGTCAAAATAAAAGGGCAGGAATTCACCATATATACAAGAAACAGTGCATTCCTGTCCTTCTCTCCTGTGCTGGCACACAAATAGAAGCTGTATGCCAATGCAGACACCCTTGCTTCATGTGGAAAGGGTGCCTGCATTGCGGGGGTGATTGTTTTTGTGCAGGAATGTGTCCCTTACTGTACTAAAACAATCATTGATGGCATTTTCCTATTTCTATGCATACTGCAGAATGCAGCACGCATAGAAAGAGGAAAAAAATGGGGAGAAATAAAAGTCTTTTTCCACATTGCGACACTCCTAAGCCTCCCCTGGGGAGGCGTAGAATTCTGATGCATTCCCAGCTTTACAAAATGGGGAACACCCACGGCAACACCCATGGAACGCCCTTTTCACACAGAGTAATGGGTGAAAGGGGCCCATATTTCCAAGGGTGACTTTTTGTGGCCTTGTAAATATGGGCAAGCCCATTGTGCTTCTGGTGCGTCAAAAAAAGGAATGCACTGACGGGTTAGGCAACAGCTATCTACAGGACTCCGTGCTGAAGAAACATTTAAGGGTGCTCGGCGACATGCTACAGTAGCCCTGTTCACCAACAGGAAATCTCATACAGCTGCAAAAATCTTGGAAAACTTTAACAGCAAGGTGTTCCAATGGCTGCAACCCAGAGGCCTCAGAATTGGAATTGTTGACACGGACAATGGTAGTAATATAGTAAAGGCCATGGCAGATGGTGACTATTTCAGGCTCTTGTGATTGCATCAACATCGTTGTGCAGGATTTTCTCCAAAAAGAAGACTAATGAGTAGCATACTGACCACCTCCAGAAGAATCTCCACTAATGTCAGCCATTCTTTTAAAGTCCAGAAGCAGTTGAGGATCATTCAGTGTGCTAATAAAGTACCAGTTTAAGCCCTCATACAGGAGGTGCCAACACATTGGAACTCGACCTATTACATGTTGTTACGTCTGTTTGAGCAGTACACACCGATCTACGAGTATCTCATGCAAAGAGGAAGGGATGCAACTGGAAAAAGCATGACCATTGGGATGGACAAATAGGGCCTAGTCAAATGCCTGACTGAGATGCTACTTTCTTTTGAGGTTTTCACACGGGAATTCAGCAAGGAGGACAGTATGATGGGCCAAGCTATCCTGTTGTTGCATAAGCTATAGAATCAGTTAAAAAAGGTGTCTGAAAGGTTCACAGGTGTGAACGAAAATGAAGATGGACATTACTTGGTTCAGAGCTTAATCCTTTACTTGGCTGATAATCCAGGGCTGCAAAGAGACATTGTGTCGTCCAAAGAGTATATTTGTGCCAAAATACTTGATCCACGGTACAAAAAAAATCTGGCCACTCTCATTCCTTTTTTAGGAGAGGATGCTTCACAATACAAGACGTGGATAGCTGAGCTAGCCAGAGACCTGAAAGAAGAATGGCTGGACACTAGAGACCCAGTCTAGAAGTTCTGGGGTGCTGCCTTCAACTTCTAGAGAGGGCAGTCCTATTGTCTCACAGCAGCCAACACCAGCAAAAAAAACACTGGTGGCAACAACAACTACAACAACATGAACAGAAGAATCAGCCCCAACCTCTGCAGTGGCTTTGATTCAAGTGGCAGGTCTTATGTCCATTGTAGAGGCAAAGGCAAAAGAGGTCAAGCAAGTGGCAGACCCAATGACCATTCAGAGGATGTTCAGGACTATCTGGATGACCCAACACAGGTTTATGTGGATCAAAACCCATTGATATATTGGTATGGGAAGGTGCCTCAATGGCCAGAGCTCAGCAGACTGGCAATAAAGTATCTGGCTTGTCCGGTGGCCAGTGTGTCTGTTGAGCGTGTGGTCAATCCAGCTGGCTCAGTTGTCAAAGTGAGAAGGACCAGTCTCTTGTCTCAAAACATGGAGAAATTGACCATGATCAAAATGAACCAACACTTCATAGCACACAATTACACCGTTCCTGAATTAACACGGGGGAGGGTGAGGGTAATTGGTCAGACTCAAGTGTGTTAGCTGACCAACTTCTGGGTGAACCACCTAAGTTTGAAGACGAATTCTACTTCTTTGACTGAGTAGACCACCGTAGAACTTTTTTTTATTAATCTTCGAACTGCTTTGCCAAATGGATATAGCTAGTGGAACATTATGTTTGAGTCTGACTTATGCATCCCACCATTTTGAGACACTTGTATGGCTGGATTGGAGTTGGACCAGTGTGCAGTGAAGAAACCCCCACATTCCCTTCAAGGACATTGAACGCCTGCCTCCCTCCTATGCCTACCCTTTTTCCATCCACTACCAGGGCTGCCCCAGTAAAGATCATTTGATTTACAAAAATTCCAATGTGTTCCTTGCATCAAAGAGGAGATACAATTGTGTACCTACCTACCACCATGCTTGGATTGGACCAGGTAGATAACTATTGCATCAATGAGTGATATATTATTGAGTGATTGTGAGTGATGGTTGATGAGTCATGTGGTGGCAGACAGTGAGGGAGGGTGTTCAACTAATTTGTAAACTTGATTTAGATGATTTGCAATGTTTGGAGCCTGATGGGTGATCATTTTCCAGAAGGTGATTGGCCCTTTCACGCTTAGCGAGATTTACTTGCAAGGTCCACTCCTTTTTTTCTGGTTCTTCAGAGGCCAGACCAGTCACTATTCACAATTGGTGAATGGCTCAGGAAGGATTGGCAGGTTGTTTAGACCACCAGTGTGAGATGTGTAATAATTTGTGCAAGTAATTACGTTATTTCTTATAAAAGGCACATTTTGATGTCAGAACGAACCTGTAACAAGAAAATATTCTTAACCTCATTAAAGGAAATTAGTTCCTCCCACTTTTTATGATGAGTGGTACATTGTCCAAAACACACAATTTCTGCATCATATTTAAGAAGCTTCATTCAAGGAGATAGGGATTTATTTTATTTGTTTTCCAGTACTTTCCTCAAAAGGCTGGCACTGCATCGAGAAATGAGTGAAATACTGCATATTAATAGAGGTGGGAAATGCCATAGATAATGTTCTTTGGGCCTGAGGTGGAAGGCGGGAGGCAGATGCCCGTTGGGTTCTTCCGGTGAGGAAGGAAGCAATCCATTTAAGGGCCTTTTCTTGGATCCCCATCTGATGGAGTCTGTGTAGGAGGATGTAGTGTGACACAGTGTTGAAGGCTGTGTAGCCATCAAGGAGGATCACAGCTGCGGTTCTCCCTGGTGTAGGAGAGATCGGATGTCATCTGTGGCTGTGATTAGGGCAGTTTCTGTGCCGTGATTAGCACAGAATCCCAACTGGGATGGATCTAGAAGGTTGTTGATCTATAGGTGGTTGGAGAGTTGCCTGTTTATTGCTTTCTCCAGGACTTTTGCTGGGAACAGGAGCAGGGTAATAGACTGGTAGTTCTTCTGGGTCAGCAGTATTTTTTTTTAGCAGAGGTTTTACTTCTGCGTGTTTCCATCCTTCTAGGAAGGAGGTAGAGGTGATGGATGAGTTGAGGATGGTGGTGAGTTCCTTACTGATAGAGATGCCCCCTAGTTTGAGCATATGGCGGGGGTCTCTGTGTGCTCCTGAGTGGATGGAGCTCATGATGGTAACAGGCGTGTGTGTGGTTAGTTGATCCCACGTAGTGATTATAGTGTTTGAGGTGGAATCGCTGCTGTTGAGGTGTTCGTCAAAGTTGTAGAATTATAAATAATTTTCAATGCAGATATATCATCTAATCTGATGTACTATCGTGAAACACCATCATGTGTTAAAGATAATCACTTTTATGAATATTGAAGGTACCTTGTCGCATTTTAGTATGATCCTTGTGGCATGATTTACATGCCAAATATTTTCAAGGCTATTCTCCTGCATGGGCTCTTAGAGCCAGAGCTTACCCGTGGCTTGATTCTCCCTGTTTATTTGTTAGCTCGCCCACCTTTACATGTTAAATGAAAGATGCAGGAATCGCAACACATCTTCAGGAAAAATCAGACAATCAATATACTGAGTGAGACAGAAATTTTTCTGTCAACATTTATTACTGTGCCAAAGAATGATCAGGTGGAAAATGACATTTGATTCTCAGAAGCAGAACTGTACTTTTTTTTCAAACAACATTTACAATTTAAAAGAAATATAGATTGCCAATCTTAAATTTCCTACATATTATTCTCCACGCATTCCATTTGATGACCTTTCAAAAAACAAATGAACCTTGGCCATGGTAGGAGACTTTTAAATTGTGTTCCTAGAATAAACATCAAACAATTCACAGCAACATTGCCACAGCATAACAAATAAGGCACATGGGATGCTATGAAGTGTTACTCCGTCTCCATACGATGCTATAGGGCTATTTTGTATACTGCTCCTAAAACCTTCAAAGCACTTTGCCACAATAAATTGGGAGATATCCTTAGTTGGGGGCAGGGGGGGGGGGGTGGTTGTGAGTAAAAAGGAACCATTGTGGTGTGGTGAAGTTTATACTATTTCGCTTTAATGAGCTAAGGTTTCCCAAGAAATCAAAGCTCTTAAACTAGCTAGGTTGGCTTGACACAGCTTAAGCTAAAACAATATATTTAGAGATGGATGAAATGTCACCATATAGCCATTTGTTGGGTCAAAGGTCATTCACTAGATTATAAACTGGGGGTGAGTGGTGCTGCCAGTGGTACAGAAATCACAGCTGGATTACATATATCTTGTGATACTGACCAACAGCAGTATAAAATACAGCTAGATGAAAAAACATTTCCTTGCCTTTAGCGGCTAAATAAATATTGGGCATGAAATGTACTGCAGGGTGTTAAAAACAACACAGGACATATCATGCAATTAATTTTATTGCGTGAAAATCGGACTTCTGCTGAACAAAATGCCCCCATATCATTACTTGACTGTTTAATGACCACTTATGACCAAAGCTTCATGCTGCTAAAGCTGGTTATGGATTTTACCCATGTTAAGATCAATTCAGAGATAACATGCTAGACAATAAATTCCATCATTTCAGGGCGCCATTTTTATCCGCACTGGTGATTACAGGCAATAATACCATTACGGTCAGTAGTAATGCATTTACCGGGTGCAGTAATTTTACCACCTGTAAGAACCAAGCAGAAAGAATTTTTCTGGCTGATGGTTTTTCCTACCCCTCTAATTGAGAACTTTGCTGCTTGTAGTAAAATAAAAATAATAAGTTGCCACGGATGGCATTCCCATGGCGCTTTCTATCATGATGTCTGAGACATTGTTTGCAAATTGCAGATTGCAATTTGCCTGCATTTTCACCTTTTAATATCATTCTTAAAGCTTAAATTCTATTATCATGAGTTTATAAAGAGCGGAACCCAAGCAGGGCCTAATTTAACTATCATATGTTGGTTACACACATTGTTTGATGCCCTGTTTAGCACAAGAAAAATACACCTGTGAAGCAAGGTGAAATCTCAATGGACTAACACACTTTCAGGCAAGTTAAAATAGCATGTTCCATGGTCACCATAAAATCCATTACCCCAAAAGACTAGCAGTCCTTATTCCTGGATTAATGGCTAATGTCCTTAAAACAGAACAAACAATCACAAAAATCCCGGTTCAGGAAGGCAGGGGTTAGAAAAGCTTCCACATTTGGAGCATTTCTAAGATTTTTCGGGTAGTCACAAAGCTTTCAAGAAGTACTCAAATGAAATATATGACAATCTTAGCTCAGTGTTCAGTGTATTTATTTATGCTTGTGTATTTTCCACCAGTGGAAAATTCCAACTGTTAAATGTAAGGAATATCTGCCTTATCACATACAACGTTTTTTTTCTTCACTTATATTCCTCCCTGTGGACAAGCCCTTTCCGCTACACTCTTATTAAATGCGAGGGCATTTTCCCTGATTTCTCCATCTAGAAACATGAAGCTGGAGAAGTTTCTGCCTTCACAAATTCACCTTACAAACGAAAAAGTCCACCAATCCTGTATCGGGACTGTGATTGCAAGCCTGTAAAGCAGTGGCGGCCGGCACGGATCGGTGGTGGCGGGACTGGGGGTACGAGGAGTAAATAAAAAATAAAATTGAACTTACCTCCTCGCCGCGTCCTCCTCGTCGTGTCTCTCCTCTGGCCGTGACAAGGCACAAGAAGCACCCAGGCTGAGGCTCCTCTGAGCCAAACCCAACGCTGCTTTGTGATTGGTCTGAGCGCCAAACCACGGCACTCAGACGGGGACAGGGAGCCTGGGCATGTTCTCCACCCAGGCCGTAATGCAGCCTTGGTGGAGAACATGCTAAGTGCGCATGAATGTTTAACCGGCCCCGGAGAGCCGGCCAAACATTCATGCACTATTTAGGGAGTGCAAACCACTCTTCCCCTCCCCTGCTCTTTCAGCAGAGCAGCCCCGCCCCACCTGGCAAAGCTGCCGTGACTGCAACAGGAAGAAATAAAATGTTAATAACTTTCAGTTATTATCATTTTATTTTTTCTCCCACTGCTGAAAAGCAGTGGGGCGACGCTCCTCCACCTTAGCAGAGGAGCCGCCACTGCTGCAAAATCTTATTTGAGAAAGTAAGTTTAATTTAAGTCCACTAAATTCTCTGCGAATCAGACTCACGCTCCTGATCTATTTGTGTAATTCATTCTGAGCAGAACTAGAAGCTGAGTATACTTTGCAATATCGCACAGAAGTCTAAAAACTGAGTGCAAAATACCCATGTTCATTTCAGCAAGATCATTTGCCTATTCGTAAATTCAACTATACACTCGCTGCAGTCTTTTTTTGTAGAGCTGGGGTATCTTTTAGGAATAGAAGCTCGATGGCCATCAAAAACATGATCATCTTGAAGAATTACGCTTAATTTCAACAAGTGTATGCCAGGGCACAGGTAAAGATGCAACGCAAACAGGATCTCATTATATCTATGTTTGCATTGCCAAGTTCCATGTGGCTCTGCTAATGCACTGTTTGAACATAGTAATACAATTTACCTTTGCCACCGCTTAGTTAAGGGAGTTTAGTGTTGTAAAGATGAAAATGAATTTCAGAAGATGGAGCCTTTCATTTTGTGGCCTCTGGCATGTGTTCCTTCCACCCACTAGAGTTACTAGTGTCAGGGTGCTGCCTTCCACTTACATGGGCGATGCAAGCGAAGAAAAAACTGAGGGCCAGAATTACTAAGAATTCACACAAAGCAGTGCAGCAAGGCAAGTTGCTGTGTTGTGTTGCATGAATGGAAGAGAGCTGAAGCACCATATTTACAAAGATATGGTGCTATTCAGCTGTCTCCCAGCACTGGTGACTGCCTAGCACCAAAGCAGACACCCTTTCGCCACGCTGCAAAGGGCCCTGCATTATGGGCAGGATTGTTTTTGTGCAGGAAGGGATACCTGGGCAAACAACATTCCAAAGAGGCATTTTCCTATTTCTATGTGTGATGCAAAATGCATCACGCATAGTACAGGAAGTGACAAGAAGAAATAAACATATTTCTTCTCGTTACGCCTCTCTGTGGCAGGCATTCTGACTTCAGGGAATTCCAGCTTTGCAAACCTTAGTAAAGTCAATGGGTGGATGCACGGGAACGCCCATCTTCCATCCATGGAATGCCTACCACTAAGAGATAAAGCGCAAAGCTGTGCAAGCCACAGTGTTTGCGTTACATTTCTTTACAAAGCCATGCAAGGCCACACAAATCAGGCCTTAATTGACTTTGTAAATTCGAAATAAGCCTTTGCATTACCCTGCGTTGCCTTGTGTGATGCAAGGGTAACGCAAAGGATGAGTAAATCTGTCCCTAAGTGTCTGTGGTGTGATTGCTTCCTAGCTGCTCATTGTGCACTCGTGCTCTAAGCCCGCCCACAACATGCCAATCTCCTTCCTGAATTGGGCTCCTGTGTTTTGCACTGCCCCTTTTACATGGGTGTATCTGAACATTGGAAGAGGAGCTTTGAGGATTAAGTTCAAGCTGCAAAAGGCGGATAGTAGCAAAATGCAAACAGATATTGAACATGTGCCAGTGTAGTTATCGCAAGTCTTTACGTATCTATTAACACAAAATCTTAAATCAATAGTCAATTCTGTGCAGTAACTTTATTACAGCATCTGCGTTGGACTTTATACCGTCCTAAAAAAACTAGCAAATAATAGCCAAACCTATTTTCACTACGGGAGCTAACTGCAGTGACTAGTTTGTAAAAACATAACTACAGGGATCCATTGTTTTTCTTAAGACCCTGTAGCCAAATTCCAGGGCTGGAGATATCAAGGCTGTCTCATTTCTATTTCACCTCATGCATCTTTTTCCACCCCTCCCTGCCCCCCACATCCTCCTTATCCCATTATTGAAGGCTCTTTTTATAACTGCTTTTACCCTTTGTCAGTGCTTCTTTTCTTGTCTCTTCTCTTTGACTTGGTCTGAGCAACAACTGATAATGAAAAATATGTCCTTGACATGGCAAACAACAGTCAAGTATTGGCACAAATTATGCTATGGATCTTTGCTTCTTCTTCATGATGTAATTCTTAGACCATCATTTTACAACGCTAGGTTGTGAATCACATTACAGTGATTCATAATGTCATATGTCAGCCAATGTAACTTTCTCAGGACAAGGAGCTTGGGGACCTCTTGCCTCACAATGCTAGGAGGCATTCTACAATTATAAGATGAGATTCACTGAAGCACTGCATTATGTATATATGGCCATGCATGCAAGAATGTTGATTTTAATAAACTGTCAAGTAAGATATGTAGCTGTAAGAAAGTTGGTTATTAATTAGAGTGGAAAGTCAGTACAGTACAAGGAATAAGACCACAATATTGTCAGAGTAAAACATAGTTTCAATAATTTAAACCTGGGTTCCAACTCCTGGTTGCTATGGCACCGAGCAGACAAGCTTAAGTTAGGAAAATGTGGAAAGTGTTTTTTTAAATGTGTAAAGTAATGTATTAATAATTAATTAATAATTGGTTGTTAATTAATTGTAATTAATTAATTATGGTAATTGTGTAATTAATTTTAAGTGTGTGTTGTGTTTATAGGTGTAAATGGTGGTAAGTAATTTATTTTTAATTTATGAATTAATAATTGGTTGTTTATCAATTTTAAATAATTAATTGGTAATTAATTATGATATTTGTGTAATTTATTTTAGGTGTGTGTTTTGGGGATCATAGGGGTAAAGGGTGTTAAGTAGTTTATTTTTTTTTTTATTTTTTTTTGTTAATTGATATTAATTAAATTAATTACAATTTGATTATAGTAATTGTGTAATTAATTTTAGGTGTGTGTTGTGCTGTTCATAGGAGTAAAGGGTGAGAAGTAATTTGTGTTCAATTAATTAATATATAGTTGGTAATTAATGTAAATTATTTGATATTTATTTTGGGTAATTTTTTATTCTTGTGTGTGTTTTGACTTTTAAAGGGGTAAAGGGTGGGTATTAAATCATTTTTAATTACTTTGGGGCTAATTATGATGGCGGAACGATCGCCACCGCAGGGCCGGCGGTGAGGTCCGCCGGCCCTGCGGACCGCGATTCTCCGACCGTCAAATTATGATGGCGGTGGGATCCAGACCGCGACCGCGGCGGAGGCAAAGCCCGTCCGCCATGGAACCGCCACAGGCAATCGTTACGATTGCCTGGCGGAGTGGTCAGCATGCTCACAATGGTGGTGGAGCCAAGCAGGCTCCGCCTGCCGAATTACGATGCATGCGGAAGCCAGCCTTTCCATGGCGGGTGAACCGCCATTAAAAGGCTGGTGGGGATTGGTTTCGGGGGCCCGTTGCGGGCCCCCCCTGTGTTGGTGGGAGGTGTGGGTGCAATGGGGGGTACCCATGGTACCCCCCTGCATTGCACTGCACCATGTGGCAGGCACAGTGCAGTGCCGGCCACGCAGTGCAGTGCAATGCACAACATGCTCTGTTAAACATCGCGGCAGTGCTGCTGTTGGCAGCCACCGCCGCAATGTTAACGGTGCGGAATCAGACCGCAGCAGTGGCGGTCCCATCCTAATCACATAGGCGGGACCGCCGCACGCATGCCGGCCGGTCCCAAACATCGCTACGATGGCGGGCGGACCAACTCCGCCCGCCATCGTAATCAGCCCCTTTATTATTAGTTGTTAATAGTACTATTTTTTAATTTAAAAATAAGGTTTAATTGCGTTTTATTATTTTATTGTTTAATTTAGGCGTGTGTTGTGGATATTATAGTGCTAAAGTGTGTGTAGTCAACTAATGTTTATTAGTTTTTTTATTAATAATATTTTTTAAGTATTTATTACTTATGTTAATTATGGAAGTAAATGTAATTTATAATGTTGAAGTGTTTTGTTTTTGGTGTGGTGTTATAGGATAGGAAATAAAAGAAATACATTTATGTATTAATTAATTTTTTTGTTTGTAAATATTTTCTAGTTACATTTTTTTTAAATTTATTTACTATTTTATTTTATATAATATTTGTAGTTTTTATATGTAATTAATATTATAATATGTTTTTTTATATATTTAATGCATTTAATTTTTCATTTTTTAAATATTGTTTATTTGTATGATTCTTTTTAATTTTTAATAGATTTTTTTATAACTGTTTGAGTGTGAATAGAATTTTTTTTGTCTCTACACTAACCAACACTTTCCCTAATGTTGCTCTTACTGGAGTTGGAATAGTAATTTTTACCCCTCCGCTATACAGCACTTTCCCTACTGTTGCACTCACTGGAGTGGGAATAGTCATTTTTACCCCTCCGCTATCCAATACTTTCTCTACTATTGCACTCACTGGATTCGGAATAGTAATTTTTACCCCTCCGCTATCCAACACTTTCCCTACTGTTGCAATCACTGGAGTGGGAATAGTAAATGTTACCCCTCTTCTATCAAGCACTTTCCCTACTGTTGCACTCACTGGAGTGGGGATAGTTAATTTTACCCCTCCGCTATCCAACACTTTCCCTACTGGAGTTGGAATAGTAGTTTTTACCCCTCTGCTGTCCAACACTTTCCCTACTGTTGCACTCATTGGAGTGGGAATAGTAATTTTAACCCCTTTGCTATCCAACACTTTCCCTACTGTTGCACTCATCGAAGTGGGAATAAAAATATTTACCCCTCCGATATCCAACACTTATCCTACTGTTGCATTCAGTGGAGTGAGAATAGTCATTTTTACCCCTCCGCTATCCAACATTTTCTCTATTGTTGCACTCTTTGGAGTGGGAATAGTAATTTTTGCCCTTCCGCTATCCAACACTTCCCCTGCTGTTGCTCTCACTGGTGTGGGAATAGTACATTTTACCCCTCCACTTTCCCTACTGTTGCACTCACTGGAGTGGGAATAGTATATTTTACCCCCCGCTATCCAATACTTTCCCTACTGTTGCACTCTTTGGAGTGGGAATAGTAATTTTTGTCCCTCCGCTTTCCAACACTTTCCCTACTGTTGCACTCTTTGGAGTGGGAATAGTAATATTTGTCCCTCTGCTATCTAACACTTTCCCTACTGTTGCTCTCACTGGAGTGGGAATAGTAATTTTTACCCCTCCGCTATCCAACACTTTCCTTACTGTTGCACTCACTGTAGTTGGAATAGTAAATTTAATTTCTCCGCTATGCAACACTTACCCTACTGTTGCACTCACTGGAGTGGGAATAGTTATTTTTACCCCTTTGCTATCCAACACTTTCCCTACTGTTGCACTGATTGTAGTTTGAAATTTAAGTTTACATTTTTTTTAATAGTTTAATGTTTTAATTTATTATAGATTTTAGGGGCCCATTACGATGGCGGGCGGAAGCACAACCGCCGTGCTGGCGGATGCAAAAACCACCAGTTACCGCCGGCACGCAGCAGTCCACACGCCCGCACAATTACGATGCGAAAAATAGGCCAAACACCGCCGGCAAGCCAGCAACACCGTCCGCCATCAAAGTGCGCCCGTACACGTAGCGGCGCAGCTCAACTGACACACACCGTCCGACGAAACACGTCCCGCCCGGCGCATAAATTACGATGCCGCAAACAAACGGCTCCCACGGCTAAGAGACACCGCACGTGAAAGAGAGGCGGTAACACGGACGCAGAGCACGGACAACGAAGAAGCGGCACCCCGGGCATGAATCCAGCACTGCAGGCCCTTCCCATGCTTCTGCTGATGCACCACCAAGGACGCAACGTGCCGCGGAGACGCAGGTAGGCACACACACAACAAGTGCACGCAAACAGCGCACACAGTGCAAGGGCGGAAAAAGCGGACAACCCCCCACCAGCGCGTGTACACTACACATCCACCATTGCATCCACATATGACACACAGGCCAAATCCTAACATCGCGGAACACATGTGTACACACCACCTGGGACTAGGAACCAACCACCCCGTCACGGCCACAAAGCGCCGATGACGCCGCCACACATGCGCACAACGCAGAGGCCAACCGCAGCGCCATGCATGCGTCGCACACAGACACAGGGACACAACCAAGCAGCACACACATCAGCCCCACCCCGAACGCACATGACACGTGACAGGCCTGCCACAGACATGTCCCCAACGCCCAATTCACGGACAACACCCAACGCCACACAACCGACGCACACATGTCAGTGAAGTCACGCAACAGCAGGACACACCCCAGTGTAACAAACATGGCGAAGCACACAGCGGCGGCAACACCAACTAGGAGAAGCAGGGCCCCTTCGGGAAGAGGAACGCCAGTACCACACTGAAAAACCCATACCACCCTGCACATATGAACAAGACACATGAAACGGAACACCAAAGAGCCCGGGGACCGACAACAGGTGGCCCAAGAATAACATCCACACACAAGGCCCAACGCAGAGCGGAAAGGCAGCCTGCCGCCCACACAAGGGAGAGCAGACAGCACTGAATGACCTTCCATTCCAACTCCGAAACCACAGCCCTACGACAGAAGCCGGTGAATACAGCCATTGTCCAAGAATAGACCAACACAGGCATGCCGAGGAGACCGACCACAGGGCAGATAGCGCATATCACAGAAGCACACAACGGACGGGGAAGAAAGAAGAAAACACTCCCCCATGTCGGCCACATGCAAGTTAATTGGAAGGAGTCACACAGCACTGACCTTGAACTGTCTGAGAAGCATGTGGGAAGAGGGCCCGTGTCCTCCAAACAAGCCAACAGAACACAAGTCCTGTCTCCCTACGACTACACAGAGCTCACAGCAACCCCGGAGCGTGCACATTGCAGACTGCACACACAGCCGGAGCACGCCACCTCAACGAACCGCTGCGAAATGGCAACCGCAACACACCTACCCAACTACGCCGAACAGCTCAAGCTGTACAAAACCAACACGATACATACATTGGGATGCGATCTCCTGTCCCTGCTGAACGTAAGTTACCGACTGACTTACCGCATCACATTGTTCAGCTGCGTCATGCCCGTCTTCTACTGTCGGAGGTGTCCCTACCAGCATCCCGTCGAGATATGCCTCTCCAACCCGGCATGTCTGAAGGCGGACCTGCTACCACTACTCCTCCCTCTGGACGCACACGACAGGGCCTGCTCTGCCTATGGGGGCATGGCGTATGTGGCCAACATCGCACCCGCACTGAAATGGGACCACTGTGCCTCCACACGACGGATCATCGAGAACAGCTACATCGAATGTCACCCAGCATGCCCCATCATGGTCCTCCAAGGGACAACTTACGAACAACACCTTGACAGCCACCATCCGCTTCATTGGCTGGCAAACATGTACACCACCAATGACATGGAAGCCCTGCTGGACGGCATCGCATACCTGACAACCTGTAAATACGTCGGACCACAACGCAGGTTCCCCGAGTGACCTATGAAGTCCAACCCCGCACCCATGCTCAGCTTCCGCACGGACTGGCCAGTCACCACCACAACAGCCATACCAAACGACCGGCAACTGTAACCACACCATCAACGACATCGCCATGACATCGGATATGACCGGGACATGCACACTGTTCCCCATCACATCCAGGAACACCGCATGCATTGTGGGAGGCAGTGGCATGGGCTCTGTGTATCGCACCCACATGGACGGAACTGCACGAACAACCAGGACACGACATGGATCCAGCGCACATGGACACACACACCGCTCAGTGGACATGAATAGGTCGCCTGGAGTCTGTGGGTGCTGCACCCCTCCCACCCCCGCCCGGGAATCCCATACCAGGACCTTTGCATGGACGACAAGTGCATACAACAACAACACGACCCCAGTGACTGTGACATGTCCAGTAACCACCACAGTGCAACAACAAGTGGCACGCCGCTGCATGCACGCAAGCACATGCCCTGATGTCATCTCACATGCACGCGTGCATGAGGAACAACCGCAGCAAACCTGTCACATGGAACTGAGATGGACTGTGCCCATGATGCCGAGCGGTCTGGTACGCTACATGTATACCGTCTGTGTCAAAGTCCGCAGCTCCGCAGCTATACGTAAATGTACATTAGCACAGCCTTGGCCAAGCAGATGTAACCCCACACCCTATCCCATTTGTAATCATGCTCAGTATATCCTCAACATGTATTCCGCTGCCAGTAGTGTCCACTATACTGCATCACAGAGGACAGAAGACTCAATATAATGTTTGAAACCAAAACTGTCTCCGCTGACTCATTTCACAAGTACGAATGAGAGAGGATGAGAGTATGTGAAGTACACGGCAGTCGTGACATGACCATGTAGTCCACTGGTATTGGATGTCAACGCAAATGAGTAGCACTACTGTGGAAGACACACATGTGTCGTGTGAAGTCGTATGGACGCAGTGCTCAGGTGGGTGGGTGCGACGGGTAGATGCGCACATGCCAAGTTGGAGCACGCCGTGTTGGGAGGGGTCATGAACAGTACACCACCGCTTCCCTGGGCATTGTGAGAGGACACCTGTCGGGGGGAGTGAACACGTGTGTGCACAGCAGCCGGGCACACGTACAAAGCGGTACCAGGCGCACCTCAGCCCACCCTCTGTGGACAAGCTGGATCCTGTTGTGCGCCCGCCATGCCCCTTGACAAGGCACACACAGCCCCAGTCGACCAGGTGTAACCCCAACATAGTCAATCCGCACAGGCGATACAGGGCACGGGATGGCAGTGGAGCATGGTGTGTGAGAGGTCTCCTCGCGCTCCTCCTGGTCATATCACGCAGGCAATAGAACCTCAACGTCCAGCATGGCAAAAAGTCAAATGGAAGTGTAGGGGGGACGCACCACACCACGAGCAGCACTGACGTCACGGGAGGTGGCTCGCACCATCCCATCCATTGCCCATCATACCAACCACGCCACATGCCATTGCGACTAAGTGCAAGCGCGTGCGCCACCACCCCTGAGCCCTCCCCAGAGAGGCCAAAGAGTGAATGTGTGGGCCATCAGCCACAGACGGACGCGGCATGGCCGCAAGGGCAGCCACAGCCACTGGGTGTCGCAGGTGGCGGATCCGGAAGGCGAAGACTGTGATGCATAGTCCATGCAGGCCGGGTCTCCATTTGGGGCACCACGCAGGTGGACGGCGTCCCGCCACACATCATACCCTGAGACAGCCCACTCGTGCAACTGGACCCACACATACACTCCTTGCCCTCTCTGGTGCAAGCTTGGGGCTGCCTGTGCAAGCGCTAGCCTCGCAGGTGAGCATGCATATTGGGGGGCGAGGGAGGACATGAGGGCTGGGGCGAAGATGACTGTATCACTGTCAGTTAGTACAAGGGATGACCCAGATGTGGAAAGGAAGAGACGTGTCCCGTGTGTACTGCAACTAGTCGCCAATCCAACTACCCCCCATGTCCGGAATGTAAGCCCGCACCTAGGCCCGCCCATCCGCCACATCGAACATACCACCAGCACGACAACCTTCCCATTCGAAACACTGACTGGGGGTGGCGACCAGTGAACAATCATGTGTAGCCTACCCACGCGTACATGTGGGCCCTCCATGATCCATGTCACCTGCGGCAAAGACATGACATGCGCAATGAGGGAAGTGAGGAGAGCTGTCCGCCCCACGCGCAGAAGGTGCATCAGCTCCACAGACCCAGCAGCGAGTCCAGCAGGGGTCACATGTGCAGGGGCAGCTGTGCCTGGTGTGAAGGCACATGCATATAGACAGCACATCGACCAATGTGTAGTCTGCCCACATCCACAGTCCATCATCATGCGGACATAGGAATTGAACACAGGGCAACACATCTTAGTTGGTGCACCCACCGTGACCAACAATGCGCAATCATCGACGTACCCGCCCTGTGCATGGCCCCCCACCCAACGGAGGCACATCCAGTGCCACCATCCCACACACACAAGCCTTCCACGGAACATGCTGTGTCCAATGCTCAGTACAGAGTCAGCGCCCATCTGGTGGATCCTGAACAGGAGACACATGCACACACATGCCAGCTCCCACTATGTACGTCTGCCACCTGGCACGTGCAATGTAACCTCTCACCTGTGATGTGTGACTGCAAGCACACAGCCGTCTTGGCATGGGGCTGTCAATGTGGACACCAGTCAATGTTTCGGGAGCTGTGATCCGTACAGTGCTGTACATAGGGTGCAGTGCTGACACCTACTACTGTCTCATATCCCCTCGTGCCACAGGTCCCACTTGTATTGGCCGCTCAGCCCGTGCCCACATCGTCGTCGTCGTGTGCCATACTCATCCAGCCTCGGAAGCAGTTCCATGCTCAGCAGACACTCATGTTGCCGTGGCGTTGCCGCTTGACGAATATGCAGTCAGTCCCCATCAGCACGCCCCGCAAGTCATTGGGGCCTAGATCCCCATGTGCATGCACATGGCAGTGGTATGTCTCACTTGCCATTGCCATTGTTGGGAGACCTGTGTAAGTGTATTGTGGCCGTGCCGTCCCAGCTTGACAGCTGGGCTGTGGCTCATGTGCTTGCTCAGTCATGTCAGTGATGTGTATGCGAAATTGCTATGTGCCGTGTTGCTTTGACATGTGTCCTCTGCCATTTAACCCAGGCGGAGACCGAACATTGACCGCCCATACCAATTGCTGGCGGACATGGACGATACAGAGGTAATCAGGAAGTTTCGGCTGGACAGGCCAACCCTGCATCGACTGTGTGCCATGTTAGAGCCCCATCTCCGTCCCCGCAGGGTGTATCCGACTGCTGTCACCCCCACGGCTAAGGTGATGGCCGCCATGCATTTCTTCGCCACTGGGTCATTCCAGCACACAGTGGGCAGTGGAGGAGGGATGTCCCAGCCCATGTTCAGCAAGGTGCTGAGGGATGTACTGGCAGCCATGATGCTGTACCGGAACAGGTACATCCGCTTCCCCAGGGCTCGTGAATTGGCGGCAGTGAAGGGTGCATTCTATGCCCTTGGCAGAATCCCACACGTCGTGGGAGCCATTGACTGCACACATGTTGGCCTTGTTCCACCACAGGCCACTGAGCACCTGTACCGCAACAGGAAGCACACGCACTCCCTGAATGTGCAAGTGGTGTGCCTTGCGGACATGGTGATCACCCACGTGTGTGCCAAGTTTCCAGGCTCGGCACATGACGCACACATAATGCGCAACAGCATCTTGCCACGACTGATGGCCAATTTGCAACAGGATCGTGGCTGTATTGTCGGTGAGTATGTGGAGTGGTGTAGCGTGCTGGTTGTGCGATGCTGTCCCCTGTCCAGTTGGAATAGCAACGGTTCTCTGTGTCCCTCACACCCAGGTGACTCTGCGTATCCGAATGGGGCATGGCTGCTCAGTCCATTGAGGAATCCTCGCACCCCAGCAGACGATCGATACAATGAGGCACATGGGAGGACCAGACGTGTGGTCGAGCGTACCTTTGGCCTCCTCAAGTCCAGGTTCAGGTGCCTGGACCGCACCGGGGGTGCACTGGCGTACTCCCCACAGAAGGTGTGCCAGATAGTGGTGGCGTGCTGCATGCTGCACAATCTGGCCATTCGGAAGCAGATCCCCCTCATTGTGGATGACGGAGATCAACCAGGGCCCCAGCCCGCAGACCAGGACAGCTCGAGTGAGGTGGACAGCGGAGAGGAGGAAGCTGGGAATGTGCGCCAGCAGCTCATCGCCCGCTACTTCACTTGACGGTGAGTGTCCATGTACGACGGATGATGTGTCTGTATCTGTGCAGGTGTGTGTGTGCTGTGTCAGGGTGGCCGTATGTTCACTGCGTGCAGTGTGTCAACGCTCCATGGCCAGGGTAGTATGCCACTGTTGGTGACTGTGGCATTGTGCCCTATTGCTCTGTGCGATGTGTGTACATTGCTTGTAGTTGTTGACATGTACTGTGTGATGGGTGTGTGACACACTCATTGAATGTGCTCCTGTTCTGTCTCCCACCCCTAGGTCCCTACAGGCCCTCCGGATTCCATTGCCATGCCACGCATCAGGTGCCTTTCCGCCCAAGGTGGCCGTTGTATTCCGTACAAATAAAACACAGGGCACAAACAGCAGTTAGTGAAAAAGGTGCATTTATTACAAACTGTGACATGTGATTGTGTGTAAGGTGATGACAAAAGTGGTGCGTGCAGTGACAATGAGCTGTCGGTCATGGCTGCGTGATGATCAGGGTGTACCCACTGGTTCTATGTCCATAGTCCAACACACACATGCCATCCAGCTGGCTGTGTGGAGTGGGATCGTAGAGCAAGTCAATGCAGTGGCTGGTCAAGGAAGGCTGGCGGAAGGCTGGCTGGCTGCCTCACTTGCGACTGGAGCGTGCGAAGTCCTCCCGGGAGATCTGTTTCCTCTTCGGACGGCCCCTTCCACGTTTGGGAGGGGGGTGTGTGGTGGCGACCTGCTGGTGGTGGGTGAGGTGTGCTCACTGGCTGTGGACGCAGGGGAAGTGGACACTGCTGCCCGACCCTGCGCCCTAGCAGGTGGTGGCGGAGGTGGTGTTGCTGGCCTTGCCTGTGACCCCACCGCCACCACCAGCTGGCCCATGAGGTCCACGAGTTGGTCCATACGGGACACGAATTGGCCCATATGGGCGTCCATGGACCTCAGCACCCCCAGCACCTCCCGCGTGTCAGTAGCAGACCTGGCCCATTGTCCTTGGGCATCTTCATAGGCCCCAAGGACTCTGGCCATTTGAGGCAGGGCATGGCTCCCAGGGGAGGCTGGCGTTTCCCTGACCCTGCTCCTCCTACCAGTCCTGCTGCCACCGGCCTGCCCACTAGCCACATTGCACACCACGGTCCTCGCTGTGGCTCCCAGGGTGGATCCAGTCGGCCGGGCCACCACCTGCGCTGGGGCTGGTGCCAGCGAAGACGTGGTGGTGGTGGTGGCGGTGGTGGTCGGTGCGGCGATGGTGGCGGTTGCGGCAGTGGTAGTGGCCGCAATGTCCGTGGGTGTGGCCGCAACGACAGTGGCAGCAGGGGGCTGGGACTGTTCAGCATCCCTGGATGATGGGTTGGTGGGTAGGAGGGGTCCTGGGGAGCGGCTGGGCCCTGCCACGCCAGATGGGCCTGCTTGGTGGTCCGTGTCCGAAGAGGAGGACAGATCCTCCAGATCCGTGTGTCCTCGTTGGGGGCTTGTGGGCTGGCTGTGCTGGCTGCTGTCTCCATCCCCAGCATCCGGCAGTTCGTCACCTGTGGAGAGAATGAGATTTGTTATTGTGTTGCACCTGGCGAAGTATGTATTTGTCGTCTGACATTGGCAGTTCGTGCAATCTCGTACATGGGTTTCCCGGAGGCGAGTGTGTGGCTGTGGCATCTGTAGTTGTGTGTGCTAGGCAATGGGACTGTGTGCTGTGCACATGTGGCATGGGACGGATTGGCCATGCCGATGGGTGTGTTGCTGTGCCCCTACTCATTGTGACTCTGGTGTATGCGGGCTCCTGGCCCATCCTGGGTCTGGTTTGTACTTTGCTTTTGGGGTTCACATGGAACGCTTAGGAACGCATATGGCAACATGGGGGCCATGCCCCAGATTCGCATTTGGGAGGGGATATGCTTTTGGGGTTCAAATGGAACGCTTAGGAACGCATATGGCAACATGGAGGCCATGCCCCAGATTCGCATTTGGGAGGGGATATGCTTTTGGGGTACATGCTGTGAGCCATGGGTGCCGAACGTGACATGTGTTTTGGCAGCATGACAGTGCATGGTTTGAGGTGTGTGCATGCTTGACATGGCCTGCATATTTGCTGTCTGTTGTGATTACTGGACATGGCATTGGACGCATCGTTATGAGTGAGTGATAGTTGTGTGCCAGCCAACGTATTGCAGTTGTCCCATCTCCTTGGTGTGCGTGCTGCCCTGTGCCATGTGCATCACTGCAGTGCTCGGGGGGTGTGGCCCATGTTGTGTGTTGTTGCTCACAGTGTGTCGTGCGCTTAATTGACTTCTGGCACATGGTTGGTCATGGGCATGTGTCTTAGCGTGACTGCTGTATGTGTGGCAGCTGTGCGGATGACATGCCTTTCATGAGACTGGGGCTGACGGATGGGATGGATGGTATGTTGTATGTGCATGGTGTGTCTGTGAGTTTGATGGGTTCAGTGGTGTTCGTGTGCATTTATGTTGTTCCGCTCTGTTGCGTCTAGTGTTGTTTGTCTTACATAGGCGTAGTTGTGGGGTGTGTGGTTGACAGGCAGTAGGGGCTACATGGACAGGACTTCAATGGTGTTTCGGTTGTGTGTGATGAGTTGCACAGTGGCTGCCGTGTGGGACTATATTCAGTGTGGCTTGTGCATGCAGACGTGGCTCCTTGGGTGTTGCTATGTCTGTGATGGGTCATGTGGGGTGTGAGTCTGTTGTTCATGTCCGTGTGCACATTGTTCACTTGTACGTGACGGTGGGCGGTGCTGCGTGTTCGTCTGCTACGTGACATGTCCCATGTGTTGGTCGTGTTATGGTCCTCATGCCTCCAGTAATCCAGCCCTGTCCAGTTTCCCACCTGCAAGTTGTTCGTGCGTGCACTGTACTGGATGCCACATGGCTCTAAGCGGGGGTGCTCCATGTTGCAGGTCTGTGGGGGTGGGGGGTGTTGTGGGTCGTGGGGGTGGCTGGACACCCACTGACACCGATTGCTGTGGACCGTGATGTCTGCCTTTCGGCTGTCGTTGTGCACTGCGGTGGCTGACACGTGGCTGTGGGGTGTGGGGGATGCTCCTCCTTGCTGTGCTGTGGGACTGGGGCCTGGTGTGTGTTGTACTTGGGCTGTCCACCCTCCCACCCACTGCACTTTGTGTTCCTGCCACTTACCTGTTACTTGTCGGTTAGTGCAGCTGTGGCGGACACATGGGTGTGGTGGGTGCTCGTTGTGGCGCTTCTGGCATATTTGGGTACCTGTTGGTGGTTACGTGGCTGGCTTAGTGTACACATGTCCCCACGCATCTTACAGTTGTTCGGTTTGGGCTGTGTGTGGTAGTGTCTGTTGCATGTGTGTGTGATGTGTTGTGTATTGTGTGCTGGACATGGGGGTGTTTGTCCCTGGGAGCTGTGGCATGGTAGTTGCGCATGTGAGTACATAGCGGTGTGCTGGTATACATTAGTTTGTACTTACCAGCCTCCACTCCCCTGCTAATCCGGCGAGGATCTCCGGATGGATTACGACTCGCACCTTCTCCTCCCACGCTTTGAAGGTCTTAAAGAGCGCGGGATTCCCTCCGCCAGTGACGGCAGCCAGCTCTCTGTTTTTGCCCTCCTTCTTCTTGACCAGGCTCTTTACGTCATTCCAACGTTTGTTAATCTCGACTCTGTTCCTGGGCAGGGTCCCGACTGCATTGACCTGGTCTACGATCCGGTTCCACATTCTGTTTCTGGTGGCTAGTGGTGTGTGCTGGACCATGTTCCCATAGATTTGTGGGTACACCTTGATGATCTCGTCGACCATGACCGTCAGCTCCATGGGCGTGAACTTGGGCATTCTTTGTGGTGCCATGGTGTTTGTGGTGCTGGTGCGGTGTGTGTTGTGTAATGTGCAGGGGGTTTGTGGTGCCGGTGTTTGGTGGTGGTGGTGGTGGTGGTGGTGGTTGTGATGTGTGCGTTTCTGTGGTGTGCTGCTGTCCTTGCTGTGTCACTGTGTCCTCTCCTCTCCTCTCTGGTTTGCAATGTAGCAAGGGGTTGTGGTCTGTGGGAGTGCTGCTTTTGTACTCACCTATGTGGGTGTGTCCTCATGGTCTGTTGTTTTCAGGTGTGTTGTGTCTGGGGTTCTGGCCTTTGTATTT